>VCCN01000462.1:1241803-1270587 GCA_006491835.1 Architeuthis dux | reverse complement strand
TTATATATGTTGATTATACCACCAGGAAGTACCCATGCAATTTTCTTCCTGGTAAGAAAGATTTAAAATAACTAATCTAATTGATCAAATTAGTGATAATCTAGTGAATATGGAGGTGGATCTATGATTTCATAATAAAGTTGCTGCAACTTTGTTTTGGGATATACTGGCAATGTGGGATCTGGCATTGTCGTGCAACAAAAAGGACAAATGTCTGTTTACCAATGCTGGGTGTTTTCTGGCAAATTTTGAATGCATTTCATCACAGGAGTATGGGAACTCATTAAAGGGGTAGAGGGCTTGATTTGCCTGAAACTTACACTGTTTTACCCAGAATACACTTACTGTTTTGCCCATATTTGGGAGGGGGTGCAGTTGCCCTCCCTGCCCCCTGACTCATAGGCTTATGCATTTCATCAATTTGTTGGCAGTAGTATTGAGCTTCTAAATGCAAAATTGATGTCCTTGAGAGCTTGATCAACATTTTTACTGAGTTTGAACTCATGCAAAAACAAAAGTCTGGTTTCCTTTCCTCTGTAAGAGCGAGGGATTATCTTATAAAACTGATATAATGAATCATAAGTTGAAAATCTAAAATAGATCTAATGTCGTTTCATCAGTTAAATATGCATAACTATATTTTCTGCTTCAGAATTGGTCGAAATCACAATCATAAAAACAAATGCCAAAAAAAACGGCCTAGTAAGTCTCCAAAGTTCATCTTAAATTAATTTTTGAAACTTATAGAACTTGTTTTTGGAATAAATGTTTATATAATGTGAAGTAAGAGGAAACAAACTATTAGGTTTTTCGAAAAATAAAGGCCAATTTTATAATACCAGCATTAATCAATCAAAAGGAACCATTTTTGTTTCATGATAATGTTTAGCCACACATACAAATGACATTGTAAAACCTTAATATGCTGGGTTTTAAAGCTTTGCCCCATCCTCCATATTCTCCAGACCTGTCACCAACTGATTACCATTTTTTAAAACTTTTTGAAGAACTAACAGAGAAGATACAGAAAATTCCTTCAAGTCTAGAATTCTGTCATAAAGGCATAAAAGATCTTAATTCTTGTTGGCAAAGACGTATAGACAAATGGTTCATATTTTGATTGATAATGTTACTTGTAAATAACTTTGCTGACCATTCATGTTAATATTTCAATTCAACTGTTATTGTCTAAGCAATTAAACAATCAATTGCACATATATAACAATCTATTCAATAGAAGTGGCCTCTTCCTCTTCAGTAGTTTAAAACTAATTAAAATCAATCCAACAGTTAAAAACTAAATTAAGTTACCTACAAAGTAAAGAAAGACAAAACTGACAAATATCTGGTGGGATTATTAAAAGTAATTCTTGAACAGAAAATAATACAAATATAGTAAAAAATAAATCTCTATAAATACATATTCATGTTTTTCTGTAAGTTAGCCGAGTCAAAAATAGAAAATGCCACAAAGGGAAATCATAAAAATAAAATGTCTTTGTGCCAACAAATATAGTTATTATTTGACTGCAATAAGAACAGGGGAGAGGGGGGGTATTATTAAAGGTTTTAGGAATGTACTACCAATCTTACAGTCCTGCTTTTTAAGTCTGTGCAACTTCAAAGACAAAGGTTCATATTTGATAAAGAAGATTTGGTTTACTAAGTTTATTAAACCCATTCACCAGCAGCAGTATCACATCTGTTATTTGATATCAATAGTAAAATAAGTTGCAAATGTTTCAATTTTGATAATTATAAAACTTATTAAAACTGGTCTGGTTAGTCACTCAATAGAAACCGTCACTTGACCAATGTCTCTTGGCAGCATGCTGTGTTGGGGGTGATCAATTAAAAAATTGGAAAAACACACACATACTAAAAACCTAAAATGGGAATTTTTTAAAAACAAAGGTGTAAGTGTAGATGTTGAAATTTTCAGCACTCTAGCTCCACTGTTGCGGTCTGTACATGTGACACATACATACATACATAGATAGACAGACCAGCTTAAAAACTGAAGAAACCTATGTTGATGTTGATATATACAGTTTCTAATACAAGCTAGGATTTGCTGGATCTGTTAATTTGTAACAAGTAAATTGATTATTTTTTTTTGTAGAACCTAAGATCAACCACAACCTGGTGCCGTAACTAGGCCTTTTAGTTATAACTAAACAAACTCAGCTATTGTCAGAAAGGTCATTCTAGTTGTATTAATGCTGTTGGTACTATTTATCTTGTTTGAGAGTATACAAGTGTTGCAAAACAAGTGGCTATATAGTTTATCAAGTAGATTACTTCATTATGCTACATAGAGCCCTAAGAAATACCCCCAGGTGTGCCTGAGAGGGAGTGAGGATGAGCACCCCAAACAGCACCTGGTGAGATGGAAGAGGAGCTTGTCCCGGATACACCCCACAGTGCCCAGAACCTCCAAGCACCACAAGTTACTCCCCAAAGTAGAACATCGGAACATCATCACTTTTTGTGGCCTGTAGCCAACAGAGCCAACAGCCAGGGGTGATGTGAACCAGAGGCTCCAGATAATGAGCAATAACAACTCTACTGCTAGACCTAATCCAAACCGAACAGAAGCCAAGATCACTCAGACAGGAACTGAGGTCACTCAGGAGCCAGTTTAGAAAGGCAAGTGAGGATGAGATGGCTGCCCTGGCGGGAGTGAACCCACACTGAAAGAGGTCAAGGAGGCCATAAATCGTCCAGAACTTTACAACTCTTTAAAAAGTGCCCCAGGCTTCTGGAGCGCCTTTGGAGATTGTACAGGGTTATCTGGAGGGGAAGGGTGGCTCAGCAGTGGCGATATGCAGAAGGCGTTTAGATTCCCAAGGAGGAGAATGCAAGTGACATCGAGCAGTTCTGAACAATATCACTTCTCCAGTGAGGAATGCAAATCGCCTCATGGAATTTCTTCTAGAACTCCTACATCAACACCTCAGTGCAAAAGGGAGGAGTCACGGGTGTTCCAAGGTGCAGATGTGGTGACCCAGTGTATTAGAGAAGCATGAAGAAGTAGGGGGGACCTAGCAGTGTTTTGACTATATCTTGCTAATGCTTACAGATCAGTCCCGCACAACCTAGTAGAATTGGCCCTGTCCAGATACCACATCCCAGAGAAGATTCGAGACCACAACCTTGACTATTACAACAACTTTAGTCTAAGGGTGTCATCTGGTACTTCAACATCTGCATGGCATTGACTGGAGAAGGGCATCATCACGGGTTGCACTATTTCTGTGTCACTATTTGCACTAGCCATGAACATGCTGGTGAAGTCTGTGGAGGTTGAGTGCAGAGGACCTAAGTCAAAATCCAGCACAAGACAATCCCTGATTAGAGCATTCATAGAACATCAGTGACTGGATGCACGTGGCTCCTTCTGGGACTCGAACAGATCATCACAATAACGAGTTGCAGGCTGGGAAGTCCAGATCTCTGGTCCTCCGAAAAGGAAGAGTAACTGATCAGTTCAGCTTCTTTTCGGGGGGGCACCCGAATTCAATCCTTGACAGAAAAGGCAGTCAAGAGTCTAGGCAAGATTTTCACCAGCAATCTGCAGCTCAACGAACAGTCCTCAGTGACCTCAGCACTTCGCTCTCCACAGTCGACAAGTCAGGTCTTCCCGGAAAATTCAAGACATGGATATACCAGAATATCCTGCATCGACTCCTCCGGCCGCTTCTAATCTACAAAGTCCCAAACATCTTTGTGAATGGCCTATTAACCAGTTCCAGGATGCACGTGGCTATAATTGTGTCAGCACTACCGGACATTCTACAGTAATTTACTTAATGGTTGATGTGGCATGTTTGGGTTTTTTTTTTAAATTGTATCTTTGTAGTTAGTTTTATGAAAAAACAAAAGTACAAAAAGATTTTTCAGATTAAAGTATACACCATTTTTCACCAAATATTTCAAGCTTTAATTCATTAAATTCAAACAACTACCAATGGAGTATGGAGGCTGGTGACGAAGTCCCAGTTTCTGTTGCAAGCGTCAGCTTAGTGATTCTTGCAAGTCTCAGGTTTTTATGAGCACCCCCTTGGCAAGATGCAAGTCCACCAAAGTGATACTTAATCACACAGTGTACTCAATTAGCTGCTGAATGCACATGGAAATTTGTTCTAATGATGAGTTTTCCACTCTTCAATTATACAGGGAATCGAACCCAGGACATTCTGCATGTGAGGCAGATGTGCTAACCATTACACTATCCAAGCGGACTCATTTTGAGGTTACAATTATTTTTATTTTTCAGTCATTGGATTTTTTGTCTTTTGATCAGCACAGGAAAATTTTTGAAAAGCATTTCAAACAAAATTTTTTAAAAAAGAGAAGAAAACATAAAAGTAATATCAATTAAGTCCCAGATAAGGAATTAACATTTAAACAAGACAATTTAAAAATTCATCAGTATTAAACCTTTTCTAATTTCTAATGCTTTTTTTCTCTGTAGTGAGATTTTCCAAGACCCAAACTTTTTACAATTAAACCAACGGTAATTGTGAAAGCATTCATAATCATTTTGTAATGATAACTTTTAAATTAAAGAAATTGCTTAGAGAAAGACCATGACAGTGAAATAAAACGACGCATAACGATAGGTTGAAAAGCATTCAATGTAAATATAGACATTTTGAAGACCACCTTGCCAATGTGCTTAAAGTGTAAAGTATACTGTTATGTCGGCTAAGACGACGCAAGGGAGTTAAATACCCCGAGTTAGCTCCCTTGCCGCAGCCCATAATGACGGAAGTGAGTTTCATGTGCTGTGCTTATGGCAAAAATAAAGATAAACATGCAGAGAAAAGATGCCAGCCACTTCTCCGAGCATGATCAGTTAAACATCACATTGTCTTCATCCTTGTTCCTTTGCTTCATCTTCCTTTTCAGTGAGATTCCCACGAGCTGGGAGATGAGGATGAGATAGCAACTCCCATCTTTAAAACACAAAGGAATAAGCACCTCAACACACAGATTCACAACAGAGAGAACACAACCGGCGTCAGATGGCGAAAATGGATTGGAAAGTTTGAGGAAAAACAAGTAATACAAGATTTTCAAGTTCAGACAAGCGATCCAGACACCTTCGGAAAACCTAGACAGGTACCACACATGACTTTGGAATTTGGCCGCCACATGCAATTTCCAACACGTAATACGTGAAATTCTGGCCAAATTCTGCAAGGCTATTCTTCCACATGGGTCAGATGCAGAGCCTTGAGAGATGACTCTACTTTGAAACAAGTGCTCGACGAAGCAAGAGTTACTGAGTTCGCAGATGCGCAGGCTTCCGCAGTAGAGATGCACGCTATGCATGCAATATCTGGCCGATTTGGACTAAATCACAGTCAGAGCAGATACAGACAAAACGGTGCAGATTGTTCTGCCAGAATCAACAGAGATGTCCAGAAGCGGCCATAGCAGTCAGCAACCATGCTCAGCGAGACTGCCACCACATGGTGCCAACAGACTGCATGGAGATGGAATTTCGGACATCTGCCGTTACTGTGGAAATTCAACAGCACATCCTTTCTGTCCAGTTAGGAGGAGGGAATGTAGAAGCTGTTACAAGATGAAGCATGTCACATGGGTCTGCCGTCATCCAGGCACAAAATCAACAAAATTTCATCAAGTATTTCCGGACCTGTAACTAAGAGAGCTCCATCCCCATATCCATCCAGTGACGAGTCCGTTTTTACAGTCAATGTCAGGCGAGTCCGAAATTTTAGTACCCCTGCTGTTACTGCCCACATAAACAGGACTCCAATATCGTTTGTAGTCGATACTGGTGCTAGTGTTAACAATCTCACTGGGCAGGACTATGATGGCATGCCGGACTGACCCAAGTTACAGAGGCACGCATCCAACAATATATACGTGTACGGGTCCACACGGGCACTTCCTGTGCGTGGACTCATCTACGCTAAAATGGCACGGAATGAAACTATACGTTGTGGATTCCAATTCACAATTGCTGGGCGCTGACTTAGCTCAGGTGCTGAATATCGTCAAAATCGCTCACCATGCACCAGCCTGGAAACAAAGACAGAATAGCGACAGACAGTTACATGAGCGCACAACAGGCAAAGATAGATGAGTTGGAAAAGAAGCTAAATCTGTCTGAGAAGTGCCTCGCCGAAATTGAAAAGCAATTAGATGAAACACACGGAAAGAAACACAAAGCCAATCAGACTCTAACATGAAAATAGACAACACATACACCAGCGGTGGAAATGGAAATCAGCACACACGCAAAACAATAACTACACACACGCAGAACCGTTGGACCCGGTTGATCACAAAACAAGAAAAAAACGTTGGACCTGTGTGATCACAAAACAAATAAATACAAAAAGGACCTTTAGGCTCCTACACTACCTCCCTTGCCGTAGCCCCTAATGACGCAAGTGAGTTTCCGATCATGCGCCGTGCTAATGGTAAAAATAAAGATAAACAGAAAAGATGCTAGCCACTTCTTCTCTGAACGTGATCAGTTAAACATCACATTCTCTTTGTCCTTGTTCCTTTGCTTCATCTTCCTTTTCAGTGAGATTCCCACAAGCTGGGAGACACTACATATACAACGGTACATAATACATGACTTACAGATGCAAAACATGGAAATTAACAAAACAAGTTGAAAACCAATGTAGAATCGCACAGAGAGTCATGGAAAATACAATGCTAGGAATAACTCTAAGAGATAGAAAAAGGTCAACATGGATCAGAGGGAGGACTAGAGTGAAGGATATTATACAAATAATTAAGCAGCAAGGATATTATACAAATAATTAAGCAGCAAAAATAGAGATGGGCTGATCACCTAGCAAGAAGAGATGACAATAGATGGGGCAAAAAACTGGTGCCCATGTTAAATGCAGTAGGAAAAGACCAGACACAAGATTGAGGGATGAAATAGAAAAGTTTGCCGGTAAGTCGTGGCAGAGGTTAGCACAATCTAGGTCGTCATGGAAGATGGGAAAGGCCTTTGTCCAGCAGTGGACTCAGGACGGCTGCTGCTGATTGTAAAGATTCAGTGATCATTTTTC
Source organism: Architeuthis dux (assembly GCA_006491835.1). NCBI lineage: Eukaryota > Metazoa > Mollusca > Cephalopoda > Oegopsida > Architeuthidae > Architeuthis > Architeuthis dux. The sequence continues at coordinate 1,263,514 of VCCN01000462.1, read as the reverse complement.
ACTGAATATTTCCAACATGAAAATAAAGATGTTTGATTTTCCGATGGCTCAACAGTTTTGCTTCTCTTTTGCTCCTCTATCGCACGACACATGAGTTAATGATTTTGTCTCCATTTTTCGAATGATACATGGAAACCCAATCATTGTTTGTAATAATTGCGGATTTTTTACATGGCCAGGGTGCTAGCCTGATGCCCAAGATGGACTGCCTTACAAGGCTCCCTGCTATTTACTCATAGCTGGGAGGAGAAGTGGATTCGTGCTTTTCACAAGGGCATTAGTGTGAAGTGAATGCAACCTGTCCCAGCCGGAGTTTGAACTTATTTTGCGGATTCCATTCTCTGTGCCAACGATTGCTAGGCCACCCACACCTCTGTTTTAGTTCTTGTTCTTCAACATATGTTTACATAAGAAAAACACAATAAGAATTCAAAGCAGAAAATCTATTCTCATGCAGATACATTATGTGTTATTTGTGTTTTGGTCATGTTCCATATCTATAGATGTAAATCAGCCTAATCATTTGCCAGCATTTGTACATAGCTGCTTCAACCTCTCTAAGTGCATGCTTTTACATTGTCTATAGTGAGAGCTGTAAGATTGGCCTATGAAGCAAATCAAACAGAAAAATATTTTCAATGCTGCTCATTTTGGATTACTTGATCTAGCTGAACAAGATGAGAGAATATACAACTTTGCCTTTTATTTTTGTTTGTTCTCTCCTTGAATTCATGCAGCTTTACACTAAGTTCATGTTTGCATTAACAAAAAGAACCTCATAAAACTGATAAAAAAATGCAACTTATAAAACTAGTATATTAGTGAATGTATAAATGATAATAATTACAATTGCAGATCATTTATGCTTTTATAAATTATTAATACTTAAGAATAAATAAAAGGAAAGCAAGAACTTATATCTGATTGGTACCTCAGCTATTTTATAATTGGCCTTAGTAAACCTTTAAGGTAGATTATAACATGTAACAATACAAGTGAACTAATGTAGTTTAATTATGAAAATATTAATATACTCCAAGTCAATGACTTAATATTCATTAAAAAAATGGCTTTCAATTCTATTCCAATTGTAGATTCTGTTTCAAACTTATATATTAAGTTGTTCGGAAAGTAATTATTTTGTAATAACAAACCCGGGGAAAAGATACGATTATTAGGATGGGAAGTTCTTCCACATCCCCCGTACTCACCAGATTATCATTTGTTTAAAATATTGTGTAGACAGACATGCGCGAATACATAAATGTATGAAAAAACAAATGGAAAAATATCTCTCAATCAAATTACCCTTACACAAAATTTCATTGAAATTCATTGAGTACTTTTGGAGATATATTGTGTGGATAGACAGATGGAAAGACAAGACTGAATACATATACTTCTCCAACTTTATTGGCTGAGGTAATAACCAATCAATTTGTATCAGGTGCAACAGCAGCAACAATATCTACTCGATTCAGTGCTATTGTCTGCTCCAACAACCAAACACCTAATCTGCTCTTTGTCTTTTGATTGCTAATTTCCTCCAACTACAACTACATCCTCCCATATAATCATTTTCAATAACCCTATTTTCAGCACTATACTCTCAAGCTTTTTGGTCTGTATCCAGCATTCACTGTTGCAACAATAGATTGAGATGAATGATATTTTATCTAATATCAATTTTATCAATTTCTTTCAGATAAAATTATCTTTCAATAATCATGCGATTACTAGAATAGATCACTTGATCCTTAAAGTTATTTTTCTATTTATTATCCTGGTTTTCACATCAGTTATTCCAAACATTTGTTTCTCATCACCTGCTTCTGACCAAGACTTATTTACTACAATGTTGTTGCTATACATCTTCAGGCTACCACTGAGTAATCAACAAAGTTTGTAGGCATGTTCTGAGCTATGATTTTACTGATTGGAGCACATCAGACATTATTTCACAGATGATATAAGTTATATTATAATGCAACATGATCTTGAAGTTCCCTAGATGAAACATCTTAGGTAATTTCATAGCAAATTAGGAATATACTGATATATATAGTAATGGTTGACCAACATGGGTTTTTCAGTGGCTGATGCCGATATTTAGAGCATCTGATAAAATACAACAATTTGATAATAATAACAAATGCTGACTTAACATTTATTTAACATTATTGTCTGTCTGCATTGTCTCTGGAATTAGATCTGCACTCTGCAGTGCACTTATTTAATTCTTTTTTAAATGTATCAACTAAATAATGTCCACAGGTAATCAAAAAAGTAAAGTTTGTAAAAAAACAAAAAAAAACTCATTGAATGTTCTCTCTCATCATCTCTTTGTTTTTAGTCAGTCAATAGTCCCAGTTTAAAAGCTACAAGTTGTAATGCAGGAAACAAAGTTACCCTGCATTTTCTCCACTGAGCCTGTTCCTCTTCTTCTCATAAATGGTCCCAATCTCACTGAATACTGTCTCGCTGGGAACAGAGGAGGGTGGAGAACAGATAAATTTTCTTGCCAGTGATGCAAGAAGGCTTAGGCGAGTCTTGTTCTGTTTCCACCATTCCAGTGGCAGACTAGTTTTTCTGTCAATCACCGGCTCCCGGAGGTAATGGTTCAGCTCCTCAGTGATGTCATCACTCTTCCTCAGCAAGAGTTCCATGATGACTGTGAGCCCCAAGAATGTTTGCATACATTCAGTCAACAAGACTGAAGGGTTCCTCTTTCTCCACCCTTATTCATTTAGGATCTGATCCTTGGTCTACAGTGGTGGCTTCTTGTTTAGACTCAGAGGCAGTAGCTTGTTCCTCTTTTAGCCATTGTTTTGCCTTGTTCAGTGTGTCCTTTGCCACAAAGACATGGCCCTTGTATCGAGGATCCAGCAGTGTTACCAGCACCAAACATTTGATCTGCTCAATCTTGGAAAATCTTTTTTCCAACATTTGCAACATTGTCCCCCAAAGTGTTATGATCCCCCTAGTAGTGGGACCCTCTGTCTGAAGCAGTATCTTCAGCAGTGCAATGCTTGGGATGATGTAGGAGACAGAGGCCTCTGCCTTGCTCATCTCAAGAGATACTTCTTCAATAGGGCCCAGCAGGGCTCCAGGCTAACTTTTTTTCACCACCATCCCGGAAAATAATTTTAACCGTCCTGAAGGAAATGTAAACCGTCCCCAAATCAAAATGTTGTTTCTTTACTTTGTTATTATCATCTATGGTTATTCGTTGTTAGTAGCATAATAAAAACACCATTAAAATGTTGAGGAAATAAATAATTATATTTATTTTGCTCTATTCAAATAAATTGGTTATAAACAAAACTGGAACGTTATCTGTAAACTGTAGAGCTGTAATAATTAATTGATTAGTTAACTATTAAATTAATTGTCAACATAGTCCTCTATGTCAGTAAACTAAATATTTTTATGTTGTGGATAAAACAAGACATTTGAGGATGTCACCTCGAGCTTTGGAAAACAGTGATCAACAATTTTTTAGACATTTTATAGAACATGTAGAACACATAGAAGACCTTTTATAAACAACTAATCGATTAATCAAGAAAATAATCAACAGATTGTGAAAAAAATTGTTAGTTGCAGCCCTAGTAAACTGTAAAAAAAAAAAACAGGATTAAGAACAAATAAATTGGTAGAACCCAAATTCTGTGCCTCATTCTCAGCTCTCAGTCTCTGAACTGAGGTCTCCGTGCCCTGCAGCCACCACTTTTTTTTTTTAGAAGGTATTACTTTATTAATGAATCGAAAAGTCTATATCTGAGGTTGTTTCCTGTATAGGCAGAAAGAGATGAGGGAAAGATAACTGATTCGAAAGGGGTAAGGGTGGTTGACTCCTAACCCACTTAACTCCTACTACCAAAACTGTTGCTTAACATCAAACACGACTTCTAGGAAAATCCTATATCATGTTGTATGTCTTTCTTCTTCTGCTTCTTCTTCTAATCCAAATGTATCTTTCGTCAGTAGATTGGATGTCTCTTTCCCTATTCCCTTTATCTTAGCAAACTAATTTCTTTTCTTTTTCTTTGCCGTAACTATTTCCCCCCCACTTTTCTGAGACAGACAAATATACAGAGAAAAAATCCCCGGAAAAACGTTAATTTCAAGCCCTGGAGCCCAATGTCTGGATCAAATTTGAGACAATATACACATTGTTCTGCAGTTGGACATATAAACTTCCCATTTTCTCCTGCATACACGCTCAGGGCACGCTTCTGCCCCAGCATCATCTGCAACATGTGCAGAGTGGAGTTCCAGCGAATGGGAACAGCTTGAATGATCCCATGCTGGGGGGGGGGGGCAGAGTTCTTCTTGAATGGCCCTCAGATGCTGTTTTGCTAGCACATAGTGGTTGAAGTGTGTTACACATGTCTTCAACTTGTTGATAATGTCCCCCACTACTCTCTGACTGCTGATGCCCTTGTTTACCACAAGCTGCAATGTGTGTGCATTGCAGCTGAGGTCCGGTATCTCTGCCAGTCTCATGCCTTTGATCATGTTTGCACCACTGTCTGAGCACAAGCACCACTCTTTCTTGATTGATATCCCAATGGTCCATCATGCCAAGAAGCAGCTCGCTGATGTAGTCGCCATGGGAGCCCGTTATGGACTTGACATTTAAGACCTGTTTCCTTTCCCAGTCATTGTCTATAAAATGACATGTTAGACTCATTAATGATTCAGTTTCTCCAGACCAACAGTCTGTGAGGAAAGACACATGGGGGCCAGCATTCTGTGATGCAGTCAGTTCTTTGAATTTCTTCACAACCTTTGTGTGCACACTGTCCAGCATGTCTGTGCAGTATTACTTCTCATTTTAAAGGTTATACTTTGGTTCTGCTACAGCCATCAACCGCCGAAAGGCCACATCTGAAACAACCATAAACGGCTGGTTGTCTGTGGCAATCACCAAGTCACTGCAGATATTGCATTCGGCCTTCCCTGGTGTTGGTTACATAATTTTTTACAGCATTTGTCAGCATTTTCTTATGTAATAAAACCTTTTGTTTCCAATTGATTTTTCAAGTTAATCCCTGTTAAAATGTCCAAAAGAAAAATAATAATTGCATAAGAAATAAAAATGAAAAATATTGTCCAAAATGCAATATAATTCATTGGGAAATGAAAAAGTTTTGATGTGTATACATTAGTTATAAACACTGTATAGTCTACTTCAATGAAATAAAGAAAGACTGTTTACTAGCATTCTTCTTTACCCTTTATTTTCTTCCCCTCCCGTATTTTCTTCTGTTTTTCTCTGCTTTACTTCAACAGAAACAGCCGACAGCTAAATAACCCTAAGCCTATCTTCCCTTCCTTTCTTTTCTTCCTTTCTTTCTTGTATTTTCTTTTTTTTTTATTTCAAGAATTGATTTAAAACAAGCAAAAAGAACGGTAGGAAAGAAAGACAAAGCTAAGCACTACCAGGGTTCCAGACTAACTTTTTTCACCACCTTCCCAAAAAACAATTTTAAACATCCTGAAGGAAATGTAAACCGTCCCAAAATCAAAATGTTGTTTCTTTACTTTATTATTATCATCTATAGTTGTTCATTGTTAGTGGCATAATAAAAACACCATTAACATGTTGAGGAAATAAATAATTATATTTATTTTGCTCCATTCAAATGGAAAAGTTATCTGTAAACTGTAGAGCTGCAACAATTACATGATTAGTTAACTATTAAATTAATTGCCAACATAGTCCTCCATGTCAGTAAACTAAATATTTTTGGATTGTGGATAAAATAAGACATTTGAGGACGTCATCTTGGCGCTGTGATTGACAATTTTCACCATTTTCTGACATTTTATAGAACATGTAGAACACATAGAAGACCTTTTATAAACAGCTAATTGATTAATCAAGAAAATAATCAACAGATTAATTGAAAATGAAAAGAATTGTTAGTTGCAGCCCATGTAAATTCTAAAAAGGGAGACATTCCAGACCAGAGATTCCCAACCTGGGGTCCGTGGACACTGGGAGAGGTGTCCATATAGGTATTACTGGGGGTCTGTGAGCTCGTTGAGTATGCAGACCTTTCAAAAGTCTGGGGTCCATGGGAAAATTCATTTAAATAAAAGGGGTCCTTGGTAATGAAAAGGTTGGGAACCATTGTTTCAGACTGATAGGGCGGACTTGGGCAGACGGACCCTCTCAAACGTGTTGACAAGTTACAGAAATAAATATTTTAGCATAAATGTATGTATTTATTGCTAAAAAAATGAGGATTGTATTTTCTTTTATTTAAGAAAAAGAAGAAACTTTAATAATAATTGAAGCAGCCACCAACAGACACTTCTGCCCCTACCTGGAACAAGCTATCAGATGCCACAGTCTCTTCTCCATTATAAAAATATTTAAATCAAAGCTTAAAAAAGATCTCAGACACCAAATGTTTGAAAACGAACTAAATAAAATAAATAAATAAACCTTACTAACCTAATATTGTCCTGCTTGTGATACACATTGAATTAAACAAATGTGGACGATGAAGCAGGAAACTGACTTACGGAAGGAGAAAGCAGTGAGGAAGGGACCCAAGAAAAAAATGGTGAATTTAACGTCAAGAGTCGGAGGTTGGGGAGCAAAGTCTGGTAGACGTGTTGTTCATCTTTTGTTCCCTTCTCTTTCTTTTCTCCTTCTTTTAGCTTCCCCTTTCCCTGACTGACAGAACAACTAGCAAACAACATTGATTGACAACAGCTTTTATATATAGTAAAATTTGTGAAACCAAAACAATAGTAATTTTACAATATAAATGATAAAATTGACTTTCTGAGAAAAATCAAAGAAGATGTTAAATTAATTCCTAGATCAGCTGCGAAAAAAAGAAAAAACGTTGAAAAAACGTTGAAAAAACGTTGAAAAAACGTTGCAGTGCACCAGATTTGGGCTGCGGGCCTGTGATTGTCCATATGTGATATAAAGAGTGAAAAGATATACATTTACATACGTATACAGTGTATATGTAGGTAAATATATACTTTTTCACTCTTTTTCAGGAGTGGGAGTAAAGACAAAGCAGTAGCACTTGATATTTATATCGCTCTCCCTTGGTTCAGTTTGCAATTTGCTAAGTGGCAGTTTAAAAGAAAAGAAATCCTAAAGGTGTCCCGAGGAAGATCTCTTTTCATCCCAAACACATTTCTACTGTCCCCGGGACAATGTTAATTTCAAGCCCTGCGCCGATTGAATCGTAAGTTGAACCCAGGTCAGTTTTTGCAAAGAGTTGCCGATTCGTATTTTTAATCACCGTTCAAGTGGCTACCACTAAACTCTCAATCGCTGCAAAAAGTCTTGCATCACATGACCATAATTTAATCGAAATTTTATTTTATTTAATTTATTCAAAACAAAGATAACTACATCAAACTTTTTTTTTTTCAAAAAGGTGGTAAAGAAAATCGAATATTTGAAAATAGAAAAAGACTTTTTGCAAGTAATTTTTGGTACTTTCCAATCCATAATAATACCTTATTTACCCACCTCATAAATCAATTTTTTTATTAAACTAACAAAAACTTTTTCTTCCCATGTACCCATTCGTCAAACAATAATTTAGATATACTAAACGCACAATAAATTTATGAAAAAAAACTACAAAACAAATAATAATTTATTTTAATATGAAACTATTTATTAGCAATTTTCTAATTCAATGATTGTTTACTTTTATCATAACTTTCATTATCGAAAAGACATCAATATGTGATAGTTTTACATCCAAAACGGAGGCAAAAATAATATAAAAACATAAATCTTCCTGAAGATAATGTAAATATATGAAAATAGGCATTATTAATCAAAATATGCCTTCCTATTTTAGCAGTATATTTTCATACAGGATACAAAAATTATTTAGTTGAAAAGGAAGTGACGTTAAATTGATTCTCGCTTTTGATTAGCCATGACATGACTGGATCATAGAAACTAGAACTATTCTTATCCTTACGACTCAGTCAGTGACTGGATTGCAGATGCTTTTTCATGTCGTAAGAAAGCTTATGTCATAGTTGGTCAGTGATAAATTCATCGTCGATTGGACTGAAAGGATTGCCGATTTGACAAAATCCAATCAGCAATTGATCATAAGTACGACCTGAGCTTAGTTTAGCTTAAGAATCAACACGACTGCCTCCTTTCCCTCTCCCGATAGCCTCTCAACTGTGTTGTACGGTTGTCTCTCTGAACCTTTCTACCCACCTCCAACTCGGCCATCCCTTTGATCTCGCCAAACCTTGTCAGAACACCAAATTCATGAAAAATTACATGCTTTTTTGCCCCCCTCTCTTTCAACCTTTCAGTTTTAATTTTAAACTAAAAGGTACTTTTTTCTATTAGAATAAAAATAAAAATGTCTACAGACCCATTTTTGTTTAGCGGCCTCGTGAGCTCAGGCATTGGCCTATGCCAATTATCTCGAATATTGGCCTGATTAATTGATTGGATGATTAATCGGTTGACCTCTAATGTATAGACTCATCCCCGGTCACAGCTTTGAAAAGGAACTGTGGGTCATTTTGAACTTGTTCCTTTAAATTGTGGATACTAAAATTGTAATATCAGTTATTCATGCAAATTGAATTCAGTCGTTGATTTTGGTTGCCATTGATAATGGAAATTAACCCACAGGCAGTTTAGAGATGAAGTAGCATCGATAAGCAGAAAAGATCAATTGAGTTACTTTTGCATGAGTGTAAAATCTTTTTTCCTATCCTTTCAAAAGACCAAAGTGTGATAACTAGTCTTGTCAGTTCAGTGAAAATATATAGAGAAAAATTAAACCCTTATTTATCATAGTTTTAAAAAAAAAAGATATACAAATTCATGTTCTCGGAATCTTTTAGCTCATGATATATATTAATATATTTTGACCATTTACCAATCAGTTAAGTTGTCGTGAGTACTTATCGGCAGTGGTCCAAGGAGGGGAAAATTACCAACTGCCGACAAGGCATTGAGCGGCCAAGACTTATCAATGCAAAAAGTGAACTGAGTCTTTCCCGCCAAGTACAAGACAACAACAGGGCAACTGCGGTACAAATTGCAGATGGCTTAAATCAGGGTGAAGGAAGGAATGTGTGACAACACTCAGTACATTGATCCATGCTGCATATGGGACAGTGCAGTCACAGGTCAGTAGGAGTACCCACGCTAACCAATGTCCATGGCTAAAAGTGTCTTCAAATATGGGATAGGGATAATTTGAAATGCAAAATTAAACATTATCGTTCATTACTTCTACTTCATCATAAGTAAGTAAATATGGCCAAAAAATTCCATTTACTGTAATATTGATTTATTAGGTATGTATCAGCAATCTACCAAGGGAAAATAGAAGAAATACAATCATCTACTTGGTTGATATGGAATAACTATTTTTCATTTTACTGTTAGTCTGTTAAAAAGTAAGATAAAACTTGTATATATGTGTGAGACATGCTTTGCTTTGATTTGAGGTGTTCAGCAAGCAAATTAAATATTACCATGTGATTAAATTTTTTAAATAAATTACGTCCGTAATTTCATTGTATAAATAGATTTCTTTATCACCAGACACACACTGTAAGGGTTAATGGTTATTACATAGTTTTAATGGTTTTGTCTTTTCTTGGGGAAGGGGAGGTGTGGTAGTTGGATTTTACTGAGGGCTTTTAAAAAAGAAGCTCTAACAAATTGTTAGACAAATTTTCAAAACATAAACATTTTTATTTTCTGTAGTTTTGAGTAGGGTCATTAACATTCAAATAGTTCTTTGGACGATTGAACTCCTTCTTGTTGTTTGTGTTGTTAACATGATGTTTCGGACGATCCATTCTTCAGTCTTGTTCATGTGTAAAAGGCGACCATTTTCCTATCTGGAAGGAAGTCCAGACTATTGACAGAGAACGCTGTTAGAAGCAGAGAAAAATCAAAGAGGCAGCTCATATCAACATGTCAACTAAATGCATTAGTCAGACAAATGCAGAGTTCAACCTGATATGGCTTCCGCTGCTCAACTGACCCAAACCTGACAAGACAAGGACAAAGAAACACTCAAATCCTATGTTATAATGATTACACCCTTCAAAATTAAAAAAACCTGTTTATCCCATCACACTAGGATTTTACACCTGAAAAAGGCCGAATAATGGATCAGCAGAAATGTTGTGTTAACAACACAAACAACAAGAAGGAGTTCAATCATCCGAAGAACTATTTGAATAAACATTTTTATTGTCTATAACGTTGAGAAGAGTCATTAACATACCAACCTTTGTTCGGACAACTTAATGCCTTACTTCTTCCCATCTTCTTTACTTACATCAACGAAGAAGAGTTTATGTTGGTATAAACATTTTTACTTCTAAATCTAATCGTCTTAACTACAATATCTGAAGTCTATGGAACTAAAGTTATCATAAAAATTATAGCTAATTTATAGCAATCAGAAAATGTGCAACTAAATTTAGATCTTATGGGAACGCGTGGATGGAAGAATGATCAAAAGTTGGCAAAAGAATAACCTAAAAAATCAGCATATGATAAAAAAGCATTATTGCATCTAGAAATAAAAACAAAATAGAAATATCGCTGAAAGAAAACAATTAAAACACAACTATGATAACGGTTGTGATGAATGAAAATGTTGGTGCAATCAGGAAAAATGTTGAATTATGTTTTTAGTTTTGTGAAAGTAAAAAAAAAAAAATCCATTCTCAGAACTCAAAAATCCAGTCTCAGAACTGTGATTTAGAATAATTTGATCGTCACCTCCTTATTCCTTTCATCACAAATCTCAAAGTATAAAGGCTTAAAAGGTCTCCGGCTTATTTTGATTAGTATTGTCTCTATCGATGGCGTTTATTATTACCTATATCTGTATTTATCCCCTAGTAAAATACCTAAATAAACAAACAATCGGATCGCACATAACTCAATACACCAAAGTCTCCATACGTCCCCGCCAACCTTCATAAACTATTTCATTGAAATATCTTCAAAAATAAAGAAGTTTTCAATTTTCAATTAAAAAATTAATCCAATTTTAAATTACATAAATTTACAAACAATTGGATTGGCCATAACTCACCACCATTTTTTTTTAGTTCCGGAGGTTTTCCCAACATTCTAACTAAATTTCAACATGTTTTTTGTTTATAAAACGTAAACAAACAATCGGATCGCACATACCTCCCCTAACCTTCATACAAAATTTCCTTGAAATATCTTTAAAAATAAAGATCGTATTCAATTTTAAATTACATACAATGTAAACAAACAATCGGATCGGTCATAACTCACCATTTGTTTTTAATTCCGGGGGTTTCGCCAACATTTTAACTATCTTTCAGAAAAAATCGTCAAGAATTGAAAATGTTTTCCAATTGGAAAAAAAACGTAAACAAACAATCGGATCGCCCATAACTCACTATACCAAAGTATCCGTACCTTCCCAAACCTTCATACAAAATTTCATTGAAATATCTTTAAAAATAAAATAATTATTTAATTTTAAATTAAAGAAGTTACCCATTTGGATTTTTAAAACACGGACAACACCATTTTAAAAAAAATCAGTTGCGAATCTTTTCAAACGCCGGTAAGTCACGAAAATGAGCGTTCAAGTATTTTCTTTTATTTCTGTTCTCTCTCTATGATACCGGATATTAGCTGCCAATGACATGGGCATATCCAATGCATTGGCAACTTCGCTTGTGTTTTACTGTGTATACACAACTTACACTGTGAAAACTTTCTATCCTCTTAAGTGCTAAGTTACGAGCTACATGATTTTTTAGCTTAAATCTTCTTTTTTTCCGAAAAGGCAAAATAAAAGACGCTGTAACGCCAAATCAGTCTCTACTGATAACTATGCAATAACCGTGCACCAAAATGCTCAACATGTGGCAAGCCAGCAGAGATTTCTACGGAGGAACAGCTGGACAATAAATTGCTCAATATATTACAACATTACCGTGTTTACTGTTTAACAAATTTTCTCCCTCCTGGATTTAATATCACAAATAAAAAAAAACGAATAAATTAACAATAACAATAATATCATCGCAAATGAAAAGAAGGCATGTACCACAAAACTCAGACACCACCTCGATTAATACTGGTCTTGTCTTCACTGTTTTTTGTGTTGCAGTTAATGATGTGCAGACATTTAACGAACAAAACATTTCATGCAATGCATATACATTTTATATTCACATGCATCATTGCATATTAATTCAAATGCATACAATGGACAAATCTAACTCAAGTAAGTACATTCAAAAAGGTGTACTTTATTCCTTCGATTCTTCAAAGTAAAATGGCCATGTTCGGGTTCATGTTTTATGCACATTAATGCATGCATACCACTACACCAGTCATTATTTTAACCACATGACATAGATACACACAATAATCAATATACTCGTTTAAAGCCTACAAAAACACGTATAAATAAACGTGTGCATTCGTACTTGCATGCACATCTCAAACAACACAAAAACATTGTTTATCTACTTACCACACAGGAAGATTCAATAACCTTGCCGAGCTTAGGTCGTATAAACAAGCTGTTGCGGGAAAATATGTAAAAAAAATAGTTTAATAGTTGAAATAAAGAAATTCACCAAGTATTAGTTAGTTTATTAAAACAAAAGCCGCTCTTGCTATCTTACAACGGTTACCTTTCCCGTTTTAAAATGGATGTCATTCCAGCTACAGAATAATAGACACTGATGACGAATTTCAAATCAAAGAAGCAGACAACAATTTCAAAATGTATTTCGTATCAGCAAGAATTCATGGAGAAAATAACCCAGAGAAAACCAGTTTAGTTTGGAAATATTCTATAACTGGATTTCACATTATTACGATAACCCTAACCCTAAAAATCCCAACATTAACCCTAACTTATCTTTTGTATTTATCAAGTTTTTTGCTTTAATTTTTTTAAGGGGGGAAAAAACCCTAGTCTCTTCAACCACATGAAATTTCCTGATATCAGTAGACCACTTAAAAAATAACTAAAACTGCCGTTATGAGGAATCTTGTCGTCTGCTTTCTATCATTTGAAATTCGTCATCAGCGTCTGTTATTCTGCAGCTGGAACGGTGGCCATTATTTATAAATAGGGGAAAGGTAACAATTGCCCATACAATACACAGACTTTTTAAAATCAGATTGTTTTTACTTTTTATTTTTATTTGTAAAAAAGAGAGTTTACTTTTTTATCTCTTAAAGAGATGCTTTACTATCTGAACCTTTAACTTTTTGGATGGATTGGAATTTGGATTAAAATGGACGTTGTGCTAGTCAGATTTACCAGAATGTTTAAAGTTGAAGGAAAAAAGAAAAAATAAGATTTTAATGCATAAATGAATTAATTCAATTTTTCCGCCTTCGTTGGTTGATATAAAAAAATGAATTTTAAATGTGATGCTGCTAACGTGTGTAAAGCGAAAATGACCAGCACAAAAGCCATTAAAAGCATGCATCTGACTAAGTCTAGCATTTATGACTGTTCGGTTCCAGTTTGTTTCACCAATTCGCTCAGCAGAATGATAACGTGTGCAAAGAATGCCAAAGGTAAGAGAACTTTATTTCTCCAAAATCGAAAAAAAAAAAAATAATAATTGTGACAAACAATCTTTTGGCTAGATTTTATTCACCCTCAAGAACCGAATTTCTTTCTTTCCTTTTATTTTGCAGTTCAATTACAATTTCTGCACAAAAAGAACTCGAATTATTCAAGTCCTTAAGTAAGCTGTCGTCACAAAAAAAGGGGAGGGTTTATCCGTCAATTATGATTACAAATGATTATTTTTCTGGTCCACCTTTGTTTCATCTCTCTAACGAACTGGCCTAGCAATTTCGTTTGAGCATCAGATAGAAAAGGTGCAGATTCGTCAAATTACCTTTCCTTTTCTCAATGAGTTTAGTCTGTTTGTTAAGGCTTCCCGCCTTCGGAAGAAAGTTGAAGCAACATTACCGCGATAATACTGAATATGAAAACATCTTTCCATCGCACCATTGGACCAATGTCATTAATGTACATCTTCCATTTGTTAGTTAGTATTCAAGTATTTAATTTCAAGAATAATATTGAGATTAGGCAAGTGTGACATTTCCCATTTCAAAATGGCCTAGGCTGCCGCTCTCCGGCGTCCTACATCTATTGCCCCATTAACAAGAGATTTTTTACCTGAACCGGAAATTACATTCAAGTAGTTGATACCCTAACCCCAAACCTACCTACTGAAACTAAAAAATGCCGTTCTGAGGAATCTTGTCGTCTTCTTTTTGACTTTAAATTCACCGTCAGCAGCTGCCATAGTGTATCTTTTTATTATGACCAAAACGTTAAGTGTTTTCTGAATTCTTCAAACCGCTTAGCCAGATACGTCTTCGTTCCACAAGGTCAAGAGACTTGTCTTGTCTTGTGCAGTCTTCTTCGGTTCTACTCTACCAGTTCTTGTCTGAATTTTGTTAGACAGGGTGTATTAATCATTGTATGATATGGTCGAACTACTTTCCTCGTCTATATGTTCATTTGTTCACAACGTTTCGGCCGTGTAACCTCCAGGAACACCCGACGAAGGCCGGATGGTACAGGACCGAAACGTTATGAACATATAGACGAGGAAAATAGTTCGACCATATACACAATGACTACTTTAAACCAGGTAAACGACAAACGTAACTTTCCTTAGCACTACCAAGGAACAGACCAAATATTTTGATGCGATGAATTCATCAATTTTACACCAATCATTCGTATCTGACTTCTGGGATTACATTGTTTTGTTAATAATGACGATAGGCCGACAGTTACGGAATATCGAAACCGATTTTAAGGGTTTAGTCTAAGACGAGAAAACAAGCTAATAACTTGTGTTTATGTTGGTTTATATTTAAAAATGTACATTTGTTGGCATTTAAATGGCAAATAACATATTTAGAAGAAATTAAAGAAAATGTTTAAGAATTCTTAATCTTATATTCCAAGAGAACATGCCTTTTCATGTGTAGTGATAAAGTCGATCACTGGGTTATTTCCTCCAAGTTGATACGGAAAATGGAAATATCAGGTGTTGTGTGTGTACGAGGAGAAAGGAACAATATGCCAATACACAACTTTGTATAAAGATTTTTTTAAATCTTGGACATTCAAATGCACGCTAATGATAAAATAAGTCGTTTCGTTGTATTGTGTTGAAAAATACAAAAAAGTGAAAAAATAGTTTTTTTGAAAATGAAGGACAGAAGATGAAACAATTTGGGTGTAAGCTTTATCACTGCACGCAGTTAATTGGCATTTGTAATAATAATGATTTTTTTTTCTGAAGGGACAATTTTAAAGGTGATTTTGAGGTTGTGATTTTTACAGATTAAAGTTCAATTTCAATGTTTTTAATTTAATCTGAAACTCTTCGAAAAATAGAAAAAAAACGCTTTTTTTTCAATTGCCTAAAAAAAGGTGTTTGTTTTTTTAATCTCCAATGTTTTCTTTCCTTTATGAAGAAATTTAAAAAAATAGAAGAAATTATTTGGAATGGATTATTTTGTAAAATGATTATAATTCAAGTCTTAAAGAGACAAGGAAAAAATATAGACTATAAATTCAACAGATTTGATTTACGTAAAAAAAAGTATTGATTGAAATGACATCACAACAACAACACTAACAGTATCTTCTGTTTTTTGTCCTGCTACTGACGTTTGACAATTACATGTAATTAAACAAAAAAAGAGATTAAATTTTGGAATAAAATCAAAAGTTGGAAAATATTTTCCTAAATCGCCGAATAATCGGATAAATCCAAGTGTAAAGAAAAATTGATTGTAACCATGATTTTGACCGAAATGTAGTAAAAGGCTATGCAGTATGTAGGTGGCTAAGTAATAAAAAGTTTTGAAGAAGAAGCGATCAAGTTAGAATTTGCGATAACACTTTTTTTTTTTACTTACTCGCCAACCATGACTATTTAGTTAGTTCACAGAATATAGCAGGAGTCGTTAATCAAATTTATTGCATACACTTTCACAACAGATATAAACATTAAATAGCCAACTCAGTAATGATGTGTACGTTACTTGATGATTGTGATTGATCATCCGGAGGATATGAGCGAATCACTGACAGACACTATTTTTTGCTAAGTTTGTACTAGATTTTTATATACACAAATACACACAAAAAGTTACAGACTGAAGTGACGCACGCTCAAAAACAACATAACATCATACACTCACATAAAAAGTCTAAACCAGCCATGTAACGTTTTATGCACATGTATGGAAGATTTTATGCATTTTCTTGTAAGAAATAACAGTTGTTTAAAGATTGTTAAACTCACCTCGTCTGACGCCAGAAGAATGATTGTATCGGTAGAGGCATGGAATGGTCATTGTCCACGCCATCTTCAAGCTTTCGTTTGGTCATCTTTTACAACAAGGAAGTGTCTGTTGAGATTGTTGCTGTTATTTATTGGTACTATGCTATGACCCACTCTCACAGATACCCACTTTTTTATTTTATTTATTTATTCTAAATTTTTAATGTTTGAGAATTTTCATTTCCTGGGTGCAAATATTAAAATAATTTGTTTTTTTAAACAACAAAACAAAAAATTAAGAAAGAAAAACGAGTAAAAATGCTAAATGTAGGAAAGAAAACATACACATATTCTCCGGTACTTTTTTAAAACTACTTCTTCCAAGTCCCATAGCATTATCCCTCTGTCTCTCTTCTTTCTTGACCAAATAAATATACTTCCACACTTTTTTAAAAAGATTATTGGAAAGTCACTGATGTTGGAGAACAGACACAGACACAGCAGACCACTCCGAGGAGAAGAGTGGTCAAAAAAGTAGAAGACATAATAGCATTAATATTGATAATAATCCAACGTTTCTTTCTGGCCGACATCATTTAATATTGGTTGTGGCACCAGCAGACATTAGGTAGTTTGGTCTGTAGATGGCAGTTGTAGGTAAATAAGAGACATGAGAACTGATTCTGCTGCTGCTGTGGTGGTGGCAGTATCTTTATCTTCATCTTCTTCCTCATCACTTACGCATATGGGTGTGTATGTGTGTTACACACATACACCGTTCTACCAAAAGAAATTTATAAAATAAAGTATAAACAAGACAATTAAAAGAAAAGTAAAGTAACAAAATAAATGACTAGGAAGGTGTGTACGTGTTTGTTGTGTATTCCTTCAACGTTGTTCAACCTTTTTTTTCCTCCTTGCCTTTTCCAACCTCTTCTTTACAGCACACCACTAACCAACTCCTACCACAACCAACCTTCGGCCTTTGAGTGTTCCTGGTAAATTCTTCTGACACTAAACAGTCTCAGTCAGTAGTTTAGTTGGCTAGTGCTAGCAGCAGCCAGACCTCCGACTTGTGCATGGGGAGAAGGGACCAACTCAACAACTACTAGTCCGTCGTATCACTCTCTTCTTCTTCTTCTTCTTGCTTTTCTTCGCGACTTGTTCTGTCCAGAGAAATGGTCAGTTTTCAAAGCATCTCTTATTAACCCGTAAAGCGAGAGAAACAAAAGACATATTGTTTCGCTTCTCTCGGTGTCTTAAGCTGATGACATCCTCTCTTTTTCACTCGTTCGCCGCTTTTCTCTGTCTTGATCGCCTGTTGCATTATTGCTCTTATTGTTGTTGTTATTAATGTTAAGAGGCCTCCTCCTCCTTCTTCTTCTCGCCGCCGCTCTGCTTTTGCTGCTCAGCTCTGCGAGTGATTCTAAAGAAAGGTTCAACAAGCAGCCAGCACCACTCACTGTTTCTTTCCCTCTCTCTCCCCCTCCCTACCTCTCTGTCTCTGTCTCTCTCTCTCTCTCCTCGCAATGTGGCTGGATCACCCACCACCAACTGAATGAATGAATGACTGCCTGACTGAATGAATGGTTGCACGGATGGATGGATGGTCTCTGTATATTGATTTAGTAATTCAAAGATTAATACATAGGCGATCTCTAGTATATAATGCATACGCACTCAACAGGCAAATAAAATTCACACGCACACTTACACCCATACACGCGAAGTCAGCATGTTAAATAAATACAAATATCCAGAAAGCGTACACAGAAACACCTACGGCTACGGACAAGCACAAATAAACGTGGATTCTACGTATTCATGAGACTCCTGCATGGGTTAAAGTTGTGAAATTTTCTTTAAAGATGCAAGTGCAAGACACATTCATAGTTTTAAAAAATACAATAAAAAATGTACACATGTCACATGAGCACTCTCATGTGCATATATTTGTACGCTCTGTTTTGTGAGTTACAATTCTATTCACACGAAAACGTACTTATTGCTTAGCGTCCGTAAACGAATTCGGAATTAACTAATAAAACAGATTACTACAGTAGAAAGCAGGCGTAACAGAGTGACTATGCATGTGTGCAGTGTTGCACACTTTCATTTGTGTAGGATGCACCTGTAGATCTACCAAGCAAGCATATATCAATGGAAAAAGCATCATGCTAACAACTCCCCTATAGCTAGTTTAAATGTTGTGTAATAATAAAGCTATAATACAATATGGCATTTATTAAAATGCACATCTCACAGATGTGTCAACCAAAACATACCAATAATATACTTTATTGACAAATTGCAACACATATGGACACTGCTTGAATTACAAACACACATATACATTTGTACTCACACCTGGGCACTATAACTGCACTTGTAATATATTTGGTTACATTTTTATATGCAGATTATTTGAATAGCTACTTATGCACAACCTCCAAGAATATCTATGGATTATGGCATGAGTATTGTAATATTTGTATTTGATTAGAAGGCTTACTTGCTTTTCAATTTAACAGTTATTCCTCAGGTATTTTTATTTATTTATGAGTTTAAAGCATTTATAGATTTTAAATATTTACTTTCTGCCAGTTATAAAAGATTTGGCAAAATACATACTTGTGTACCCTAAAATGGAAATGTATATCTTAATGACATACATGTATGTAAACAAAGTCAGCCCACATGCATACACATCTCTACAAATTTCCTTGAAATAAAAAGCGCAGGATAGTGTTTTCAGAGATATGGTGGTACACAAAAAGATTTTTGTACAAAATTTTATATATTTACCTACTAATATACAGTGTTGATTATTTAAAATAATTGCATATATCATGCAAAAATCTTTTAAATGCACTTGCATAAAGTTTTCATAACATGTAATTGCTGCCACAAAAATATTTAAATTGACTATATAAACATAAGCACATTCCAAAAATATAGAAATTATTCTGAAGAGGCTCATAATTGTTCTCAGAAAATAAACAAGCCTACTTATCAGCTAGATAAATATTAGGGTGGATCAGTAAGTCCACAACTTAACACATAGTTGTTAGCTGAATATTGATCTGAAATTTTCACTGTATAATGTTTGATCTATATGATTAATATTCACCACTGAATTAAGTGCATTGACAAGGAAGGAGATTTTGTTGTGTAAAATAAATGATTTTTTCATCCTTAGGCTGCAGATTTATTGATGTACCTATATATAGCCAAAAGTGCAAGAAGGCCATGTCAACATATTAAATATACAGTAAACCCTCGCTTTAACAAAATCATGGATCCATCCGAACTGACTTTGGATTTACTGAACAAAGTTTGATAAATGCAACAAACACATGGACCGTAACGAAGTTCGATAAATGCGAGAACTAATCAGCTATCGCGCATGCCAAGACTGATGGGATACATTGGTGTAAAGGAATTCTTGCACACACATGCATGGTTACAGCATAGTCACCTTGGATACTCGTTCACGTCAAAAACCATTTCGTTCTGTGCTTACTGCGTTGTATTTTTTTGTGTGCATTTCTGCCATAGCTTCTAAATGTAGTACACCTACGTCTATTCCTTCAAAGAAGTGCAAAGGAATATATTGTCTCTGAAGACAATGCCGGAAGATATTGAGGAACATGAGCATGGCAAGAGCCAGGCTGAGCTCATGGAAAAGTATGGTCTCAAAATGATGATGATCTAGAACATTCTGAAGGCAAATGACAAGATCAGGGAGAGCATGAAGAAGCTGGAGTCTAGACCTAAGGGCGTGGAATTATTTAGGTCGCGGAAGCTACCCAAGAAGGCCTGGATGAAGCAGTTTTTTAATGGTACAAGCAACAGCAAGCTGAGGAGTGGATATTCAGCTGCTCGTTTAGGCCATGAGAATTTCAAGTGCAGTGATGGTTGGCTGTGGTGTTTTAGAAGGCGACATGGCATTGTCAACTAAGCCATAACAGGAAAGATGCTGAATACTGACACTGAAGCTGTGAATCCTTTTGCAGATGAACTGAAACAGCTTGTTGAAGATAAGGAGAAAAAATAGACAGGAATATATGCATTTCATGGATTACTCTGCAGATTTTTGTTATAATCTTTCTAAATTTACTAAGTCATTCAAAATAAGCTGATATTTCTATAATAGCCAATGACTAAATTGATAAGATTAGTTTTCCAATAGATTGAGATAACTGTTGAAGCAGATAGTATCTAAAATAATTCAAATGTCAGCTGTCAGATAAGATCTACATCATCTAAGAGTTCTGCTTAATCCTAAGATTTACAAACATCAAAGATCTGTAATTTTCATTGCATTTCAATATTTGACAATGATGTCAGGAAATCTCTTCACTCAGAACATTTTGATGTTCCACTCATTTTATAGTTCTAGTAACAATTATTTTCCTTAGAAGTGATAATTACTAATTTCTATTTTTCTAATTTATGATGAAGTATTATAAATCCTTATTATTTAAAAAAAAAAAAAGATCTTTTAAAATTTTCTATGACTACTTTTTACCTTCATCTTAATTTTATTAGTTGCTTTTTATCACAACTTTTGCTCAGGCTGATTACCCTCTGGCAGTGAGTAAATAGCTTTGATAGGAAAATAAAGAATAACCTTTATTCTTTCATTTATTAAAGTAAAATCTGATAGAAACATGCATAATAAGCAAGAAATTTCAAGAGTAAACTTGTTAACATATTTGTGTGATTATCAGAATTATAAGGATAATACAGATTTAATATTTTTACTACTTCATGAAAATTGAAAAATAAAGTAAATGTTTTTAACAATATATTTGATCTACACTCCGTGATGGATTAAGCTAGCACTAACTAAAAGAATTTTAAAATACACATAAATATTAGAACACATAATGTTTTTACTTGCATAGTAATTTTCTTTTTCATTTGCTATATAGCCAGATAATGACTAATATGTCTATTTCAGTAATAGTATTACTTTTTTGTTTTGAATTTTGTGCAGTGGCTATAACTTCAAATACCTTCGTATTTATGCATTGTATATGTATCACAGTCTGCAATTAAGGCACATCCATACTTTTTAGATATATCAAGGACTCGCAGCACATTACATGTAAATAGCTTCTTCTCAAGAACATCTGCTATGTAGAACAAACTCTCTTCTGAATGTTTTCCCGATGAGTACAATTCTGACATTTTTAAATCCAGTCTTTTTTTAATTCTCTTATTGCCCTTAATTTTTAGTGTTTCTAACACTTATGTTATTTTAACTCTCTTATTACATCTTTGCATTCTTTGTTGTTGTGTTTGTTAGTTATTTATTTATTACTGTGTTTAGCTGTGTTGGTTAAACACATTTGGTTA
>VCCN01000462.1:1226625-1239805 GCA_006491835.1 Architeuthis dux | reverse complement strand
CTCTGGACGTGATGTTGTGGATGGAAATGATTTTCCACCGCTTTAACGAGTCTGTCGAAATGTGTGTCGTTTTCTCATGGCAGAAGTTGTCCGGTTGGTAGTGATTCTACCAAGTCATTTAAGTCATTCCCAACGAACGTTAGAAGCAGGGCCTTCTGTCTGATATTGTCACAGATCATCTGTGCGATGAATAGGTTGTTTAGTCTATTAACACATTTCTTTCATCAGACTTTTTTCCTTTCTGATTTGCAATCGAAAACTGGGAAATGGGCGAGATGCATGTGGGTAGGATATTTGTTTTCTTCGTCGCCAGTATTACGTCTTTGTGTTTGTTGGTTTGTTTGTTAGTTATTTTCTGTTTGTAGCTTAAATGTGATTGGTTAGAACTGTATTTAACAGTATTTAGAAAAAGAAAGGAGAAACAAAGACGCATGTGTTCAGGTCAATAGCCGCTGGATAAAAAACATTTTCCCAGTTCCCAGTTGCGGGCCATCACTTCTGGTACCAGAAACAAAGGCTCCTTATGGGGGCCTGTTGGGTAGATTCCGCTTTGGTGTGTTTATTGACATTAAATATACATATATAAACATTACATCTTTAGTCTTCATTTTAAACATGTCATGTTTTAGTGTTTCCAACTTTATAATTTTAACATAAATAAGCAATTTTAACATGGTTTTTAAAAAAATCTTTACTGGTCTTAATTCTGTGGCATAAATAACTCCCTTCTTACTAACTCTTTGATGTGAAAAGTTTCAGAAAGGCCTTGCTTACGGTGACCAAAAGTAAACAAAAAAAAAAGATACCACACTATCATTAATTACTGTATTAAAATAATAACTCAAATTAGTGATAATTGACTAAAATCGTTATCCGTAAACAGTCTTTCATGAATGTTGAAGGCAGTATAGTACTAAAGTAATAGAGGAAGTATAGGATCACTGAATCGGAATTGATAGCTTGCAAGCATTTAGCTTGGGGGGCCCTTGAAAATGTGGGGCCCGTAGCATAAGCTACTTTTGCTACATAGTTAATCCAGCACTGTCTACACTTTTGTAATGATTTTAGGTACTTGAGTATGATTTTTTTGTTTCTGTTATTAATGTAAACTAATAACAATAATCTATTCAATAGTATTATCAGAAACTCACACCACAAGGTAATTTTGTTTTAAAAATTGATTTTTAAAAAATCTAAACATGCAAGTATATCACACATCGGCAGACACCTATATGAGAACATTTTAACGCAGATGTCAGTTGACTTTATTTCACAGGAACAAAGGTACACCTAAAGGTTGGAAATAATTTATTTCTAGCATTGTACAATAACAGCTGTGGCATGTTCAGTCAGTATCTTAATACCGTAAGGATTATATCAAATCCTTTTAACTCTGTTCTTTGTACTTCTGTCTCAACTCTAAATACATACAGAAATTGAGTCTACATGAAAATAAATTGTAAATCACTGAATATTATTGAGAGTAATAAAAAAAATAATAATTAGCTATTAATAATGAGCAGCTGACTGGAGATATAGATATATATTAGCAGGGATACCTGGTGTTGCCCGGTGGGGAAAATAACTGAAAATATTACCAAACAGGAAAATATATTCTTTGATAAATTTCTTCTTAAACAACACAACCAATGAAAACAAAACAGACAATTATTTACACATATAAAAGTAGCTGTAACGGAAATGATGTCATCCCTTAGTTCGACAGAACATCTGGATACACTACATAAGGTCTTCTTCCATTGGGTGCCCATATGAAAAGGTTGTCCGGGTATCCAACCATAGAACAACCAATATAAAGTTGTCCATGGGAAAAGCATGGATAAGTCAGGTAAAGGCCAGTGATCATGAGAGATTGTCCCAGTGCCTTGTTAAAATTTGATAATTTTAGTCTGAAAATGTTTCTCAGGGTTGCACAAACTTTTACGAAGAAAATCAATTTGTTTAGCCTCTAAAGTTATTTTGCCTCCCACCCAAGCTATTTTAATCCAAAATTAACCTGTGTTGGCCTCCAATGATCTTGTGGGTCAGCACCACCTATCCTATCATGTTTTCTACCAAGGTTAACCCCACTTACTAAATTACCTCCAAGAATGTAATTGTTTGGCTGCAAAATGGGGGGAAAAAAGTTTATTTAATCCCAAACTGACCTCTGGGACTATTCTGCGTGAAAAAAATGGTTGAAATTTACCAATTGAATTTGACCATATCAGCTCGACCATTAGTGAGGTCAAAAAAAAGTTTGTACTTCATAACTCAATATTATGCTATAAATTGCTTTAGTTGGCTAGAAATGACCAGAAAAGATCTCAGATGACCTCCAGGATAAACCTCCTATTGCCATGTAAAGATGAACCCCTATGCCAAATTTCTGCATCTTAAGTGCAAAATTGTGGCCAACAACTTAGAAAAATGTCTAGAAATTACAAGAAATGACATATGGTGACCTAGAATGAACTCTGATGGCAAAATCACATTGTCAAATACTTTGGATGTGAACAAATTAACCACTATGCTAAATTTTAGTTTCATTTGTACAAAATTGTGGCAACAACTCGGAAAATTGGCTAGAAATGTCTACAAATGACCTCCAGTGACCTTTAATGTCTACTGAGGTCAAATTCGCATTGCCTATGAAAATACTTACCTCTATGCCAAATTCCAGTTCCATAGGAGTCAAATTATTACCAAAAACTGGGGGAAATTGAGTAGAAATGACCTCTAGTGACCTTGAATGACCTCCGAGGTCAACATCGCCTAGACAAACAAACAGTGCTCAAATATTAGTATAGATTTTCTTTTCACTTGATTGCTTATAGTTTCATTTTATTTGATGTCTATATTTATGTGATACTAGTTTTGCAATATAAAGATATACCTCCAAAATTTGTTTGATATCAGTTATGGAAATTATGTATATCCTTTTTGCATAGTATTATTTAAAATAAATATAGCAGCTAAAAGATAAGTTGAAACATTTATTTTTTATTTGTTTAAAAATTGCATACTGAATCCATCCAGCTATTAATGTGACAAACGTTTTTTACTATCATTGTTTTAATTGTGGACCCCCCCCCCACAAAAAAAATGTCTGTTGATTTAAAAAAAGACAGAAATCAAAAGAATGCTCTCTCTCTAAGAAGCAAGGAAGTGGGGGAAATGGAATGGGTGGGATCATCACTTTGGCCAGGGGTCATATAAAACAGTAAAGTCTTTTCTCCAGAAGTATACTCATCTCCCAACCAACCTGTGTTAGCAGCTAAAAGATAAATTGAAACATTTATTTTTTATGAACAGTTGGTAGAGGAACTGGACTCTTACTAAGTAAAAACTTAATAAGAAGACGCAGATTTCCCATTTCTTTTTTTTTTCTTTTTTGTGTAGGTATGTGATTTCGATCTGGGCTTGAATCTGCCCAGGCTGCTATACTGTCAGGTCACCCTCTGACGGGGTCAGTGCGCATCTGCTTTTGTTGGAGTGACCAGGGTCTGTACTTAAGGTTGCAGACAGCCATACTGTCATGAAGATCTGCGCCTACAGTTGCAGACAGCCGCACTATCATGAAAATCTGTGATCAAAGTTGCAGGCAGCCATCCCGTCCTGATTCTCCTTCTACGGGTCGGTAGAACTCATTAGCCAGCTCAGGCATCTACCAACTATGGGATGTTCACATCCTGTGGTGTATCCACAGTTCAGCCTTACTGTCGGAACATTCCCGTAAATTGCGTAGGGGTATGATTTCGATCTTGGCTCGAATCTGCCCAGGCTGCTATACTGTTGGGTTACTCCTCTGACGGAATTAGCAGAACCCCATAGTCAGCGCACATCTGCTTCTGTTGGAGTGACCAGGGTCTGTACTTACAGATGTAGACAGCCATACTGTCTTACGAATCTACACCTACAGTTGCAGACAGCCGCACTATCATGATAATATGCGATCAAAGTTGCAGGCAGCTGTTCTGTCCTGATTCTCCTTCAAAGGATCAGTAGAACTCATTAGCCAGTTCAGGTATCTACCAACATTCCCGCAAAGGGGTGGCAGAACCCCACAGCTAGCTCAGCATCTGTCAGGAGAAGGACACTCCTGTCAAACCTACGACCTATGGGCTCTGATCCTATCTGCTCCACTCCGGTAGTCCATAGGATGTAAACTGTTGAATTAAAGGGTGGGGTCGACCCTGGACAAGTTGCACTTCACCTTAAAACTACATTGCTCAGGCTGGAATGTTACTCCGCACATAGGCCCCGCCGTCTTTGGTCCTAATGCTGTGGAAGACCATCCCCAAAAATCTTTGCCAAACCATTCATTCATTTAAAATATATTAATATAAATATTATTATATCTTATGAGAACATTTTTAGAATAAAAATACAATTTTTAAAAAATTCTCAGTTGAATTAAAGCAACTAAATGAAAAACAAGTTGTACAATCCTAATCATATTACTATTTTCAATAATATAATATGTACTTGAGTTATTAAAATAGCCATATATGACATTGGATTAGTTTTTCACTCTTCCATTTTGACACCAGTATTGAATTTGTTATCACTGATAATGTAAAGCAATTGTTCAACATATTGAAGCATTAGTATTTCTAGAAACAACACTTTTTGATTGACTTTATCAATATTCACTTTTTAGATAATAATAAATACAAAAGAATGTAAGTAAACACAGTAGGTCACCTATGTGTATAAATTAAAATAGAAATTAATAAATGAGTAAAATTAGTAAACATATGTAATATTGTATATTTATAAAAAAGTCATGAGAATGTATATGTATGTTTTTAATACACATGAAGGCATGTGTGTCAAAAAAGTATTCTTGGATCCACCCTAAAATTTAACTAATTACCCCATTGCCCACTCTTTCACAAAATCTCATTGAAATTCATTGAGAACTTTCGTGTGGGAGAACTTTTGGAGATATGTTGTGGTTGTGAACAGTTTGCTAGGACATAGGGAAATATTTGTGGATGGATCCACTCCAGAATTTCATAATATATACACTCTCTTGGTGCTTTCTAGTTTCAATGGGGGTAAGTTTGTTTTCAGAGTAATAACTATCATAAAGCTACAAGATAGGCAGGGTTATCATAATTGGTGATTCATAATTTCCCTTGGAATGCTAGTTGTATTTTTGTCTTCTTACATGTCTTTAGTTTATATATTGGTATGATAAACCTGCTCATCTTATAGCTTTATGATAGTTATTACTCTGAAAACAAATTTACCCCCATATAAAACTAGAAAGCACCGATACTATGTTGGGGGTGATCAATTAAAAAGTTGGAAAAAGGAGTGATCAATGAATAAGTTACTTTTTGGGGGGCCTTTTGTTGGGCTGTGATCATTAAAAAAAAGTCTGGGCACAAACTAGTGACCAATTTAGCATAAACTTACATATTGAACCCCCCATCTAAAAGCCTATTTAGGGGGAGGAATTTTAAAAAAACAAAAAAATATTTTGGGGGGAATTTTAAAAAAAAACAACATTTCCCCTACTTATTGAGGGGAGTGTGTGTGCAAAATTTCAAGTTTCTACTATGAATGGTTAGAGCTCGGCGAAGTCCGGAATAACCTAAACCCAGCAATAGACCAGTGTTGTAGGTAGCAGAAAATATCAGTATGTATTGGCCCCTGGACTAAATTAGGTATTTTCAAATAAGTAGATAAACCAAATTTTTTTTTCTCATCTAATTCCTTACATTCCGTTCTTTTCCCCTTCCTCTTGTCTGTCAGTAACTGCCACTTGGAATTGTAAACAGAAAAATATTTTCTACAGGCTGTGTGGTAGATAGATGCTTACCACACCTCTAAATTACATGACATATACAGTACCCTACATAGCTGAACAATTAATTTTATATTTACCCAGCTAGTGCTAGCACCCTGCCTGCATTCATACCATTGCTTACAAAAGGTTTCTCAACTGTTTCTTGTGGTATCAGGTGTGCTCAATAACATACTAAAAGCCTACCACAGTTTAACCACTGGAAAGGTATAATTTCCAAGATGGCTGCCAAATCCCTAAAATTCCCCATTCATCCTAGACAAGATTTTCCAACGTTTATGGTAGAATCAAGTGTGCATGATAAAATATCAAAGGTCTACAGTAGTCTGACCACTGGAAAGGTATCATTTTCAAGATGGCGTCTTAGTTGACAACATTTATGAAAATACCCCCCCCCTCCACACACACACCTACAAGTTATTCCTGTGTTTTTTTGTATCAAGAGTGCTCATTAATATATTAAAAGTCTACCACAGTCTGACCACTTGAAAGGTATAATTTTGATGAAATAATGAATGAGTAATGGGCATTTCTAGGATTTGGTGGCCATTTTGAAAATTACACCTTTCCAGTGGTCAGACTTTGGTGGACTTTTAGTATGTTCAAACCATAAATGCACTCAACTAAATGGGTATTTTAAGGATTTGGTGCCTGTCTTGGATGCCATCTTGAAAATTACACCTTTGGCGTGGTCAATTTTGATATGTTATTGAGCACACTTGACACTACAACAAACCGTTGAGAAACCTTTTGTAGCAATTGGGGTCAAACCATGAATGCATTCAACTATTCTGTAATAATAAATTTGAATATTTTAATCTCACTTTTTGTTTCTTTATTACATAATTCTTTTTGCTATTTCAACTTAAATCTTAAAATGTCAACAAAATTAACAAAATGTGGTAAAATTAGTTACATTGTACATTATAATATCAAACAGATTACATTTTACACTTTTTAATCTGAATAATTTTCTTTAAAAGTGAAAAAGAAAATAATGAAAACTATTTTTTTCTTCTCCATTTGTATTACCTATTAACAGAGGCAATGTGGGGTCGGGGGAGCTCTTTATTAAAATAAATCCAAGTTTTAATATATATTTTCTATTATGACATCAACAGGCTCCAAATTGAAAAACTGTAACTTGGTTTGCAGATCTTTTTACAATCTGAAATTCAGTATTGGGGCATCCAACAAAGATTAAACTTATTATACTGGTGACTCAGTCTGTAAAACCATGTTGTTAACTATTGTGTTATTGTAAGTACCCATTCAATTTTGAATAAGTGTTCTGCACCTCCAAAATTCATAAGATCTCCAAATGAATAAAAATAAATCTAGCTTGTATATGAAATAAAAATATTTTTTCTGTAAAACTTATAACTGGTGACAACTATAACAACAGAAAAAAACACTAAACAGAATCAAAAATTATCAGGATCATTAAAACTCTTTGCTATAGTTGAGAAGTCAAAACAAACTGCAAGAGCAGGAATAAGTAATTCATTTAATTACTTCCTCAAAAGAGTTTGTTTTTTGACTCTGTTGGTGGTCTGTGACCAATTTATATTTCAAAGTAATGATATTCCTCATGCTATGTTTTTACTGACTTCATATTTTAAAATGTTTTTATATATATAAAATTCAGCTTAAGATTGTTCAAACTAACCTTAGACCTATTTCACTAAAATGTTGAATGTATAAATAAAAGTGTACTAGGAATATTGTTATGCTTCTGAAGGAATCTGCACTTTACTAAGTATGTGTGTAGGTGAGTGTGTACATGCATGTTTTCTAATTTTATGTGATAACCGCATACCACTTACCTTCAAAATAAAAATGTCATGATTTTATCAATGTCAAAATTCTTAGCTTTCAATCACATCCAGCATTCAATTCTTTCACAATTCTCATGATGCAAACCTGTTTATCTATATTACTATAGTGGGGTGGCATAGCTAACCTAAATTTGGTAGATATATAGCTTAATATATTTAGAAGAAATCTGGATATTAGGTCATTGCAGATTTGCATTCTGATGACCATGGCAGCAATTTTTCAAAATGGTTGTCAGTGGTTACTGGCATAGAACATTTTGGCCACCCCCAAGCTGCTGTTTCCATGTTTTCAGCACCAGAAATATTAGAAACCGTCAACCAAAACTGTCAAAATAGATTTCTTCTTGGGGGTGGGATTCAATTTGCAATATAAGTTCATGCTAAATTGGTTCCTTAGTTTGTGTCCAGCAGTTTTCATGCTTTTTTAATGAAAATTCAGACTTTCTTTAGAAATCACTGCCTAACAAAAGGTGAGAAAAAGTAGCTTATTCATTGATCACCCCTTTTTCCAATTTTTTAATTGATCAACCTCAACATGGCATGCTGCCAAAAGTCAGTCATGTGAGGGTTTCTATTGAGTGACTAACCAGACCTGTTTACATACAAGGTAAAGTGAAAAATATGTTTTATTACAATGTAAGGCAATTATAAATGAAAGAAAACAACAAAATGGTGAGATTGCCTCTACATGTTATAGTGATAACTTTATTAAACTGTAGAACCGCAGAGACATGTAGACTGAAGTGCAGCGTTATTGCACCTGCAACTCTTTCTGCAGCCACAAGAGATCAGCTTCAGGATTTTGATGCTTGTGGCAACGTTGTCCAGTGGGGCTCATACATTCATTGTCTTCATCCACCCCCAGTCACTTGGTAATGGCAGCACAGGGTCTGTCACCAGTGTCTCCCCCCAGATGTGACCACCCTGGTAGACTGCTCTCTTAACGTGCTCCACCAGAGCAGTTCGAGTAGGCAGGATTTGCTGCATCAAGTTTTTCAGTGAAAAGAGCTTCCTTCTTGCATGGTCCACTTTCATAGTCCTCAATCAGCGCTGCAACTTCATGGCCAGCTACCACCCATCACAGGAGAGCACTAGGGCAAGCATTATTCTGCTTGTGTGCTTGATTGATAGGGATTGCTGAGAAGACCTGGTTGGTCTTCTGAATGTTGAAATTGCCAGCATTAAATTCTCTGGCAACATCTGGTTGTCTTGTTTGTAGTTCAGTCATGGGATCCATCAGCATAGTTGATATCGTCCAGAGCAAAGAACATTTTGAAAAATGGCTACCTGCAGGCGAATTTGTGATGGCCCAATATCCAGTTTTGTTCCTAATATACTTATGATCACATCTGCCAAATTTGGTGCTTTCATCACAAAATGAACAATTGGATTGTTATGTTGAGCTATGTCGCCCCACTACTAATACTAATTTACTTATTAACTACAAACAATTAGAGTAAATATGAAAATTATTTGGAGTCTACATTAAGGAAAACTTTTGATTTTTCCATTTATTCTCGAATACATCCGAATTTAGGCTCATGAAACTGATTTACAATAAATAAATTTTGAACTTCATTATTCTAATCCCCTTTCTTGTCAGTTTTTATAACCATAAAGATGCTTCAAATATGAATAATTAAAAAAAGAATGAAAAATTATATATAAATTATATTTATTTATCAATGTTTTAAATATCTATTTTGGTGATATTCCAAAAATGTTTGTTTATGCAAAGATGGAAGAAAGCTACTGGCTATTAAATACTTTGTGATTTTGAACCTGGTTCGCTGTTAACCTTTTTAATACAATTGTACAAAAATAAACACCTATGTATGTTATTTACCTTATCATCTGCTTATGACTATCCATAAAAATGTTGATAAATTTTCCTCCAGTTATAAATTCTTTTTGCTAAGAGATGATTGTACTGGAATGCATGGCATGGATTGCCTTTGATGGTACTTGAATCTGAAGTGGTTGATAA
Organism: Architeuthis dux; assembly: GCA_006491835.1. NCBI lineage: Eukaryota > Metazoa > Mollusca > Cephalopoda > Oegopsida > Architeuthidae > Architeuthis > Architeuthis dux. The sequence goes on along the minus strand of VCCN01000462.1, from coordinate 1,230,162 downwards.
ACCTAGAATCTTAAGTGGCCCTCGGTTGGGTTGGAATTTAAATTGACCGATAAAGCTAAAGTGGCTGATAATAATGGATTAATTGAGTCTGACAAGACAAAGGAAATCAAAAAGCTATTTATTTGGGCTGATCAGCCAAGAATAGCGGGACCAGAGATAATAGCAGGGGAAGACAGTCTGCGTATATCGGCAGGATCTGAGATGAAGAGAGAGGTTTGGGGAGACAAGATGCAGAAAGTGACATAGCTATTCTTCCATCTATGGCCTGAAGCTGCCATCCATGCATTCTTTTGTAGTAGTCACCCCAACTGTATTGTGTTTTGTAAACTACAGGGTCCTTCTCATCAATCGACCTAAGGAAATAAAATGAAATAAAATAAAATTGTTTTCCAGCATAGTTATTGTAACATCTGGGGGTAGAAGGGCAGCTGTAAAAAACAAGGGCCATGAACAAAAATGCATACACATTGTGAAACCATAACTGGAACACACAAAGCAAAACACACTGTGTAGAGAACTAACATCTCACATTTTATTTCCTCATGTCGATTGATGAGGGAGCCCTTGTTAACAAAACATGAGACGGTGCTGAGGTGAACAAAAGATACAGAAATGTATGGATGGCAAGGATTGCAAAATGTGTGGAAGACTTCTTAGTCCCTGGATGAATCTTCCTCTTCTCTGGTCTGCTTGCTCTTTTGTCTCTGCCACTGTCTTCTGCTGCTGTCTCTGGACCCTCCTGCTGCCTTCTCAGCTCCTGCTAATATCTCCGACCATTCTCCTGATCTGAGCTGGTCAGCCCAAATAAATTTGATTTCCTTTGTTTTGTCAGGCTCAATTAAGATTTAATGTCCCATTCTCATCTCTCCACCCTTATCAGGTGCTTCAAATTCCAACTGGATCAAGGGCCACTTAAGATTCCAGGATTATCAACCACTTCAGATTTCAGCACTACTTGAGGCCACTCCCACTGTGAATTAGATTACATTAGCCCTTTTACAAAGACAATATACACATATATTTTATGGTCCATCTCATTTTTTCATTTTTTATACAACAAATAACTCCAAAAACCTGAATTTCTGGACACACAATAGTATCCAATCATTAATCAGATGAAACAATTTTGCACATTCAGAGATAACATAAGATTGAAATATTTACAACTAGCAGGGCAATCCAGCATTGCCCATGGAAAACTAACCTCAAAGTTGATAACACAGGGCGAAAACGACTCTGTCTGTCTGTGAAGATCGATTCCCTATCATGAGGCACGCACAGTGATATTGATAAAATGCAAAGTTTGTTTCTTAGAGTTTAAAAAAAAAAAGAAATACTAGTCTAAAAGCATTAGTCTACTTAACTCAAATGGGTATTTGGGGTTTTATAAGAAAGACATCTGATTAACCAGCTTTTTCATTTCTGTGTTTTTGGATTAAATCTCAATTCTCTCAGCCTGTGATCCTACACCTTCTCCACTAGGCTGTGACTACAAGCATCACCTTTTGTCACAGTTTTTAAAAATACAACTATACAAATAAATAGACAGATTTCACAATTTATTTTAGCACTTGTGGCTGGTTAAATGTTTACAATGATGGAGATATCATTTTCCTCATTGCACAATGTTTTTCTTTTATGAATGGCACATTGCCAACTGACAGACACCATTAGGAAATGGGGTATTCCATTTCTTTACATCTGAAACATATCTGGATTGGCATCTGGGCAGACAAATCCGTAATTTGCAACTGCAGATGGTACCAATTCTCAAGTTCTCACAGAATAAACTTTTGTCTTCAGGTAGCACTAAAAACTGTAAGAATTTACAGCTATGTAAGAAGATAACTCTAGTTTGTTTATCTTTGTGTTAATCATATGGTTGAGCCTCAACTTACAAGTAAACAAAGAATTGTATCTCAGTAATACAAATATATATATTTTGAATATATCAAGAACTGGTTGCATGGCCTTGAAGTAAATTAGCAACCAATCAGAGAAGTGAGACACTTGTGTGACTGTTGCATTCACAATGACCGAGCGAGTGGTGGATATTTTAATATCTTGACATCAATTTGAAATTTGCTGGTCATTCAAATAAGTTTAAAAAATATAAAAACTGGTTGAGGCACTCACTACGAGTTGTTAGTGATATACTTTCACAAGCCACTTATATGCTAAATCAATATGTCTGTAGCCAAATGATGAAAAGAGCATTTATTTTTCAACATAATCTCCTTCAGTGGTGAATATTAATGAAAAATGAAAATTAAAATTGAACATTATGAAGTGAAAATTTCAGATCGAAATTCAGCTAATAACTATGTGTCAGGCTGCAGACTTATTGATCCACCTTCATATGACTATGCTCTGTGTATATGATTATGTACTACAGTGTATTATTCCTACAAATATGTATATAAAAACAGATAAAATGAATGCACATGTTGTATGGCTATTTATTAAGCTTAGTTTAGTGTGGCACAAGGCCAAAGAAAATAAGTGTAAGAAGCTTGTGTTGGGCCAATCTTCCAAGTGGGGAGGGCCTGCCTTAAAAATGAGCATTCAAAATTCTGGCTTTCAACTAGGTTTGAATACCAACCACTGGCAACTAATTGGAAATATGTAACTATCTCACTTACCAAGCCAACTTAAAACTCAAGTTATATGTACCAATAAAAAGCTCATTACTCATCTCTGTACCTTCGAACATTTTCTTATATTACAGTTTTATTTTGCAGATTTAGTTTCTGATATGGGTAAATATTTGAGCAGAGTGGGCTCTTCAGCCTTGGTTGGCAACCAGTCTAGGCAGCAGACAAATCTGATTTCAAACTGGGAAAGTTCAACCCCTCATCCAGTACCGTGAGAGGTGGGCAATGGACAGAGTAGGGAACATATTCCCGTAATGTACGGTTAACAGGATTCTTATGAGGCTTCGACAGGCCAGAAGTGGATTATAAGAAATTACTCAAATAACATAATAGAGAATTCTTTTAAAAACAGATGGATGAAATAACATAACTGCTCTCTCTACCTCCATGCAACACCTGCAGTATAAGTGGAAAATTTATTTTTAAAAAAACATTTCTTATAATTAGACCAGTTGCAGTAAAATGTTTACAAAGTGATAATAGTAGAGAGCAGTTTATGGAAGAAACAAAGAGAAAATAAGGATGGAAAGAACTCTCTTCTTTTTGCTGCCAATCAAGTAAAGAATGTGAAATTGCTGGTCTGTTAAGTAGCAGGAAAATGGGATCAAGAGATTATCTCTTTTGGCTAGGCTAAGCCAATCAACAGACAGATAGGCTGGGTGGAGGATACATCCATACATATGTAGGCTATCAAGAGAAGATTGGGTTTAGTCTGAATTAGACAAACAACCAAATGCCACTTAACAGAAATTTGAAGAACTCTTGAAATGTTCTCTCTACAACTCTATATCTGTCAGTCTGTCTTTGGTAACGGTTATCTTTCTTTCTGTCTTTCTATTTGACTTTGTTTATTTCTGGTTGTCTTTTTTTCTTTCTTTCTCTC
>VCCN01000462.1:1213090-1226564 GCA_006491835.1 Architeuthis dux | reverse complement strand
TTCTTCAGTTTTCAAGTTTATCTGGCTGGCTGGCTATGTATGCATGTACAGGCTGCACCAACGAAGCTAGAGGGCTGAAAATTTCAACATTTACTCCTTATTATGTCTAGTAAAAACGTTTTTTCAACCCTCACCCCCTAAATACTTTTTAGAGGGGGGTTCAGTTTGCATTGTAAGTTTATGCTAAATTGATCCCAAGTTTGTGTCCGCTTGTTTTTGAAAATTCAGACTTTCTTTAGTGATCACTGCCAAACAAAATGGTGTCTATTGAGTGACTAAAAAGACCTGTTTCTTTGTTTCTTTCATTCTGTTTGGTCCCTTTCTTTTGTTTTTCTCTTTTTCACTTTACCTTCTTCTATTTCTTCCGCTATCTTTCACACCTCTTTACGCTTTCTTTCCTCTTTCTTTCATACATTCTTTCTCTTTAATCTAGTTGGTTTTTCTCACTTTTCATCCACTTTGCATTTGTCTTTTCATTTCTCTTCCCACCTCTATTAGAAACCGTCAATCAAAACTGTCAACATAGGTTTCTTCAGTTTTCATGTGAGTCTGGCTGGCTATGTATGTATCATGTGTACAGGCCGCACCAATAGAGCTAGACGGCTGAAAATTTAAACATTTACTTTTCACCCCCACATAGGTTTTTGTGGGGGGTTCAATTTACATTGTAATTTCATGATAAATTGATCCCTTAGTTTGTGTCCAGCTCCGTTCATGCTTGTTTTTTTAAAATTCAGACATTTTATTGATCCAACAAAAGGTAAGAGAAGTAACTTATTCATTGATCATCACTTTTTCCAATTTTTTAATTGATCACCCCAAAATGCTGCCAGTATTTTAATTGATCACCCCAAAATGCTGCCAAAAGACGTTGGTCATGTGACGGTTTCTATTGAGTGACTAATAAGACCTGTTTAACATATTTTCTCTTTCAGGCACATTTGCTTTTGTCATCTTTCTTTCTTTCCTTCTTTCTTATTCTGTTCACCTCTTCCTGACATGCCCTCTCTTTCCTTTAGTCTCCTCTTCTTTTTTCCATTTTAGCACAATCTTTTATAACTCTTATTCTATTGCTCTCTCTCCTCATGTTACTATTTTTCAGAGTGATAACTATAAACATTCTGGAAGTTGATCACACATTTTCTCTCACATACAAACCTGTCTATCTACCAATCTGTTCATTTTTCTCTCTGATGCCACTAATTAGTGTTCAAGTCCAGCCATGAGCTAGAGGTTTAAAGGCTGATTTTCTAGACAAACAAGCCCTTTTCATTTTCTCTTTTTGGATGTAGCATATATATAACTCACTCACTTTCAGATTTAATTGTTCGTACACACCAAGCAAACATTTAGTGTATATCAACACCTATGATCTGTTTCTTCAGTCTGGTCATTTTTATCTTTTAAGCATACACCATAACACTTACCAACTCCATTTGGTCAGTCTCATCAAAGTTAACACTGATGAAGAAAGTTAGATCTTACAGTTAGGTCATTTTTTTAAAAGATTTGATGCCACACTGGAATCAACACAAGACCAAAGAATTCAACTTTTTAATAGAGCTCATAAGACAAGTTTCATCCTTTGTCATTTTGTACCAACGGACTTACATATCTTGAAGAAAATTATCTTGAACTTTATCAGTTTATAAAATGTGTACAAATACATGACAAAAGTAAATAGACACTTCTATTTTCAAACAAGAACTTTTATTCAATGATCTAAACAATTCAAGAATAATTAGAAAATGTCAACCAAAACTGTCACCATAGGTTTCTTTAGTTTTCAAGTCAGGCTGGTTGGCTATGTATATATGTATCACGCATACAGGCTGCACCAATGGAAAATTTAAACATTTACTCATTATGTCTAGAACCCCCCCCTCCAATAGGTTTTTAGTGGAAGGTTCAATTTGCAATGTAAATTTATGCTAACTTGGTCCCTTTGTTTGTGTTCGGCATTCGGGCGTATTTTTTGAAAATTTGGACATTTTAGTGATCACCGCCCAACAAAAGGCAGGTGAAGTAACTTATTCATTTCAAATTTTTTAATTGACCACGCTGCCAAAAGACATTGGTCAAGTGACGGTTTCTATTGAGTGACTAATTTATTATACAAATTAAAATTTGGCGGACTTGCGATTAGCAGCTTTTAATGTTTTTACTCTTTAGGCATTGAATTCATCAGATCTGTTATTTCCCCTCAGGCAATATCTGACCACATTGCATTCAAAACATGAAGTAAATCTTTTGTGAAAGGTTTTCTTATTGCATGATCCATAGTGGCCCAGACATGTTCAATAGGATTCATGTCAGGAGACTGACTTGGTTATGAGAACCATTTATTACCTTCTTGAACCTACCATTCATGAGTCATTTTTGCTGTATACCATACAGCAAAAATGACTCATGAATGGAGTTTTATCATCCATGAAAAAGTGCTGTTTTTGTCCAAGTAATCATCACTGAATATTAGGAGAAATCCCTCCTTCAGAATAGAAACATACATTTCTGAATTGATATTCCTTAGGCCCTCCAGAAACTTTGAACTACCAGTGCTCCAAATTGATCCCTACATCATAACCAAAAGTCCATTTTGTTTGATAGGCTGCAGGTTGTTGAAACCAAATTCTTCACTAAGCAATATCCAATCTCTATCATTCATAATAATCCATATAATGAAGATACCATGCTGCTATTCTCAAGATGATTTGGACACCCTTTGCCACCTTGCAACAAGAAGTTTTTCAGTTTCCTATCATTTTGTATGTAGACACATTCAACTTGAATGAGATGCTGTAGTTTTCTTACCTTCATTAGTGAATTATACAATCACACAAGATAAGAGTGGAATTTCCAATTTCAATACTGTTTTATATTGGCTCATTCCACCATTGGATTGAATAACAATAAAACCTCTTTCAATATGGAATACGAGGTATGTGAAAGGATGTGTGGTTATTTCTCTTGCATTTTGAGTTATTGTTAAAGAGTATATATTTTATTAAATGTAAAATCTGAGTAAAATAAAGGTGTCTATTTACTTATGTCATATCTCTGTATAGTCTTGATAGTCAATTTTCTCGGCCATTAACTTCACTTTAGGATGAGAGAACAGTTGAAACTATCATATTACTAAATTACTATATTAAGCATCCGTTAGGCAGTCTAAAGTTCTAAGATAAAGCATCATCATGACTTGATGATTTATTTGGACAATAGTTGACTGGATATATAAATTTTCTGTTGGTAGTACAGTTGTGAAATTCAATCCTTAGGTTGTCCAGTTAATGAGCCTTCTTTTTGGAATAAACAATTGAACCACTGTTCTTATGGCTTCCAGTGATTTAAATACAAAATCCTTACATAGCATTGTCTTCACCTGGATGAATTAAACTGCTTCAATGGGAAATAAGTGATGTAGTAATGTTAGCTATGTAACCTAAACATCTTTTAATCTTCTATAAGTGCTTAGGTACTGAATTATCATTTTTCATGGGCCGATGTTCTGGTCAATAATCTTATAGTAAATTAGACACTTCACAGAAACTTCTTTTGTCAAATATCCTGATCTGTTGGATAAGGCAAACTTTTTTGAGCACTAAATGTGGATTAAGCGTACTATCAGTGGTTTGTAAGACCAGTAGGCTAACTAATATATTGCCACAAGTGATCTTTTTAAAAATATCCTGATTACTATTGGATAGTCTAATGAAGACTACTCTCACTACTACTGTGATGTCACCTCCTACCACATCTGTTCAGCTAAGGGCCAAGGTGTATAAATGGTCGGCAGTTGAATGCCGTCAAGAGTAGAGTTTGATTTGTGAAGTCAAGTTAAAGTTGTTGTGAGCAGGGGCCGTGGACCAATATTTTTCCAGGGGTGGCTAAAACAGGCATTACGTAATGATGTTAAAAAAGCTAGATTGTACTTTAAGGTACATCATTTTATAGGAATAAATCAATAAATAGGGTCTGAACAATCAAACTAAAAGTTTGTGTCACATAAAAAATAAGCAATCAACAATTAATACAACAGCAATCAGAAAGTAAAATAGAAATATAGCAATGTACCAGCACTAGGGTGGTTCAAAATATAGGTGTAAAATTAAAATGTGATATTTTGGCTGACTTTGCTCATGCTCCCATTCCAATTGATATGGAAAAGAGGTCTGCCAATTTTGAAGAAAATCGGGTGATATTAATATTTAGAGGTTCTACTGTCAGCAAACTTTTGAAATTATACTAGTTCATATTAAGTATAATAATAGAATATTGGCTAAGAAAATGAGATTTCTTAATTTTCAATTTATTTTACAATACAACCAACACAACTAGACATAGAAAAGTTGATAGTGCAGTTAATAACATTAATGTTAACTAGACTTGTTAAATTCATAAGAAATTGGAATACAGGTCACTTAGATGAATAGAAATAATGGGGCAAACAAAGTGAGGTGAAAATAGGTAACCATTTGAATCACCCTAACCAACACACAACATACAGTAACTTAGCAAGTCTTAAAAATGTCCAAATCTGAATCGATGTTCAGGTGCACTGGAATTACAGACAAATCTTTTATATAAATCAATCACATGAATCGTGGAAATGCGGTCTTTGTGGTAATTACAGATAGCCACAGATGACAAGCACTGTTGAGTCATTGTTGAACATAAGTACGTTTGAGATGTTGCAAGCTACTGAATGTCTTTTCCACTGAGGCAGTAGTATCAGGTAGCATTAGCTGTAGAAGTCTGTGGGCGTAGAGCAAAATCTCACGTGTCATTGGTGGAACATTCTGAAAGCGCTAAAAATGTCCTGTATTGTTCTTACAGGATTCTCTGTCCGAGTGACCTTGGCGAATAACAATTTGAAAGAGATTTTCGTTTCTATTTTCAGAAATTCTTCAGATATTCACCACTTATCTTGGGATAACAGTTAATTTCATCAATGCATTCGATTTTCCCATTCGCAGTGTTTGCTATAAACTTCTCAAGCTTCACAACAAATGTAATTCTGGGCTGGTTGAATCGATATGATATGGATGTAATCAAACACTCGATCACTGAAAAATGTCCTTGAATGTTGTGAAAGAATGGCCTTCTACTGACTCTGAGTTGTTTTCATAGTGCATTGGGGCTTTTTTCTTTCTTGGTGAGGGTGAGAGAATATCAAGATGGCCAGTCGAATACCAAACAACATGTGAAAGAGTTCAACTTTTTTGAGATGCCTGATGCTTTTGCTCAAACTTCTTTGTTGATGTCTTTGTCAGTGACAATGTCATCAAATAAACGTTTTAGTGGCTTCCAATTGTTCTCTGTGCTTGTTGGTCCTCGTGTACAAACAACGAACAGGTAGGACACAAACCCTGGATGGATAAGTACAAGTCTTTTGTTCCCTCAATTGAATTTTCATGGTTATTGCCTTGAACTGTGCTCTTTGTTTTCCTGAATTTCAGACAAAATTTGTATAATTTCTTGCAAATTCGAATGTGTCGTACATGATCTCTTCTTTTGTGACTTCCTGTAAACTCAGATCTAAATAGTGTTGCATAATTAAAATACATTGTCAGTGGGTATTTCTCTTTCAGTAGAGCTCTTTCTGAAACATAACGGAATACAATGGATAAATGTTCTTGAGCCCCATCAGCGATTACGCTAAACACACTGGATGCCAGTATTTCAGTACAAATTTGTTCCCGGACAAATACATTCACAGGAAACAAGTGGTGTCTTGTCTACATTGACAACAGTTCATTAAAACTTACTCCACATATATAACAATTGGCAATTAAAAGAACTAAAGGTTACATATATAACAATTACATAATGAATACTGAGCATGGTTATGAAGCAGCCTATTAACCATTAATACTGAAGATACTATTAATTTCAAAGTAAGCACTCTTGGCTGCTTTAGAAAATAATAAATCAAAGATGACCAATCCAAAAAAGAATTCATGTTCTTTATTGCTTTGTCAATGATGTTAGTATTGATATTTACTAATCTTAGCTTAGTACAGCACAAGGCCAAATGAGTGGAAATATTGTGTTATGCCACCTTTCCAAGTGAGGAATGTTTGCCTGCTTTGAAAATCAGTATTAAAATCCTGGCTATTACCGGGGCTCAAATATCAATCTCTGACACTGCACATGTGGATACTACAGAGGAAGGTGTTTAATATAATCCTGGACATTGTTATCAAACAGTTATTGTTATCAAAATCAGTCAGCCCCAAATGCTTTATTTAAAATGAATTGAAAATTTAAAAAATTAAAAAATAAATTTCATATCAATTTTTTATGTAAAGTTGCATATTGCAATGAGTTTAATAACATAACAATGAACAGACCTTTTTTTAGAAAAATATGATACTCTGTCTGAGCGAATTCTCTTATCTCCAACTAAACTTCTGAATTCCTGTTTTAGCACTGGATTATTTTGTGTAGGTCCACAACATGAAACTTTTTTAAAAATCCATTTCCATTACAGGTTGTAATGCAACAGAATAGGAAAAATGCCAAAGGGGTCGAATACTTTTGCATGTAACTGTAGTTTAACACTTAAATTAGCCCTATGGACAGGTACACAAATCTCTTCAGTGGAACTTTCCCGCTCATTTAGGGTTATCTTTGGTCACTTTATTGCTTCTCTGATTAATGCCCTCCTTATTGGGTCCGATGCTCTCTTGGCAGGTTTGTTGTGCCATAGGCTTTCCATTTTGTAATACTGGATTTAATAGTGCTCCATGGGATGTTAAAAGTTTGGGATTTTTTTCTATGACTCAACCCTGATCTATGCTTCTCCACAACTTTGTCCCTGACCTGTTTGAAGAGTATCTTGATCTTCATGATGGCGCTTGCTTGGTGGTGTCCATTGCTTAGTAGTGTTGCAGACTCTTGGGCCTTTCAAAGCAGGTGTATATATACTGAGATTAGGTGACTGATCATGTGACACTCAGATTGCACACAGGTTGACTTTATTTAACTAAGTATATATGACTTTGGGAGGGTATTTGTTGCATCTGATCTTATTTAGGGGCTTTATAGCAAAGGGGTTGAATACTTATGCATGCACAATTTGTTTTTAAATTTTCTTTTTTAATTCTTTAAGAAAATTTTAAAACAAGTTCCTTCAAAAATTTCACCTATCCAATTTGGACTATTTTGTGTAGGACCATGGCATACTTTTTTTTATTATAGGTTGTAATGAAACAAAATAGGAACAATTCCAAGGGGGTCAACTACTTTTGCTTGCCACTGTATATGTGTGTAACATAGCAGCAATTTTTCCTGTAAACATGTTCTATTAAAAATTTTTAAAAAAGTATTTGACAACTACACCTAAAGTTTAGACAATTCTTAGTTTAACTTCTGAGTGAATAAAAAAGTTACATATGAAAGTACACAAAGATATTATGTTATTTATATAAAAAAACAGGTGCAAAAGTTTCCAGCAAAAAAATGTTTTTTAATAGTATATTCAGTCTCTAGTTTTCAAAAAAGAACTCTAGGATACCCGGCATTGCCTGGGGGACAAAATTTGACAACATATTTTTAAGTTCATACTAAATATCCAATCAGGGATTAATATGAGAGTGTAGTAAATTTAAAAAGGGGTTATGAGATTAATTAGAAATAGTTATATTTATGTCTTCAAAAGGTAAATGAGCTCTGTGAATTTGTATGACCTTTAGAGGTCACCAAAGGTCAGTTCCACCCATCCTATGTTAATTCTGGGGTTAATTTACCTGTGTACACAAATTTGTTGCCCTTAGGGTGCAGCCGTTTGGGAATCTCTAAAACATAAAGAAACAAACAGTCATCATCTTTATAGTATTAGATGTATATATACGCATATATATTATTATTATTATTATTATTATTAAGGATACAACCTTAAAAGCTCTTAAAAATAATAATGATACATACATACACATTTATGTATATATTTAAACGCACATACATATGTATAAATGTTTCACAACTGAACACCTTCTATATGGCCCATTTAATACAGTAGTAGCAGAAGGTGGTTGACAGGTGCTTCACATTGTCTAAGAATGATATGTTACTCCTGTATAAACCAGAGATATTCTGATTTTAGGATAATTTTACACTTACACACACACACACACACACATAAAATAACCAAAAATGTAAATACTATCCCAAGAATAAAACTGAAATGATATATTCTTATCATCTTTTCTGCTTTCATCTGTTTGGATTAAAAAATGAGAAATAAAAGCTTGACTTGAAGTCTTCAAGACCAGCTTTAGAAACAAAATGTTTGTGTGTCAGGATATACCCACTTATATCCTCAGTATGGTGTTTACAGTCTAAGCAATGACTCACCCAGGAAGAACAAAAATGATAGCAAAGAATAAACAGCCAAAACTCAAGATGTTGTCATGTAAATTCCAAAGTTGATGTGAAAACATTTTGATTTTAGTAAGAATTTGAAAAAGGTGAATTCTTTGGCAGGTTTACTTATATTAAGCAGTCTCAGAAAAAGGGAATTGTAATTGCTTTCTTAGGAACTTTAATTATAACAGAAAAATTATCAAAATTAACATAGGATCAAATTGCAAAAAGCTTCCCTACTATAGCTCAGATGTTTCAGCTTCTCAAATAGTATAAATTCAAATGCTTACTTTAAACAAAAGCATTTTTAGTACTTAGAGTGTGTATTTGATAACCCAACTCAGTAAACCTTTCCTCCATTTAGTGAAGTTAGTCAATGTATCTCCTACTTTTTGTATATTGTTTTTCATTTGCTTTAGGAAAGAGTCAATGTTTGAAAAAGGTTGCATTGCAAAAAACTTTGTTATCATTTCATTCATTTGGCTTCTTATTTTGTATAGAAAAGAGTCAATGTTTAACTGTAAACTTAATTCCTATTTTCATACAAATATGAATGTACATATATGCTGGTATATAATAATAAGATGGTCATTTATTTTTTTAAAAACCTATGCAAATTTTACACAGCGTCCAATGTGCTGATATTATGACTTGATGGCCATCTACCGAAGCTCGATATAAACAGTTTAGCAGTAGTCCTCCAAATATCCTTGTAAATCATTTGTCTTATAATCCAGCATATACGGTTTTAGCTACTTGACTTTCCTTTGATACTCTTTGACCTGGATATTTTAACAAAATATGTATTTGCTAGAAACATTTGTGTTAAAGGAGATGTAATTATAGTAACAGAGTTCTTCATACACCGTCTTCTGCAGCCACCTCAATTACTGGTTGTTGTGTTGAGCTAACACTAACGGAGATATATACCTAGAATTATCTCCATTGCGGCAGCCTATCATGACAGAATTGAGTTTCGGGTTATGCACCGTCCTAACGGAAAATCGGAGCGGATACAGATGAAACAGTGCAGATTTGTCTTTTTTACAAGATGAACCATTTTGCATGGGTCTGCCGGTCCTCCAGGCCCAAAATCAAACCTCGCCGAAATTGAAAAGCAATTAGATGAAACTCGCAAAAGAAACACGCAGAATGAAACACAAAGCCAGTCAGACTCTAACACAAAAACAGATATAACACATACACTAGCGTCGGAAAGGAAATCAAAACAACAAGAAAGACACAACAACACCTGTCGGAACAGCACACATGCAAAACAATAACTACACACATGCAAAACTGTTGGACCTGGGTGATCACAAAACAAAAAAAAATACATTGGACTCGGGTGACAACAAAACAAGAAAAAAAATGTTGGACCTGGGTGATCATCAAACAAAAAGGAATACCAAAAAAAAGGGGAAGGGGGTAAACATGAAAATAAAATAAACATTCAACATTCATACAAAGGACCTTTAGGCTCTTAAACTACACCAACTTTTCAAACACACCCGTACATGAGTACTAAACATTTTGCACTAGGGACTTTTAAACAGACTATATAGCATACTACATAGACACATACAGTGCAGCAAAACAAACGCAGATATACTACAAACACGCAAACACAGCCCACAACATAAATGAAAGACCTCACATGGAGAAAAGGAGCTAGTCACTTTTCCTCCAAGCGTGTGCATTGAAACAACATATTTGTCTTCGTCCTTGTTCCTTTGCTTCATCTTCCTTTTCAGTGAGATTCCCACAAGCTGGGTCATAGGTTTCATAAAATACCTGGAAGGACAAAACAAAATGTCAAATAATTAAGCTGGAGAGATTCTCTAATAAACAAATGGAAAGCATGAAAGAGGTTGCCAGGCAGGAACAGCTAATTACCAAAATATATCTGCATTGGAAGCTTAGAAATATCAAAAAGATGTGCATAACAGATGTGCTTTAAATATCTGAAAGTATTCCTAAAAAACTGACACTTATTTTACTTATTAAAAAAATTATTATTATATACTGTGGATTCTGGTTAAATGTTACCAGGAGAATTGTGCAAGAACAGAATCAAATGTATATAATATATATATTCAAATCTGCTTATAGGGACCAAAATCTGTGGTTCCGATGTGTTCTGCATTATCATAATCATTATTAATATCCATGGTATCATATTAATATATTATTATCATTTGATTATTTTAGAATTATCTAGTGTGTCTTGGATGCTTGCTTGCTTGGTTCATCCATCATGGAGAATGGGGGATGTTGTGCTACAGGGGGTTTAATTGTTCTTGACGATCTACATAGAACTTGAGGATTTGAAAGTTTGGATAATGATTCAGTTGATGGAAATTTAAATGAAGATTGCTCATCCATTACAGGTTCTTCATTTTGAATTGGAGTGTAAATTCATCTTTGATCATCTTGTAATGAAAGAGTTTCCAGTTCACTAAAAGTCTCAATTACATGCACGATTCATAAAATAAAATTCACAGAACGTCTGTCTTTTAAAGGTATGGTTTTCTTTAATTGCCAGAAATAGATTTGACGCACAGAGAGAGATACACAGAGAGGAAAACTCTTGTCTTGAAAAGAAGAACTGACTGTCCCAGATATGGAGAAGAAATCTAGAAATCTCATATTGGTGGCACTCTCCCTGTAGCTATGATTTAGAATATCACACATATCCTTACATTCCCCAGCTTAGCAAAAACATGTACTTATCATAAAATGCCACGCTTACAAAATGTAAAATATACCCTCCTTATTATCTAACAGATCCCCACATTCTACTTCCTTCCTTCACCCTCACAGCAACTCCCAACCCATGTAATTACATTTTTCAATTTTTCATTTTTAGCATTATTCTCAATGATGCAAAAACACATTTTATGTCTAATAATCTCATAAAATCATTTGCCAGTATTCAAATTATTATAAAAATTCTTTGGAGTTAATCTATTTATAACTTACATGAAAGTTCAATTTATAACTTATACTATACTTATATCTAATATTGGCTTAAATCAGTGCATATGTGTATACCTAAGCAATCAATAAAGAGAGAAAGAAAGAGTAAAGGAGATTCAAGGTTTTACATTCATAATATTGACAATAAACATTTATTCATTTTCTTATAAGAATATCCACTCATTGGGAAGTGATTTGCATGCAGGTTTTGCCATTCAATGATGGTGAGTTTGGACACCATTTGGGGTTTAAAAACATGGCCTTGTCTATTGATAATTTAGCATGTATACAAGTTTTCATTGTTTAAATATCTCAGTTTTTAAAATATCAGCTGATGAAGAGGGAAATAGGTGTTGGATATATACATACACAGACACATATATTCTTTTGCCAGTATAAAAAGAAAGTTTCATGACGATATAGGAAGTAACTCTTGAAACTACCTGAAAAACAGGAATTCATTGTAAGGTATGCCTTTAACAGTCATTTATGTGTTGGGACACAATGAAATCATTGCTTGCCAGTTGAAAAATGTCAAGTATTGATTAAACACATAGATGGTCAGCAGACATTTGAGTTAACACTTATGGCACAAGTGTTCAAGGCTCAACACTTTTGTGCTAGATTGTATAGAAAAGTTAGTCAGGTAGCAGAGAGAATGGACTGAAAGTATATAATGGTATTGTGAACTACAAACACCTGGTGGTGTCTGTAACAATTTGAGCTGTAATTTGATCTACAACAAATTTAACCTATTCTACCAGAGCAGGACTTTTAGAAGTCAATTAACAAGATTCAATACAGGTTTCCCTGGCTATCCAAAAGTAGAATGTTCCTATAAAAATATTTTGTAAGCCAAAATGGAATAAAGCAAAGAAATAATCACCATTAATTTATATAGGAAATTTGTTGAGCGTTCCCAGATCACAAAAATAGTAATGATGGTATGTAAGGACAAGTCATCAGAGGTTGGGGTGGTGGGAGGTACAGGAGACTGGGGTGTTGAGAGAGAGAGGAAGGCTGAGACCGGAGTGGAAAGATAGAATAAATGAAAATCAGATAGTAGACAAATAAGAAACTTTATTCTAGCAGGTACATCATATTGTACAACAGAAATGCTACCAGAGTATGGTCAATGCACTTGTTAGAGGCCAGAATTCAGTTTAGGTGTGGAACATAGAAATTCAACTTGAACAGCTGAGACCCTTAAAAAAAGAATCCATAGAAACCATTTTATGAGTGCTTGTATCAATTATTATTCTTTGATTGGCTCAGAATGTTATGACATTAATTAATCTAATCAATTATTAATCACTGCTACCCACAACACTAGTTTATTGCTGGGTTTAGGTTATTCATGTGTTCTGACATTTAGATGTATCTATCTATATATCCGTTCATAGTAGAAACTTGAAATTGTGCACACACACCCTCAATGAGATGGGGAAATGTTTTTTTTTAAATTCCCCCCAAAATAGGTTTTATGGGGTAGGGTGGGTCAATATGCAATGTAAGTTTATGCTAAATTGGCCACTAGTTTGTGCCCACTTTTTAAAAAAAATTCAGACCTTTTTAGTGATCACAGTCCAACAAAAGGTGAGAGAAGTAACTTATCCATTGATCATCCCTTTTTCCAACTTTTTAATTGATCACCCACAACACAGCATATATGGGTGGCAGTGATTCATAATTTCTCTTGGAATGCTAGTTTTATTTGTACTTTGAAACATTCTCGGGATACAGTTGATAAAAAAAGAATGTTTACTTTTTTTTGTTTCAGTTTTCTACATAATAGACATACAAGAAATTAATAAATACAGGTCTGGTTAGTTACTCAATAGAAACTGTCACGTGACCAACATCTTTTGGCAGCATGCTATGTTGGAGTGATCAATTAAAATATTGGAAAAAGATGTGATGAATTAATAAGTTACTTCTTTCACCTTTTGCTGGTCACTAAAAAGTCTGAATTTTCAAAAAACAAGCGTGAATACTGCCAAACACAAACTAAGGGACCAATTTAGCAGAAACTTGCATTGTAAATTGAACCTTCTCCTAAAAACTTATTTTGGGTGGGAATTTTCAAAGAAACAAAAAATATAGTTTTTTCTAGACATAATAAGGAGTA
>VCCN01000462.1:1201994-1212312 GCA_006491835.1 Architeuthis dux | reverse complement strand
ATTTATTTCAATTAAATATCGGTTTGATAAAAAGTTGTTGTGATAAAATCATTTCAATTAAATGTCTTTTTGATAAAATGTTGTTTCGAAAAAAAGTTGTTTTGATAAAAAGTCATTTCAATGGAATGTCATTCAATGAAACATTGTTTGATAAAAAGTCGTTGGACAAAAAGTTATATTACTGTCAGCCAGCTAGAATCACTTAAAAACTGGAATTGTACTTGAAAATGAATCTAATTTCTTGGGTAGACACGATTGCTGTTAAGAGCTCAAAAACCTCCAATAAAAATGAATTATATAAGAAACCGTCAACCAAAACTGTCAAAATAGGTTTCTTCAGTTTTCAAGTCTATCCGGTTGGCTGTGTATGTATCACATGTACAGGCCACACCAATGGAGTTAGAAGGCTGAAACTTTCAACATTTACTCTGTTTATGTCTAGAAAAACGGTTTTTGTTTTTTCAAAATTAACTCCACTAAATACTTTTAAACTTTAAACTCATGGATAATTGACATTGACAGTGATATAAAAGGTTCAAATTTCAATTTAATGGTTTCTGTTGTTGTTAAAAACAGTGTCAAACTCTACACAGTATGTGGAAAGAGATGAAAGCTGTCCGAAGCTGTTTGGAACATAGTAGACCTTTCATCAATCCTATCACAATATGCAAATGTTTCAACATTTACTCCTTATTATGTTTAGAAAAAATTTTTTTTTGTTTTTACAAAATTACCCCCAATACATTTTTAGAGTGGGGGGTTCAGTTTGCAATGTAAATTTATGCTAAATTGATCCCTTAGTTTGTGTCCACTTGTTATTTGAAAATTCAGACTTCAGTGAACACTACCCCAAAAAAGGCTTAAGTAACTTATTCATTGATCATCCTCTTTTCTAATTTTTCTAATTGATTACCCCCAACAAAGCATACTGGCAAAAGATGTTGATTGCATGACAGTTTCTATTGAGTGACTAACCAGACCTGTCTTTATTTACATTGAATCTGCAAAAAAATGCAATTACATTAGTAATCTTTCATTTTTAGCATTATTCTCTGATATGAAAAAAAAACGATATTTCATGTGTAAAAACCTAATACTGTAACTGCCGCCATACAAAAAGAAAAGATACAATAAAAAATCTCACAAGGAAACCAGGAATGTCAACGAGACTTTAAGCCCAAACCAGGAATATTTGATGTTATCTTGCTAATGTGATTTTAAGTAGGTCGGGAAGCCAACCCGAAGGAGTTTCCCTAATCAGGTTTATCAGGATTGGGAATTTCCCATATCAGGGTTTATCAGGATCTGAATTTCCCAAGGACATTCCAGCTCAATCACCTGAAGCTGGCTGCAGTTGGCTGCCACCACCCACCCATCCCCGGAGTAATTTGACCAATGACACTGGATAATTAAAAACACATCGCATTTCAGGCAGAGTTTCTTACCCAGCGTCCACCAGATATCTCCACTCATTTCTGAGCTCCTCAGAAACCATGACACAAGCTCATCCCGAATTATATCTACAGCCTGTCAGAGGTCGAATACAGTAAATTTGACTAGTTTTTACCTTCATCTTAGCTTCGGCTGTTTTGTATATAATTTTCAATTCGGGCCGGTGTTTCTGCAGCAACAACAAGAGACATTTAGTAGGGCCCATTCTTACAATCGAACTTCTATGCTACGACATAACCACATCTGTAAGCTTCATGCTAGAACCTATTCCTTCTTTATCAATTTGTTGATCCACGCTATTCGTGTTTATTTGGCTTGTATAGTCGTTTTGCGTTCGAACGCTATGTATGTTATACATTGTTGATTCTGTTTTATTTTGATCGTGTTCAGCTGGCTTATGCGGGTCGTGTTTAATTCGCTTGTATTTGTTGTTTTGTGTTCAAACACTATGTATGTTATATATTTTTGATTTTTGTACCACATTTATTTCTCTGTTTTAAAATCGTTGCTTTGTATCGCTTCTATGCCGTTTTATGTTCAAACGTGTTTGTATGTTGATTTATGATGTTTTAACTTCACTTGTTTATTTGCCTAAATCACGGCTTCATCGTTATATTGCAGTTTTCACGTTGTACTGAGACTGAGACAAATAAAGATTGTTTATGTACATCAGTAAGAAGCATCAACCTTTCTTCATGACCGGGGTGTAGTTACAAATACTAACATGTTTCTCTGTTCTGTTACAGTTGATATTTATGTTGGTTCGATTTTAAACTTTGAGTATGTTCTTTTGCTTATTTTAAGTTTTTAAATATTTTTCATGGTGAATTAAGTTTTATTTATTTATTTTTTTTTTTACTTCCTTTATTTTTTAAAACTTTTACTCTTTTAAGTACTTACCCTTTTTCTTTTCTTTTTCTTTTTTTCTTATCAGTTTTCTTTTCTTTTTACCTTTTACACAAATATATGTTTCATTTTTTAGATCATCTCCACCTCCCAGGTATGAGTGTTGCTAGCATACAATATTCTACTCTGTCTTAATTGATATTATTGTTGATCAGAATTTTTACAACCATAAGACTTTTGGAGAAGATTTTTGTTTATGAAGTCAAAATTTATTTTTTCCCTTCAAAGAAAATTAATCTAAATGGTTTATGCCTATGTAACATTTGGGATTAGACAGCAGGCCTCACAGCTCACAGGAAAATACTCTATGCATTCAATCATGTCACTATAATCAGACCCTGCAGACACTGCAGCTGCCGGGGGTTGGGGGGGTGCAATATATCTCGGGAAACTTGGAAAATCTTTAAAAAATCTAAAAAATAATCTTTAAAAAGTTTGCATGGAGTGGTGTGTAGGTGCCGTCGATTTAGCACTGCCACTGCTATAATATAAAAAAATCATATTGATTCTACTCATATGCCAGTAAAATCTAGGAGGCCAAGTAACTAAAAACTCATTGGATCCTTCCAAAACATCTTAACTCTTTTGAACTTTCCTATGCCCCTTATCCTAATAAATCTACTAAACCTAGGATGTTTGTGCAAAGCTAAAGAGACAATCACTTCCTTGGATTTCACCATTATAACAAGGCTTTGATTACTCAAGTCCAAACCAAATCCTCATAAACTTTGGACAACACCCTTCCTTTTAAATCACCTCAGGTTAGTTAGAAATTCACCAATGTAGAACCAAACGATTTCATCTTTGCCTAAAATCTATGAAGAAATGAGTAACAAATTATGAGCAACACCCTTTTTAGATTCAAAGATTAAAGTATCTGATTCATGCAGAGCCTGGCTTAGAGCTGCTTGCCTCTTATTCTTTGTCATCTTAAATAAAAATTACAAGCTGCTACAATGGAAGCTTCTTTCTAAAGGCATCACTGGAAATACCAATTTTTTCCTTTTTTTGCTATTATCATCCTTAACGTTCATTTTTTTTCTTTATCATTCTTCTTCTTTACTGCTTTTTTGGATGCATTTCATTCTGTTCCTCACTCAGGCAAGATTGAATAAATTTCATGCAATCACTAAAGCTTGCCTTGTCAGATTACAAGTTTTTCTTGCAGTCATGAAAAAGTCCCACTACTGGCTACTTTATTGTTGTCTTTGTATGCAAATTCTGTGCATCAAGGTCTGCATTATAATTGAATCAATCTCAACAAAGTCAAAAGATTCTCCATGAATTCAGTATAGAATCAAATGATAACAAAATTAGTAACAAAAGATCACCAAGAATATATCTCAATACAAGGACGTATCTATTATTAGGTTTTTAGTGATAAAGAAAAATGGATCTCTCTAAAATTACAAAACTATTCAGATGTAGTGCAATGCAAAAAACAATAATTATTAATCATTTTTTGGCAGTTTTGGGTTGGAGAAACAACATTTTTTTAATATCTTTCTCTCTCCCACCCTCTCACTCACTCTCTCCTTATATATATATTAGTGCCAGTTAGGATTATTGGCACCATTAATCTTTTGTATAACCTGTGCAATGTCTTGAGAAATAAATGGAAATCTACCAAATCATCAGATTATTTTAATAGGATGTCCAAAGTAATTTAACAAAAACTCATTATTTTTCAACTTACATCGAAAATATGATCTGAACAGTAATATTGGCACCCTTCCTTTATATTTGGTTGCCTTTGGCAACAATGACTGCCTCCAAACATTTCTTGCAGTCATCTATAAGTTTCTTGCACTTGTCAGCTGGTAGTTTCTCCTGATCTTTCTTTGCACTTTGTTCAAGCTCTTGAATGTTTGCAGCATTCCTGCGATGAATGGTACATATTGAAAACATGACTCCAGATTTTTGCTGTCTCCATGGGATAGAGATTAGGACTCATTGCTGGCAAGTTTTAAACAGTTCATTTTCCCCATTTCAACCATTCTTATGTGCTTTAGGTTCTTATTGTGCTGGCACACCCATGATATTTGGATGATATCTGGTTTCCTTACACTGGATAGCACATTTTGCTCTAAAATCCCAAAGTAATATTTTATTTCATGATTCCGCTGGTACCAGAGGCAGCAAAGCAGCCCCATAACATTATGGATTCTCCACCATGCTTAATTTTGGGTAGGGTGTTCTTTTCCTTTTGCAAAAGCCAAGAAGGACCTCACTGCTGGAGAAATAAAATTAAAAAGAAATGACTGATCTTTGCCCAAGAGTACCTGGACAAGCAACAATCCTCCTGGGCAAATATTCTGTGGACAGATGCTACCAAAATAGAGCTTTTTGACAATGCACACCAGCAATTTGTTTGTTGACGAAATGAAGCAATTGCTTTGGACATCCTATTAAAATATTCTGATGATAAACATTTGGAAGATTTCCATATATGTGTGTGTATATGTGTGTGTATATATATATATATATTATACATACAGTGCACCACAAAACTTTAAACTCAAGGGAAATTTTGAATATTTTCATTATTATCTAGAATAAATTCATTACCGTTTGTGATTATTAGCTTGGTCATCGTATAAATACTGTCCAATAGTAAAGAGTTTAGCAGTGATCATAAGTTGAGTATTTCTAGCAGAATTTTAATTATTGAAAATCTTCGTTTCGATTAAACTTTAAACTCATGGATAATTGACATTGACAGTGATATAAAAGGTTCAAATTTCAATTTATCGGTTTCTGTTGTTAAAAACAATGTCAAGTCTACACAGTATGGGAAAGAGACCAAAGCTGTCCAATTTGGAACATGGTAGGATTGTTGAACTTCAGAATCAAGGTCTATCACAATGTGCAATAGCTGAGCAAGTTAATTGAAGTCAAACAGTTGTGAAATGTTTTTTGCATTATTCAGATAGTTCTGGTATCAAGAGAGGGCAGTTATCAGAGCATTGCTGCAAAATTTCAATCAGTCCATCACTCATCTAACGGCAGAAAAAAGGCTTAAAGTTCACAAAGAGACCATCAGGCACAGAAAAAGATTGAATCTGAAAATGTTCCACAAACAATGCAAACTGGAATTTACAATACTTCAACAAACAAGGAGTCCATATCTGAAAATGATCTACAAACAATGTAGATTGATATCTCTGATCTAAATAGTTAATTTTAACCTTTTTTCAAAAAATGTTGTTATGGTGACTGTATATGACTTAGTCCAAATGCATGTTTAGATCAGAGATATCAACCTGGAACTGAGAAGGTGGGCTTCTTTTTTGCTGAGCTTCTGTTTGATCTGGGTTCTTTTTCACAGAGCCCTCAAGCAGTCAGAATTTGCATATAGAGAGATAATTGGATTTATGATCCTATATATATATATATATATATAAACCTTTTTATTTCATCCCTCCATCTTGTGCCTGGTCTTTTCCTACCCCATTTACTGTCCCATGGGTACTAATCGATTAACCTTTTACTTAATCTCCTGTCCTTTCTTCTTGGTGAATTCCCAGCCCATCTCCATTTTTGTTGCTTAATTATTTGTATAATATCCTTCACCCTGGTTCCACCCTCAGATCCATGTTGATCTTTTTCTATCTCTTAGAGTAATCCTAGCACTGCTCTTTCCATAGCTCTCTCTGCGATTCTGAGTTGGTTTTCAGTTTGTTTTGTTAGTTTCCATGTTTTGCATCCGTACATCATAGCTGATATTATGCATTCATTGTATACTTTACATTTTCAGAATCAGAAGTTAATTCCCTTGATAATTACATTCAATTTTTTAAAAATGAATTTAAGAGTTAACCATATTTTTTTTACTTTGCCTTTACTTTTACTTTAGATCACGCAACATGTTTTGTAACTCATCTGATGTTTCTGGTGTCATTGAAATCTCGTCAGTGAATCTTAAATGGTTCAAACGTAATGTCTACATTTACTCCCATTCCCTTCTGAAAGGTGCTTTCAAGGCTCGCTGTAAACAGTTTAGGTGATATTGTATCCCCTTGTCTCACTCCTTTTGCAATCTTTATCTTCTTTGTATCTTTATGAAGTCTAATTATTGCCGTGCCATTTTCACATATTTTGAAAGACTTGTATGTAATTCTCTTTAGCACCTTGCTCTCGCATTGAGCTGAAGACTGCCATGTGTTCTACCAAGTCAAATGCTTTTTCATAATCAACAAAAGCCAAACAAAGTGGTTTGTTGTATTCTAATGCCTTTGCGATCAACTGATTTATTGTGTATAGGTGATATATTGTTGAATAGCCATTCCTGAAGCCTCCCTGTTCGCATGGTTGATTTTCATCTAGAGTGTCTGTTAGTCTGTAAGTATTTTTATGAATAGTATCTCCTATTAGATATCTCCTATTAGTTCTTCCTAGTTAAGCATACTGTTGTATTTTAACCCTCCCACCTTAGCCATGGCAGACGACAAACCTCGATCTTCAACATCAAGGCAGGTAGACATAGTTATTTTTTTGATCTGGGAATGCTCAAAAATTTTCCTATAAAAATTAATTGTAATTGCTTCTTCACTTTGACATTTTGGATAGTAGAGGAAACCTGTACTAACGTAGATCTTTCGTAAACAATAAGTGGTGTAAAACAAACTTTCAAAAAGCAGAGCATAACTGTAATGGTAAATTTTTATATTGCTGTCAGGTGGTTTCTGTTCCTAGCTAAGGAGCAACCAACTGACCAAGTACGGAAAGGTAAGCTTTATTCTTTAGAGTTTGTATCATAGATATGTTGGCTCTAATTAATACATTACTGTTTAACGACAGACCAAACACAGTCAATTTCAGATTGTCAGATGATGTCCAAATATTTAAAACATGATCTTTTTTTCTTATCTAAATTTTTTCCCATTAATGGAGTTGATCTTCCCTAAGGATTATTGTATTTTAAAAAGGGTTTTTTGGGTTTTTTTTCCATTCCTTCAGACCTTTACTCATACAACGTCATGTTATTATTTGCATATTTGATTCTCTTCTAAGCCTCTGATTTACTTATGGATTATTATAGCTGCCGCCAGTACAGAGATAAATTGAGAAAAAATAATTTCACAAAGAACCTGGTGTATGGAGGTGAAGGATTGGGGAAGGGAGCCTTGTTACTCCAGATTTGATTGCGCCAAATCTGGGGTCAGAATAACTTGACCGTATAACACTGGAGTTAATGAAAAACATGTGTTTTAACACACACGCATTTCTTTACCCATATTAAGAGACCCGAGACTGACCACATCAGTCTCGCAATAACCAATCTTCAGAGCGGTGCACAAATTTCTTCTCCTCAGAATCACAACACAAAGTCCTAAGAGAATCTAAAACCAGCAAAGAGTGAATTACGGTAAATAGTGACTGAGTTTTCATCTTCATCTCAAACTATGCTCTAGTTCAATTCGTGAACAGGGATATAGCCACACCTATAAGCTTCATGAACTTATTCCTTCTTTGTATAATTATTGAGTCATTTTATGTTCAAATGCTATGTATGTTGTATATTGTTGCTGTTTAATCGTAGTTCGCTATTATTTATCGTTTGTGTGTTCAAATGCTACGTATGTTGTATATTGACGGTTCCTACTGTTTTAACCGCACTTGTATCTACCCAACTTGCAGCTTCATCGTTGTATTGCAGTTTTCAACATTCAAACATTATGTCTTGATTTACAATGTTTTAACTGCACTTGTGTATTTTGCCCGATTCACGACTTCATCATTTTATTGCAGTGTTCTACGTTCAAATGTTATGTATGTCGATTTATTATGTTTAACTGTACTTGTGTATTTTGCTTAATTCACAGCTTTATCATTGTATTGCAGTTTTCAGGTTGTACTAAATGTTGTCTATATATATCATGTACTAAGACTTCAGAGAATAAAGATCATTTATATACATCAGTAAGAAGCATCAGACCCTTTTACTTTCCTGTCTTCTTCTTTGACGAGCTGGGCTGTAGTTACAATTATCTTGAACCTTACACTCAAAATAGATAATTTCACTTTCACATGGCTAAATTTCTTCACACATTCATTCTCTTGATTTAAATTTCTTCATTCCCATGATTCATATTTCTTCACACCTTCATTCCCATAATTCATATTTCTTCACACCTTCATTCCCATGTTCAAATATCTTTCTTATTTCTTCACACTGTCATTCATGATTCATATTTCTTCACATCTTCATTCCCATGTTTCAAATTTCTTTGTCCCCGCATTCCCATGATAATTTCTTCTCACCTTCATTCCCATGTTCCATATGTCTTCACACCTTCATTCCCATGTTCCATATGTCTTCACACCTTCATTCCCATGATTCATATTTCACACATTCATTCACATGATATATATATCTTAACATCTTTATTCACTTTATTTATATTCCTTCACACCTTCATTCCCATGATTTTTATTTCATCACATCAACATTCCCATGATACAAATTAAAAAACTTTTAGGCTTTTTATTCAGAGTGAAAATAAATCACTATTTGAAAGACACTATAATGCTAAATGGGTTTTGCTATAAATTCTTGGTATCTTATCAGTGAGAAGACATATCACATTTGGACTAAATTTATGTTTTTGAAGAAATTATTTTAAGTACATATCTGCATTAAATATTCACAATGGATTTCTATAGTAAGCCATTTAAATAGTAAGTAATTTGTAAAAGAGTTCTGATAGACTGTTATAGTAAATGCATTTTAGCTGTAAACTATTCTCAGTAATTAAATTATTTGCAATATAGTTTTACAGTAGGCTATTTAGAGTACATGTAAAATATATATTAACTAGTTATTATCCATGATATATTTGAATTTCTATGAGATTATTTTTTAGAAAAGAAACTATAAGTTTTTGTGTACTTATATAGGATTACCTTAATGAGAGATAACAGTTCTGTAAAGGATGGGATGGATTAAAATCATGGCAGTCACATCTGTTGATGCTTAAGATGGACAGAAGGAATCAGCAGTCATTGTTGAGAAGTCACTGACGCACATGGAGAATCACGTGACACGAATGGAGCATGCTGATTGGTTGGCAGGTTCAGAGATGCTGAAGGAAAAAGCAGGCAGCCATCTTTGTTTGGCGGGGAATCCAAACTAAGGGGACACGGTTCATGTAAACAGAAAGAAAACGAAGCCACGCATTTGTAGATTCACAAATGGAAGATTTGTTTAGTGAAATTGAATTAAAGATAATAGATATATGTTTGTCTGAAAAGGGAAATGCCAAAAAATATAAAGGAGAGGCATGCATTTAGAGAACAAGAAAACGATTGTGTTTAGGCAGGAGAGATTAGCTTACATGACTTATTTATAGGAAGGAAATTATACGAAGAGGAAATGGCACCATTTTAAAGGTAAACGTGAATGTGGGAAGTAAGCAAAATAATAGGTTGTTAGTTACAGTAGGGAAGGAGCTGAACTGGAAATGCTTAGTTATAGAGAGGTGCTCGAAAAAGTGATCGATGCAATCTTATAACCGGGAATCCAGATTTACCAAGGGAGTCTTCAGTTGAGGTGAGAAAGGCAGACAAGTTTTGGATCGCCGAGAGGGAAAACGGGCTTGTGCTCGGTGTAAGTAACTAAGACCAAAGGATTCACTTAGTTGTGCTTTTTGTAAGAGATACAAAGGAGAAGTTTAGCTTACAGGAATGGAAATGAAGCGAATAGCTGTTAGCTTAGAATGGGAGCTATTTAATAAGATAGGGACCATAGGATTCTTAGCTAAAGGCGAGATTTGTCAAAGTGGGTTACTTTAGCGACAGCTGGAAGTATGTAAATGCTTTGTCCAGGAATACGATTGATTACTGGCTAATCGATACAGTATTATTTGAATGGGGGATCAGACTAAGAAGTGAAGCTTTCTGTTGAGGCGATCAGATGCAGACATGTTTTGGGGGATGCTGGAGAGAAAGGGCTTTTACT
>VCCN01000462.1:1177230-1191496 GCA_006491835.1 Architeuthis dux | reverse complement strand
AATAACACTCCAGCCTGAGCAGTGTAGTTTTAAGGTGAAGTGCAACATATATAAGAAATACAAACAAAGAGATGTTAATAGTGTGTGCGTGTAGGAAAATATCCATCCATCCATTGTGGAATAAGTTAGATATTGAACACATGGCATTAAAATAAATCAAATATTTAATAAACAAATAAATTAAAATTATTAATGCATGAAAAATGAATAATTAAGATATTAAGAACTCATAAATACATTAAAAGCAGGTTAAAAAATGCAGCAATATATTTTTAAGAAAATGGCAATACATGTATGTAAAACCATCATAACTTATCATAATTTTTGATAGAACTGGAAAAATTGAAAGTTGATTTTTCAATATTTTTTATATTTCATTGTGTAGAAACTCTTCAATGATGCCATTGTAATATCTTAACATTGCTGAATAACAAAAATCAGGCAAGCTTCTAGAGTCTGAGATTCACATACTGAAAGGACTTATAAGAGCCGATGCCATCCAATTTTTTCCCATTTATACTTTTTTTGCCTAATGGGCTGATCATTCCCAACAGGTTAAGGAAGTCTTGGATATTGTTTCCTTATGTCTAGAGGCATTGCAATAATAAGCTCCACTTCAGAGAATTTGCTGCGTGTTGCAAAGTTTCCAAGAGAGCTGACACCAATTATCAGACTGAGTTACTTTAAAAGAGGAAGATATCAGGCAGAGAGTGAAACCAATTGGAAAAAGAGGAAAGAGTAATAACAAATAGGAGATACCACTTTATGAGTGGGAGGTGTTATTGATGGGATGGAGCAAGTAATGAGTAATGGGAAGAAGGAGTAGGAGGAAGATAAAAAGGAGTAGTAAGAAAAGAAGACACCAGAGATAAGCATAATGGGTAAGAGAAAATTAAATTAAGTTAATTTTGACGATAATTACCCTATTTGACGGCTTATAAGACCCCCATTTTTTTGCAAAAGAAAATAGCTCAATAGGTAAATGTAAACTTTGTTTTCCAGCTTCACATTGGCCTGAACTTGAGAAGGAGTTAATAGACTGGGTGATAAATGAGAAAAATTCAGGGAAATGCATTTTATTCTTAATATTCCCTGCTAAATGGGGGGGGGGGGGGGGGGTTCTTATATTCTTATATGGTATATGAGGTGCGTCATAGCTATTGGATGAAAAGGCTAATGTTTTCAACATTTGACCAACAATATATGACCTGCCATCATTCCAGTGACTGTTAAGTTGTTGGTAATATTACTGACAGCTTAATTTAGCAATTATCTGTGCTTGTGGTATGCCAGTTAATGAGCTAAAAGAGTTGTTTAATCAATCTGGATATTCTGTGTCACCAAAATCCTACTCATTTTTTCCTTACACACCACTCAATTACAGCTCATAAAAGTTCAGGAGACTATAATTAACGAATGGTTGCTGTCAGTTGAATATATCACACAAGCTACTAAGAGTAGTAGTTTTTGAAATTTAGTACATGAACATTAGTTTCCATTCAAAAGTTAGAACATAGAATCTTTCTTAAAAGGGTGCCTGTCCCCGTTTGAGAAAGTCTGAGGTCAGCTTAGTATATATTTATAATCTTTTCTAAAATGATTGCCTATCAGACAATTTTAAAACATGAATGAATAAAGCATCTCTGAAAACCATGATTGCTGATAATCAATATTTCATTAATTATTAAGGAGTGTATGTGACTGTAATTATTTCAGTTTCAATTACATCATTCTATATTTTGTCTATTGCTCACATCCTATTAAAGAACAAATATATAAGACATGTACATATCTACATTAAACTAACTAGCTCAACTACCAATATTTGTAAGGATTAAACTGAAGTGCCAAAACATTAGAGACAGCTACTTAATAGCGTGTAGCTCCTCTCTTCACCTGAATAATGGCGGCTCCACAACATAGCATGGAGTATACAAGGTGTTGGAGTCATTGCGTGGGTATATCTATCCAGGGATGTCCATAACTGAGTTGTGTTTGTTGGGTATGGCTGCAGGGAATTTAGTGAGGTCTTCAACATGTCCCATACATGCTCAATGGGGTTTAAATGTGACAAGCGAGAGGGCCAATGGTATACCAAGTCAGCTGAGTGTTCTTTGAATCAGTTTTGTGACACCTGTGGACGATGGGGGATTTCTTTATCTTGCTGGAACAAACCATCACCACCGGGAAACATGGCAAGCATAAAGGGGTGCAACAAGATCTGTGTATGTCACACTTGTCACTAGTGGTCATTGGGAACTCTAACAGAACACACCCCACACTATTACAGAGCTACTACCAGCTTGCACAACACCCTGCATGAGGCTTGATCCATAGCCTCATGCAATGTCCTCCATACATGAACTTGACTATGCCCAAAATAGCTGAAGACATGAGTCTTCCATGGTCCAATGGCAATGTTCACTGGACCAGGCGAGGCACAGTAACCGATGATGTGGTGTCAATAATGGTATCCTTGTTGGTTGATAACTATGAAGCCCAATGGAATGCAGTGTACACTGTACAATGTGTTGACTAATGGGTTGAGCAGCACCAGCATTGAATTGGAATGTGATGTGATTTGATGCAATGTTTCCCTTTGTTGCATGATTAACATCCTTGTCAGTTGCCGGCAGTCCCATTCTTGCATCACCTGTATGTACCTGCAGTTTTCATGTGCCACTGATTTCTTTCCGGAATTCATATATTCCTGGTATACTCTTTCCTACTCTTGCCCGAGAATCCTGTCCACATCTCATGGCTGCCACAGCTACACTACCACAACTACATTACCTCTTTACCTATTATGTTATTCAGCTGAGTCTATTTCTACATGATTAGTTGATCAAATTTCCAGATCATTACTACATGTCATGCTATGGACTTATTGGTCCATTCTAGTATATATATATATATATATATATAACTGAGTTCGGTATTTCTGAGATGAGGTGTTAGTATTACTGATACTACTACTATACCACTGTTTCTATGGCAATGAATAACAGTGCGATTGGAAATAAAGAGTAAGCCTTTCATGAGAATTGAATGCACACCCTCATTGCCAGAGGGAGACTAGTTTATGCCTATTTCCGATCGCGCTGTTATTCGTCACCATAGAAACAGTGGCCTGAATTAATAAGTTGTATAAAAACAACTAAAATTAGGATGACGGTGAAAACTAGTCAAATTTAATAAAAATTGATTTAACATAAAACCTTTCGGAAAATGGAAAAAGATTGATTTAACATAAAACCTTTCGGAAAATGGAAAAATTCTAAACACCAGGTAAGATCTGGTTTGACGCAAATCTTCAAAAATGGAGAAAAGAGAATTTGCTCAGACAGTGTCAACATTTCCTAAAAAAGGAGGAGGACGTCCACCTGAAAATGTGCAGGAATACAGGAGTATGATGAATTTTTCGAAACCCGCAGGATTTGATGATGCTAAATGTCACTGCTATCGATATGTCAACTTAGATCATATGATCTCTGAATGCAAATATCAAGAAGTTGGAAACCCAAAAATCATAGGTGAGTAAACCACACAAGTCACTGTTACAAATGCCACCATGTAGGTTATTTGGCTAGTGATTGCTACTATAGACAAGTCCACTGCTACAAGTGCAAAGAAGTTGACTACATAGCATGGTACTGTTATGCTGTGACAAAACGCTGCTACATATGCAACCGGCTTGGTCATATTGCTCGTCACCATGACAAAGGAAATCAGGAATAGAGCTTATTTTAACTGTGGAAGCTTTGGGCATATCTGGCAAACTTTCCCTTTCAAATGAGATTGGAGCTAATACAGTATCCTGTGGTAGAGCTCATTTCCTGTAAGATCTCTTACCCCACAGTAACCACAGAGGTCTATAAGTTAAAGTAGCCAGGCAGTATTCTGATTATGACGGATTTGAGGAAGCCAGATTACAGAAGCCTGTAGAGAGACTGAGGAAATTGCCTTGAGATTAAGGCTATGGAAAACTGAAACGAATGTCTAAAAGAAGGTCCTAAGGAAAGGGATCTGAAGTGAAACATACACAAGGAAGGAAGATCTGAATTGAGACACACAAAACACAGCTCATATAAAGTTGAAGTCAACAATAAGAAATGAAGGAGATTTTGATAAAGGTCAACATTGAAAGAAATCCTTACTAGTCTTCTGAATGATAGAACAGTTGATACAAACAAGATTGGCACTTCAGTGTACTTCTGGGCTTTTCCAAGTAAAGCCAATCAAAATAGAACAAGGAACAAAAGCAAGGTCCTGGGCAGGAACCCCAAATGAATTTGAATGTCTGAAGATACCAGACAAAGCCTGAAGGAGCCAGACAAGAGAATGCAGATCAATGTTGGGAATACTAACTTGAGGAGAAGTCGAATGTCCCGAGGCTGACCGAAACTGAATTGATATATGGAGAACGGATCTAACAAAAGAGAAATTCCTGATGCTAAAAAGAATGCTTATTTGTTTCATATAAATTAGACTTTTACCTAAATAGATGAACTTGAATGTCATCTTAAATGAACGAAATCAACTAACATACCAATATAGCTAAGGATGCTGTACAGATGGACAGATAATGTGTTCACAACTAATTCGTGGATCAAGAAGAAATTATTTTCTTTGAAGGTGTCATGTTGTTGAAGGACTGAATGGACAATCTGTAGAAAAATATGATGTTCATTTTTTAAAAGTATTTAGTGGGACACAAGAAAACATTTTTATTATTATAAAGACTATGCTCACCTCAAAAGAAAAGGGAATGAGCTGTTAAGTATTTAATGTAATATTGTGTTAAGCCCCTTAGATCGGAGAGCACTTGTGGACTTTCGGTAAAAGGCAACCATATTGTTTGTTTGGGAAAAACGAGCATCATATTTATTTTGGTGGAGATAGAAGACGAACGTGTCAGGCTATGTAATTAACAGAATATAAGAGTTTGTAAGTAATCTTCTGTTGCTTTTAAAGTTGTTGAATCTGTCATTTATTAAGTCATTTATTAATTAATAGTTTTTTAACATGCCTCGTAATACAAATACACTTTATTTAAATGTTTCAAGAGTCTTAATATTATTCATGGTCATTGAAAATAAATATATAATAATGGAAAGTTTCATTAAAAACAAACTACAGGTATCCGTCACTTAACGTCCTTCCGCTTAAGCTCTGAGGTCCCATAAGGTGTTAATAGAGTTGAAAAACCTTGATTGGTAAACGGACCATATATAAAGCAATTGTGCAGCTAGAAGTATAATGGCACAGTACATATCTACAGTGTATACTGTACATAATATTCGATAGCAATATTAAACATGTATGTTACTAGCTCAATGTATTTACTCTGCTTTATTTTTTTTTGTCATTTTAATGTAGATTCTCATTTGATTAAAATATACCTATGCTACCGTGGGTCAGAAAGAAGAGTGGGGGAGGGAGGGAGAAGGAAGATGATCGTAATAATAATTGTAATATCATTATTAGGTACAAGCAGGGGCGTATCTAATGATTTTCATTGGGGGTGGTACAGGCTGACAAAGTAGGTGTATCCATCAAGAAAAGGTGAAGAAATTGGACATACGAATGTATACAAAGATCTAATCCATTTCAAATGGGAAGAAATTTGCTGACAGAAACAACATTGGGGGAGAGAATGCAGCAAAATGCAAACCAAAGCACATTAATAACCCATACAATGCAGCATTAATGAATACGCTTTCAATGTTTTTGTTATTTATAGGTAAAACTGTCTTTAAAATGGTGAAAAAGCAGCAAAATATTTCCGTTTCCAGCTAACTTTATAACTAAAAATCATATTTTCAAGCCTGGAAAAGGCCAAAAAGCCAAATTGAAATTATGATGCCAACATGGTTGAAAAAAGTCAAATTTGTGAAGAAAAAAAGCCAATCTGGTAACCCTGGCCGCAAGCTTGCCAGCTGTGTGGAGGAAGCAAATAAAAAAAATTGCCCGTGTACAATATTTCTCTATTTCATATTAAAAGTATACTTGTTACAGTATTTTCTGTTAAAAATGCAGATTGGCAATTGTAAACAGCTGATGTTGATACGTAAGCAGGTCTTAGCTAGCATAAGCTTTGTAGCTAGCGTAATGATAAAAATGATTAAAAAAATATATCCTATTTAAAAATGTGTACATTATGTGAGACCATATAGTGCATAATTTTGGCTATTTAGTTAGTACAATTAGTATAACTATGGTCCAGTATGCCATAGGCTTGTATGCAGTATTATATGATGTTCACCTAATGTCCAAATCACTTAACTTCCTAAGGGCCGGAACATAACCTGGACTTTAAGTGACACATACCTGTACTTAGAAAGTTATTAAAAGGCTAATTTCTGATAATTAGCCTTCAGTACAGCTTACGACAAAAGGTCATCATCAGATGCTAAAAGGTTTATGTCCCTAATACCCATGTTCAATGTATACAGGTGGCACTGTCACCAAGTGAATTTTCTTTTGCATTAATACTAATGCAAAATAATTCTTTGTTTTTGCATATTCTTTTAAATCTCAGAAAACACTGTCAACAAGATAGTGAAACAATCACTTTTTGTTTTGTTTTCAAACTAAATTAACAAAAACAAGTATATTAGAAAAAAAACAGCAACAAAAAGCAAGGACTTTCGCTTTAGTCTGAACACTGTATTTTCAACACCAAACACTTTTACTTGAGTGATCAAAAGGGAAATAAATTGTTCAATCATCATAAAAAAAATTATAATTAAATTTTGCATCTTATTTTTTACTTTTTTTTACTCGGAAAATTTCAATATTTAATGAATAATAAATTAAACAAATTTCCTGCCTGGGTATTTTTCATGTGCGCTTTTTTTTAGGGGAATTTTTGTGTTTCATGTGAGCATTTTTCTGGCCACCATCAAAATCTATCATGATACATAATTTAATGTTTTGAATCAACAAATTTCATGGACATTTCTTGATAACTTTCTCTAGTTTGAGCCTCAGAAATCATGCCCGTCTCTTATTCTTTTGCGCTGCTGATCCATTTTTGTCTACTGTTGCCACGGAAACATTTCAAGCTGGCATGAAGCATTCTGATTGGTTTGTTGCATTGAGTGGCTATTATGTTGTCATGGAAACATTTCCTATCCACAAGAAAATAATTGGTTGGCTGATAAAAGTGACCATTATGTTGTCATAGTTATGCTTCTTACTGGCTCTAAATTCATCCGAGCATGAAAGACTAAATGCAAATTAATTTGTTGTTAACAACCTAATTTCTTTTGATTTAATATTCTGACATTGAAGATCACATCTTGCAACTGCTGGGTTCAGACCAAATTAGATTGCAGATGTTCAAGGGAACAGCATAATCTTGTCAGGCAAGAATCCAATTATGAAACCTTGTTTTCAAGTGATGGTAGTGGGGGTCATATATTAAGAGTCTTTGCTTCCTTGCAAAATTTCTGTTAATCACATAAATGGCAATGTTGGTCCATCTGTCTGGATACCAACAGATTTCACAAACCCTGACTGCTAACTTCTAATTTTAAAGAAATATTCTAGAAACAACAAGGCATTCAATTGTCCAAAGAACTATTTAAAAGATATTTGTCATTTATTACAATTATTTAACCCAAACCTTCTAGGACTACCTAATAATTCATTATGAAATTGTATATGTAATAATGGCATAATTTATTAGAAGTATATTTTGAAAAGTTTTTACCTATTGCACTTAGAAAATCATCATATTTAAGAATATAATTAGGAACTAGAAAGCACTCAGAGAGTGCATACCTCTGACATTGTCAGGGGAAGTAATTTTGCATGAATCCGCCCCCAAATTTAATCACTTCTTTCATAGCCTATTGTGCACCCTTCCTCAAAATTTCATTGAAATTCATTGGAGATATTGTGTGGGCATGAACTTTTGGCAATATTATGTGGTGTGAACATATAACTAGGACGTATGGGAGGTAATTGTGCATGGATCGATTTAATCACTTCTTGCGTAGCCTATTGCCCACTCTTAGACAAACTTTCATTGAAAGTGCTATAAAGCACAATTAGATTATAGTATGTTAAAGTCTTAATATTAGTGTTAAAAATTAGACTGTAAATACAGGTACAAAACTGATATTCCAGCTCACAGGCTTCCAAAGACTCATTTGATCAACTTAGTTGAATAAATTCTGATTCAATAACATGCCTCTAATTCACCATTCCAAGATTGTTCATTAATGCTAAGTATTTCTATCATTTTTCATAGATTTGGCTAATGCTTATTTGTTCTTGGAATTCCTGTCTATATAGAATTTCAGTATTTTGTTCCTTTGCCTTTTCATATCATTAACAGGAATTAAATCAATAACAAAGACATCACACAACTTAATGCACAGAGATACCAAACTCCAGTTATTTCAACAGTTCAACCTTCTCTTGGATTAATATAGACTGTTGTTTATTGGTAGTGACATCTTTTTCAGAAGCTATTGCAAGGCTTAATTGTAAGCAAAATAAGCTAAGAATCGTACAATATTAAAAGAGGGCAAGTTAAATGCAAATTAATTTGCTGTTAACAACCTAATTTCTTCTGATTTAATATTCTCTGACATTGAAGATCACATCTTGCAACTGCTGGGTTCAGGCCAAATTAGATTGCAGATGTTCAAGGGAACAGCATAATCTTGTCAGGCAAGGATCTAATTATGAAACCTTGTTTCAAGTGATGGTAGTGGGGTTGGGGGTCATAAATTACTCTTATGAGTACAAAGTTTCTTTGACCTGTTTCTGTGGACTGGAGTAAAGATAGCCACTCCTTTCAAGTTCAAACTCTATTAGTTTAATTTATTAATATTTTTGTGCAGCTGGGTAGAAAATACTTACCTGAATTTCATATATATCACCGACTAACATTTACACTGAATTGCGAACACACACCCCCACTCAGTAGATGATATTTTTGCCGCCTAAAAAAAGATCTGGCTGTCATGCGAATTTGGAATACTGCCTTGTGAATTTATCTGAACTAAAGGAGGTGTCAAACCATAAGTTATTGTTGAAAGTGCTGTATGCATTGTTCAGTTTTAACCCTTTAACCACCACCCTCACTGAATTGCGACCACACACTGCTGTAACTACACCAATCACGAAAAAATGTTGATACTTTTTACTGATGTACATAAACAATCTTTATTTAACTCTGGAGTATTAGTACACCGTGAAAACTGCAATACAAGCGATGAAGCCAGAAATTAAACAAAGAAAAAGTGCAACTCAAACAGCATAAATCAACAAAATATAACATATATAGCATTTGAATGCAAAACCGCATACAAGCGATACAAATCTATGTATTAAACAGAGAAACAAGTGCAGTTCAAACAGCAGGAATCAACAAATATATAGTGTTTGAACACAAAACAGCATCAGTGAGCCGAACACGAACAGCATAAATGAACAGTTATAACATACATAGCGTTTGAACGCAAAACTGCAAATACAAGCAAAATAAATACAAACAGCATGAATCAACAAATTGACAAAGAAACAGTAGCTTCTAGTATGAAGCTTAAAAGTGTGGCACTATCGTAGGTTACAAGGCATAAAGTTCAAACTGCAAGAATAAACCATAGTAAATTAGGCCGGGGGCCAGTAGTGCCTACCGTGCACTAAAAACTGAAAGTACACTGTCCAAAATCTATCGATTGTGGAATTAATTCTTGGGGGAGCTATATACATATATATATTGTTAGAAAAGGAATTTCATAAGTTCTCCAACAGACTGTTAGCAATTTGTATCTGTTGTGAATGAATAGGTACAGCTATAAACGTGAAGCTAGGTATTCAATATTTCACAAGGAAATTGCTAGTATATGTGTACTTTATAGACCAAAATCTATGGATTGTGGAATTAATTCTTGAGGGAGGCATATATATCTATATATCCTTGGAAGGGGAATTCCACCAGCTTTCCAACAGTATATGTACCCATTTGGTATCTATTGAGCCTAAACAGTTACAGCCCAAAAGGTGAAGCTAAGTATGTAACATTTTTCATGAAAATTTCAAGTACACAGCTCAAAGTCTATGCATTGGGGAATTAATTCAGGTATATACATATAGGTATCGTTAGAAAGGGTATTTCATCAGGCTTCTAACAGTGTAATTTGTTAATTTGTATCCCTTGTGCATGAGAAGGTACAGCCGAAAACATGAAACTATGTAATCAGCATTTTACGAAAAAGATTCAAGTACACAGTCAAAAGTCTATCGATTGTGGAATTACTTCTCGAGGGTGGTTTATACATATATATATCGTTAGAAAGAGAATTTTACTAGCTTTCCGACAGAGTATGTTATCAATTTGTATCTGTTGGGCCTAAAAAGCTACAGCCGAAAACGTGAATCTAGGAATGTTGCATTTTCCAAGGGAATTTCAAATACACTGCAAAAGATGTATAGATTGTGGAATTAATTCCTGATGGATGTATATACATATACATACCCACTGTGAAATTCACCAGCTTTCCAACTGTGTATGTTGTAAATCTGTATCTGTTGGGCATGAAAAGTTACAGTCGAAAACGTGAAGCTAGGTATTCAGCATCTTACAATAAAATCTCAAGTACACAGTCAAATATCTATGGATTGTGGAATTAATTCTTGAGGGAGGTATATACATATACATATCATTAGAAAGAGAATTTTACTAGCTTTCAGACAGGGTATGTTGTTCAATTTGTATCTGTTCAGCCAAAAAGCCTACAGCTGAAAACGTGAAGCTCGGTATTCAGCATTTTATGAGAAAACTTCAAGTACACAGTCAAAAGTCTATCAATTGTGGAATTAATTCTTGATGAAGGTATATACATATATATACCATTAGAAAGAGAATTCGATCAGCCTCCTAACAGTGCCTCTTGTCATTTTGTACCTGTTCAGCATGAAAAGTCACAGCTGAAAACGGGAAGCTAGGTATTCAGCATATTTAAAGAAAAATTCAAGTACACACTATACAGTCTATGGATTGTGGAATTAATTCTTGAGGGATGTATATACATCTATATATTGTTGAAAAGAAAATTCCACCCGCTTTGCAACAGTGTCTCTTGTAAATTTCTATATGTTGGACATCTGGGTATTTAGCATTTCCAATGTACTATTCATAAAGCTTTTGGGGACCCCAAAAGCTTTATGAATAGTACTACTGCATTTCTAATAACATTATACAATAACAAATCTTATTAAATGTTGGAGCCAAGACCCTGAGCCCCTACATCTTCAGCTACGACCCCACCGCCATGTGGTTTATTTCTTATCAATATAAATGATACTGTAAATGTTGGTTTGCTTATAGGTAGGGTTCTTTGGTGTATAAAAGAAGTAGGGTATCTTGAATTGTATGAATAACAAAAACAAGTGACTAATGAAAATGATGTTCAATGTAAAAATGTAAATCTGACACTTTCTACTCTGCAATAACAATAGGGGGGGGGGGCACAAGACCCTATCTTTACAGAGAACTAACACAAGGAATGAGAGGGTCACCTGTCTGTGACACATACAGATATATTAGCACACATACACACATAGGGAGAAACCCACATACAAAAACAGGTTGACTTCAAGTTAAGTTACAGAAAAGGCAGTTAATTCCCAGAATTTCGAGTGAGAAGGAAGTGTTTCTGTTGGATCTCCCACAAAATCAACCACGAACAAGAAAATAATCTGAGTAAGTGTTACTTTTAACTGAATCTTTTTTTCTGTTCTCACAAATAATAGTCTACAGTCTATGAATTATGGTTTTATTTCTTTGTGGGTGTAACTTCAAATTTGGGGCCTACTCCATCATTTTGTAGAGTGGTTCCCAACCTGGGGGTCGCGGCCCTGTTTGGTTCCACAAAATTATTACAGGGGGTCTGTTTGCACATGTTTCAAAAGCCCTTTAGTGGAAATTATTAAATGCAGTGGCGTAGCTGAATATCTGTTATTGTATAATGTTAGTAGAAATGCAGTAGGTGAACTGCTAAAGCTTTTGGAGACCCCACCATGGTAAATCATGCCCAACCCACAGGTATATCCTTTTATCAGTTTCTGGAAAGCGGATGGTACACTTTTCAACAATATATATATGTATATATCTCCATCAATGAATTAATTCCACAATCGATAGACTTTGAAGAGTGTACTTTCAGTTTTTTCGTAAAATGTTGAATACTTAGCTTCACATTTCAGGCAGTAACTTCTGATGCTCAACATATACACATTTTGTACATACATCGTTGGAAAGCTGGTGGAATTCCCATTCCAATGATATATATATGTATATACCTCCGGCTGTAACTTTTGATGCTCAGCAGATACAAATTAACAAGAGGCACTGTTGGAAAGCTGGGGAAATTACCTTTCTAACAATATATACATCCCTCAAGAATTAATTCCACAATCCATAGAATTTGGACGGTGTACTTGAAGTTTTCTCGTAAAATGCTGAATACCTAGCCTCACGTTTTCGGATGTGACTTTTCATGCACAACAGATACAAGTTTACACCATACACCGTTGGAAAGCTGATGAAATTCTCTTTCTAGTGATATATATATATATATGTGTATATATCTTCATCATGAATTCAATACACAATCGATAAACCTTGGCCTATAATGTACACATATACCTGTTATATCCTTGTTAAATACTGGCATACCTAAAACTCAAAAAATTACTTTTATGGTAACAGAAAGTGTATTTATAGACTCCTCATGTTGGAAAACCACGATTTAGCTTTTTAAAGTACTCAGATATGTCGATTGTGAGACGAGATATGAAATTCTGTATTTTTTGGTGTGTGCTAGCGGCCATTTTGCTTTGTGGGGGGGGTGCACGGTAGGCACTACTGGCCCCCGGCCTAAATGTCTCTCGCTGCTTCACTCAACCATGCTGTTATTTGTTGCCCTAGATGACCCGAATTGAAAATTGTATATAAAAACAACTGAAATTAAGATGAAGGTAAAAACTAGTCAAAATCAATTAAATAAAGTGCATAATTGTTTTACCAAATTCGCCTCTCAACTGACTGTAGAAATAATTCAGGAACAAGTCTCTTGTGGTATTTTGAGTAGCTCAGAAAAAAGTGGAAGATTTCGAATGAGTGAGGTGAAAATCTGACCAGTCTGATTTTCACGGTCATATATAGGGTGCCGTGTGAATGGGTGGTGGTGGCTAATTAGCTAAGGCACCTTTTCGGGTCCATCGCTAAGTGTTTGGGGCATGTGTTTCTAATTAGATGAGACGCTTTTCCAGTCCTTAATTGGAACATTATCTCACAATTTGTATCTGTTAGGTTTAAAAAGTTACAGCCCAAAAAGTGAAGCAAGGTATTCAGCATCTTACAAGAAGATTTTGAGTACACAGTCCAAAGTATATGGTTATGGAGGTATATATATATATAACATTAGCTTTCCAATGGTATATCTTGTCAATTTGTATCTCATGGACTTAAAAAAGTTACAGCCGTAAACTGTGTACTTGTGGTTTTCTCGTAAAATGTTGAATACTAATTTCACGTTTTTGTAACCCTTTAAGCCCAACAGATTCCAATTGGGAACATACACTGTTTCGGATCAACAGATACACATTTATAACATAGCTCGTTGGAAAGCTGGTAAAATTACCTTTCCAACGACATATATATGTGTATACCTCCATCAAGGATTAATTCTAGAATCCATACATTTTTGACTGTGTACTCAAATTTTTCACAAAAATTGCTGAATACCGAGCTTCATGTTTTCAGCTGTAACTTTCCATGCCCAAGAGATACAAATAGACACTGTTGGAAAGCTGGGGAAATTCTCTTTCTAATGGTATATATATGTGCATACCTCCATTGAGAATTAATTCTGCAATCCATAGACTTTGGACTGTGTACTTGAAGTTTTTAAGCCCAACAAATACAAATTTACAAGTTACACTATTCGAAAGTTGAGGGAATTCTCTTTCTAAGGATGTATATATATGTATATACCTCCATTAAAAATTAATTCCACAATCCATTGATTTAGACTGCGTACTCAAATTTTTCTTGTAAAGCTTTACATTTTCAGCTGTAACTTTTCATACCCAACAGATACAAATAGACAATATACACCGTTGTGAAGATGATAGAATTCTCCTTCTGACAATATATAAATATATATACCTCCAGCAGAAATTAATTCCACAAATCCATAGATTTGGACTGTATACTTGAAGTTTTCTTCGTAAAATGCTG
>VCCN01000462.1:1165529-1176744 GCA_006491835.1 Architeuthis dux | reverse complement strand
CTAAGTTCAAACTCTATTAGTTTAATTGATGTATATTTTTGTAGCCATGAAAGTGCAGCTGGGTAGAAAATACTTACCTGACTTTCATATAGCCAATTAAAATTACCATACTAATTATTTTCTCAGCATGTTCAACTAAAGAGTGGACATTTTTGTAAAAACAATTCCATAGCAATTATTGAAAGCAGCTAATGATATGTTTTCAAACCAACCTAAAAGGATAGGGCATTTTTAAAAATGTTTTGCTTGCTTTTTATTCTTTCTTTATTAGATATTTGTTGAACAAAACCAACCTTGGCACAAGTAAATGTTTACAGAGTACTCAATGAGAACCCAAATCACAGAAGATGATATCAAACAGAAGACACCTATGTACACATATATATACATTGTTGCTATCAACAACTGTAAGTTGTGATTATCAGCATATACAGAGGGCTGTAAAATTCAGCGGTCATGAGATTTGCAGATCTTGTTGCACACCGCAAACAAACAGCTGTTGGTTTGTTCTTGGTCTGCTCTGCATGTTTGTATCTTGCCATTTATGTGTATTCAGGTGTCTGGTGAGTTCAGTATGGTTTGAGCAGGTCCACCCACAGATCTCACATTTGAGCTTATAAGTTTGCTGGAAATGGCTATAGTCTGTCTTGGGCCTATTAGAGTGCCTACTAAGATGGCTTGTGAGTCCTACTTTGGATAAGTATATTCTCTCACATATATCACATTTTTTTAGCTGTTTTAGCCGGTTGTCTGTTGCATCTTGAAATGATCTAATACCATTGTATATACGGTTTCTCCACTTGCTTTTATCACCCACTAGAAATTCCCATTCTGGATCATCTATCTTATACAAAGTAAGGGAATGTTTTACACAATCTTTGAATCTCTTCTTAGGCTTATGTTATGGCCTCTTTCCTGATAACAATTCTCTGTATATTATTTGCTTTGGAATTCGAACATCTTCAGGACAAATGACGTGTCCTGTCCATCTGAGCCTGTGTCGATGAATGTGTGCTTCAACAGTTACTGTGTTTGCTTTTCCCAAAATTTTGGTGTCTGGAGTGTGTAATGACCAGTGAACATCAAGAATTGTTCCCAGTCAGCATTGATAGAAGCATTCCAAGATCTTCAGATGCCTATGATACACAACCCATGTCTCGGAAGAATACAAAAGGCAAGTGAGGACATAGGCATTATATATATCCATCCTGGTTCTCTTCTTAATCCCCCTCTGCGACCAGACACAATTTTTCAGAGCAGCAAAACCATCGGTGGCCTTGCTGATGCACATAGATACCTCATCATCCAGAGTACAGTGGCAATTAAGCGTTCTACCCAGGTACGTGAACTTGTCAACTACCTTAAATTTGTAATTGTCAACATATATAGACGGTTCGGTGTAAGGAGTACCTGGAGATGGTTGGTGCATTACCACAGTTTTTGTCAAGGCTAATGGGAAACCAAAAGCTTTACAGGATCGGGAAAGATTATCCATGAA
Source organism: Architeuthis dux (assembly GCA_006491835.1). NCBI lineage: Eukaryota > Metazoa > Mollusca > Cephalopoda > Oegopsida > Architeuthidae > Architeuthis > Architeuthis dux. The sequence continues at coordinate 1,175,246 of VCCN01000462.1, read as the reverse complement.
GAGTTGCATATCAGCTGCTGTGTGTGAGACGAGGTCGCAATCATCTGCATACAAAAGGTCACGAATCATAGACTGCTTGACCTTACTCTTGGCACAAAAGCTTGCCAGTAGACCGGTATCTCAAGTATATACCTTGGTCAATGTCCTTGAATGCATCAAGAAGGACGATTGAGAAGAGAGTTGGCGCTAAAAGATCACCTTGTTCGACACCATTCTCTACCTTAATTAGCTCACACAAAATTCCATCTCATCATGGAAGGACCTGATCAAGTCAACAAAGTGATCAGGACAGCCCAATTTTCTAAGGATCTTCCACAGACATTCCCTATTTATGGTGTCAAAAGCCTTTGTACGGTCTACAAAGACCTGGTAAAGACTCAGACACTATTCATAGCATTTTTCCTGAATCTGACACGTTTTGTCAATCATTTCTAATGAACTTTTTAATTTAAAAAAAAAAAAAGGAATGTTTTTCAAAGCTAAATACAACTGACAATTATCCAAACCGAAATAAGGTTCATTCAAATATACATCAATGTAGACGAATATCTAATTTCTTTAACTTATGGTTGAAATTGTGCTGTACTATTTTCTTAAATAATAAAAAAAAACTTAATTTCAGTTGCTTTTAATATTACATCTAATACTACAATGTGTATTACTGGTTGGCCTTCGTAGCCTAATCAGTAAGGCTGCATCCATGGAAAGGCAGGCACCTAAGGATAAGGGATGTGAGTTTGATTTAAATTAATCTAACCAATGGAACCATTGGAGTCATGCTGAATATTGTAGCAATTGCTATATTTTCTGGTTGACATTCCCTATTTATGGTGTCAAAAGCCTTTGTAAGGTCTACAAAGACCTGGTAAAGACTCAGACACTATTCATAGCATTTTTCCTGAATCTGACACGCTGTAAATATCATGTCAGTTTTTCCCCTGTTGGGTCTAAAACCACATTGAGACTCCGGTAAGATTGCCTTGGTAATGTGGGTGTTCATAATATAATTCCTGCCCAAATCTTTCCAGCAGCGGAGAGAAGGGCTATTCTTCTGTGGTTTCCACACTTTTCCCGTATACCTTTTCCTTTATACAGGGGAATCATGATGGCATCACTCCAGTCCTTTGGAACTTTGATACACTCGAGATATTTGAAATCAAAGCATGCAGAACCTGAGCTATATGTTCACCACTAAAACAAAATATTTCAGCAAATATTCCGGCTTTGCCAATGTTGAGCTTATTGATAGAGCTGCTTACCTCCTTCAAGGTTGGTGGGTCATCCAGACACTCAATCAGCTGTCTCTGCTGGAGATTATCCAGAGCATTAGAATCAACACTTGATTCTCTGTTAAGTAATTCGTTAAAATGCTCTTTCCTCCTTTGGGAAATATCACTCATGGTTGTAAGGAGATCGCTATCATCCTTGGACCTAAGAGGAGTGATTTTAGCTGTTTTACTATTGTTGGGTTAAGAGTGAATATGTAATAGATGGTGAAGAAGGGGAGAAGTTATGTCGGTTGTAGAAGAATGTGTATTGTTTCTACATTTGAAATTAGCGATGAAAAAGTAATGCTAAAAATGACCTGTCATGGCTGCCGGTAGTCGTAGCAAGAAATAGTAGTCGGTTGTCCTGAAGGTGAGGAAAGAAGGAAAGGTCATGGGATCAAAAGAGGAAGACGGAAAATCAGCCATATTGGTTTTTGGCGGTCAATTCAAACAAAGGAAATATAAAGATTCATAACACAAAGGCGTCGGGTTTAAAATGCAAAAAGGTTATGTTTAATAAAAACATTGTATGGAAAAAGGGTACAATAATAAGGAAATATACGCATATGTAAAAGAGAGTTAGTGAAAGGTTTTGGTGAGATGAAGAGTTATGGTAAAAATAAAAGAAAAGGGATTTTGCCTTTAGCCGTTTTTCGAGTTCCGAAATGGATTTTGTGAGGATGCAGTGTTAGTTATGCAAACTAAATCTTTAGGTTATACTTGCACCTAATGATGTCTGCCCTCAGCAAAAGAAATCGGATGTTAAGCGAAAAAGAGGGCTTTTGTCAGAAAGTAGAGAAAATACCAGGCATGTAAAGTTAGTTCTGGTCAGGAGGCATTTAAGGAATTGCTCTGCTAAACCTGATTTTAACAGAAACTAATTATCGATGGTCATTATAAATTCTCGGAAGGGCCTATAAATGAGGTATTTATTCCTAGTTGTGGCGAAAGGGAATGGAGAAAGAATTGACCAAAGATTCAAAGTAAGAAGAGACAGCATTTGAAGAAATGCCCGTAGTTAGAAAGTGGGGCCTAAGCGACCCGAAACATTAAGTGGAAAGAGGAAGAGATGTTTTAAGTGCCAGAGAAATAGACACGGGTGAAAGAGGCACTGTAGGGGACAGGCTACAAAGGCCAAGAGAATAAAAAAACAAGGGTTTTTATAGGCGTGCTGACGTCACGCAAAAAGGGAGCTAATATTTAGTTGCGTACTTCATAGGGTTTAAAGCTGGGCCCGTTGAGGAGACAAAGCCACTTTGCTATTTTTAACCCTATTTTAGTACTTTGGGAAATTGACCGCTACACTATTAAACTATAGAATTCTTTGCTGTTATTTGAATCTGCTGCAGTTTGAATTTCATTAGCAAGGTTTGACTACCAATTGTCTTGCATTTTGCAAAGGGTATGCTGAGCCTCAGCTTTGGCATATTTGAACTGCTCATTAAGTTGCTGTCTATGGTTTTCGGACAAACCTTTTTTGAACATCAGTTTCCAGATCTCGTTTTTAGCATAGAGTATGTCATTAATAACATGGTCATTCTCATCTAACAAGTCCCGACTTTTTACTGATGTTGTACCAAGAGCTGCATTATACAACTAATCAAGAACAGCATCCCAAGATTATATTACAGACGTCCTGCATATCCTGCGTAGTCGAAGAGATGCCACTGGCGAGATCTAGGGTGCATCCAGGTAGTGATATGATCACCCATGTGTTTGAATTGCATACTCAAGATGAAAAAGTTGAATTCTGTGCAAAGTTCCAGCAGCAATAAGCCATTACCATTAATTTTACCAACTAGTCCAGGTCTGCCAGTCCTTTCCCCCTCTGGCATTGATGTCCCCCAAAAGGATAATTTTATCATCTTCTTCTTCATCACTAGTCAGTGTTGGTGCATAGGCACTAATAACAGCAGCATGGCGACCACATGCAAGATGTAAGCGAATGGTCATTATTCTATCGCTAATACCATGAGGTAACTGAGTTAGTTTAGGAACTAAGCTATATTGGATGGCAAAGCCAACTCTAGCTTCTCTATGCTCACTAGTTGTTTTTCCCTTCCAGAAGAAAGTAAAGCCTCCACCAGGCTCTTGTATACCATACATACATACATAGTCAGCCAGCCAGGCAGACCAACTTGAAAACTGAAAGAAACCTATTTTGACAGTTTTGGTTAATGGTTTCTAATTAAGATAATGACAGAATGACTGATGCAGGGTCAAACTTCACTCCTACTTCTAATCCGAAAGATGATTACTGCAACTTTTGTATTGTATATATAATAAATAAAAAAATTATAAAAATATATATATTTTACATTTACATATTTTTACATTTCATTTTAGTGTGAAAAAAAAAGTATACAATTTGTATATACAAGCACACATCATAACAATCATATTTACACAATATCTAGGGGCCTTAAACTTTTGCGGTGGTGTAATAAACATCATAATTCTTCTTAAAATCATTTTCATCTGCTGATAACACTACATATTCTGGTAATCTATTCCAAAGTCCTACCTCTCTATTGCTAAAAAAGAATTTTCTGATATTCAATCTACCTCCTTTTGCTCCTACCATATATGTGTGGTAGTAAAAATACATCAGGGTTTACTACTTCTAAACCATGCATAATCTTAAACATTTCTATTAAGTCTACCCGATCCATCCTATTTTCTAACAAAACTTTTAAAACTTTTAGCCTATCCTTATAACTCATACTTTTTAATTGTGGTACTTAGTTGCCTCTCTCTGGACTTTTTCTAAAAGATTTTTTATCTTTATCTTTATCTCCAAGTACAGAGAGCAGGCCTGTGCACAGTACTCGAGGTGTGGACAGACATAAGTCTTATATAGTATAAGGAACGAGTCCTTGTCTATATGAAAAGGTATGCTTAATCAGTCCTAGCACCCTTGTTCGCCTTAGCAGCAGCACTGGCAGTATATTTGAATGATAGTTTATCAGTTGCTATGATACCAAGATCCTTTTCATCATTTCCAATATCTAGTATATTTCCGTTCATACAGTAATAGTAACACAAATTTGTATTTCTGTAATGGAAGAGCAACGTCAGTGTACATCGACAATATATATGTCAATGAAGACCTGGTGTCTGCAGCAACTGTGAAGAAACATTTAGTGAATTTTGGACTAGTCAGTAAGGACCCAGAATGACCCTAAGATGGTGCTTGAGTTCTGGGTTTGGAAGTCTGGGGGGGGGGGCATAATAGCCTGCGGTGGTAGCAAGGATTTGGATAGTGTTTTTTCCATGTGTGGAAAACTTGTAGGGCATTTCCCAGTATATGGGTGGCTTCATGTAGCAACAGGGTTCATCAAACGTAGAGCTACCGCAATTACACAGGGCTGGGATTATGCATGATCTCGGAAACCATCGCTAAAGTGCGACAAAGTGACCCTGCTTAAGGAGATTGGTATGTGAACAGAAAGAAACTGGATGTATGGGTTGACGTGAGTTCCTTGGCTATCAGAGTATCATTAGAAGCAAGTGGGTCAGTAATTAAGGATGCGTGCTGGCTGCTGTGATGTCGACCCTGGCGACGCAAGGGAGCAAACACCTCGAGTTACCTCCCTTGCCACAAGCCATAAGACCGAAGTGAGTTCCCGGTCATGCGCCGGGAAAACCGGGGGAAAATAAAGTGAATCACACAAAGCGAGTGAGATTCCCACAAGCTGGGAGACACTACAGCTGCGTCCAGTGAAAGATCCACAGCATATTAATGTAGCAGAACTCAATGCCACATTGAAAGGGGTCATTCTGGCTCGTCAATGGTGAGCAAGAGTGTTACATTTGATGACTGACTCCCTGTGCGTGTATCTCTGGATATCCAACGACCTGACTGGTAAGGCAAGGTTGAATACCAAGGCCACCAGCAAAATGCTGGTAAGAAGACGGCTTGATACACTTAGCGCCCTTATAAAGGAGTAAAATCTCTCGGTTGACATAACACTTGCAAAGTCTCAACAAAACCGAGCGGATAAATTGACCAGAGTGCCACAGAGATGGCTCGGTATTGTGAGAAGAGAAACTGAGCCCATAACATCTATATGCGCTGCTGCTGTAGGGGAACTGAGCCCCATCCAAATAATGGACGTTCATCAACGGGAGTTAAGCGAACTCTATACTTCGCCAGGCAAGTTAACCATTTAGGCAGCGGTGAAGGAGTGCAGGGAATGTCAATCGATAGATCCAGCACCAGTGAATTGGCAAAAAGGCAAGCTATAAGTGAGCAACACTTGGTGAAGGCTGTGAATGGACGTTACCCATCACTCATAGGTTTTCAGTCTGCCAATCACTGTTTCAACAGAACTCTAAGAGTGTCAGATTTTGTGGATGAGTGGGGTATTCAGCTTCGATTCAGGTGTGTATATGCTTCAGCAGGAAATGGGATAGTGGAGAGGTGCCACCAGAGTGTTAAGAGGATAGCTGCCAGGAATCATTGTTCCATACAGGAGGCGGTATACTGGTACAATGTGACACCGAATGATGAGGCTTTGACCCTAGCTGCACCTGCTAGTACAATCTACACTTATGAGGTTCGACTGAAAGGTATCGATGCATTGACTGCGCCAGGACCCGAAGCGCAGCACAAAGTGCACACAGTGGGAGACATGGTCTGGGTAAAAAGGCCTCAAAACCGCTGGATGTCCGGATCTGGATCTGGGAGGGTCACTGTCAGCCTGCAATCCATCGAGGTTGGTGGAATACAGCGTCACGTTAAGGTCATTCAACCCTGTTTGGGTACAATCGCATCATTGAAAAACATTGACAACACATTCTCTGCGGATGAAGATTCCATTTTATTGAATTTGACCACATTCTGTGACGCCCACAAAGAAAGTGATGAGGTCAGTGATGAGCACGACCGTAATGGGGTAGAAGCACCAGGCAGAGAAGGCTGCCACCCCCATGCTGGTGTTGAGATCAGGGGGGGAGTGTAATGGAAATGTGCCCCCTGCCAGCATAGAAGTCGGCTCCAATGAGCCAGTGCAAGTGGCCAATCAGGAACGGTGGTTGCCTCTCCTCTAGGCCAATCGGTACTCCATTTGAGTTGACCAATTTAGCATAGGCAGCAGGAACTGCCATAAATGCTTGTCATTTTGGTTCACGGGCACTTGGCTTGTGAATACCCGAATGTTGATCATTGTGTGAAGGTGGATTGTGGAAAAACTAAGGAATAATTTCCTATGTTTAACACCTTACATTTATCTTCATTAAAAACTAATAACCATTCTCTTGACCATAGCATTAATTTATCTAGGTCCTCCTGTACTCTTACGTGGTCAACCGGTGACAAGACTGGGTGGTACAATTTGGTATCATCTGCAAAGATTTTACATATTACAGATATTGTATCTGGTAGATCATTAATAAATATTAAAAATAGTACTGGTCCAAGCACTGACCCTTGTGGCACACCACTACTTACACACCTCCACTCAGATTTAGAACCATTCACACAGACTCTGTTTCCTACCCCGCAGGAAGTCTTCCAGCCAACAAGTTAGTTTGCCAGCAATGCCACATCTTTGCAGTTTGTAAATCAGTCTACAATGAGGAATTGAGTCAAAGGCTATTTTGAAATCTAGGTATAACGCATCGAAAGGAACACCCCCATCATACAATTGTGTCCACTCTTCGAGAGTAGTAAGCAGATTCGTTAGACAAGATCTTCCCCCTTTAAAACCATGTTGTGCATCACACAATATACCCTTATTCGCGATGAATTTAACAATTAGTATAAATGTATTTATTTGTTTGAATTAAATAAGCCCTTGCGTATTTGTAACATAAATTTTTGTAGATATGTAAGACTTGTCAGTTTGGTTCAGTCGGTAAGAGAGTCACCTATTATTTACTTGGTTGTGATTTCAAATCACGGTAAGAAAATGTTAATTTTATAAATGGGTTTACGTGACGATGCAGACAAACAGTGAATAGTTTACTCCCTGAATTAGGTGAGGATTGTTCTTGTTTTTGTTACGATGGAAAAATAGAGTCAACTCCAACCTCGACTTGGACTGGAGTTTGACAAAAATCTTTTTAAACCGCTGTTCTATTTGATTCCTTAAACAGAAGTAACAGCAAGTGTAAACCACTTCTGCCTGGAGATCAATGATTATAAAAGTTGTTAGTTTTCTGCAGCTAATAAATATCACAGAGTGTCAGAACAAAATATGTCGCTGCATTTGCAGCAAATCTTTTTTTTTAATTGTTTTTATTTTAAGTTTTTCACTCCGATTTCTGTTCAATAAACATCAAATTCAGTAAAATGCTCTCCTGCTTTATTTTGTGATAATGTCTTGGCGTAAATGGTAAATCAATGAATGTTACAAACCAGGTCAGATCAAAGATTTCTCTCCTCTCTTTTTCATCTAATTGCCATGTTTGCAGTATCAAAAAACTATTAATTAAAGTGCTTTGGGAGGGTATTTTTGACAAGCCAATTTGCAAAGAATAAAACATCTTTCACAGTGTTTTGATTTTTCTACTACAAATCAATTTGAGCTTGCAGGAAAAAACATTCACATTTAATTCATTCAGACCAGTATCATTATCTGTAAATTTTTAAAAAATTAGCACATATAACGTACGGATTAGCTTTGATATAATTTTGATATTAACCCTTTGTAGGGCCCCCCCAAAATATTTTAGATATCAAAACAACCTTTTGTATGTTAAACTAGACCTAATTACAAGATGTTTTCAAGCTTTCTGAAATTCTTTTGTTTATGGGGGCAAAACCCCCTTTGACGTAATCATATATGGTGCCTCGCCCAAAAAGTGACCAAAAATATAAAAATATTAAAGTAGAAGGTTAAATAAATAAAATAATTGTTGATTTTAAAATTTTATTGTGCAGGCCAAAACAGGCTAATTTAATGGGGTGTGGAATGCCGCAAAACAGTTTCTGTCTTTGTTCAAGCACAAGTGTACTTTGCTAAGCTTGCAGTCTACATTGGTACGGATTATGTTGTCTTTGTGGCTACAATATTTGCATGTGGCTGACAGGTCCTCAGGTGATCATATATAGTCACTTGCCTCATAAAGTAAATTATAACTGATTGCCCACTGTGTCTAAGTCTAGTTACAAAAATGAATTATTAATCTGATGTGTGTGTTCGATTATATATAGGTGCATATAAATGTATGTACTGTCTGTAAGAATATTTTATACACAAAAGCATTCACTTAAAGTATTTGATTAAATCTTTCAGTAAACAAATATAAATACTTCTATAGAGCTATAACACTTTTCCAATTATTAATATATAAGAGAATTTCCCAAATTTCTGTGTAAATATAAAATTATTTATAAATCACAACTATTGTCTGAAGTTCTGAGATGAAGTATTATCATTATTCCATGAATTTTGGCAGACTAGTATCTTTATTTTTTGTTTTTTTGATCCTTGTGGTTTGACTGGTACCATCTCTTGCCTTCTTCATATACATGTTGCATACAGTAATCTTTAAATGGAATTCCTTATTTTATCCACAATTTTATTGCTAACTTTCAGAATGTAGGATTAATCTTTATTGCTTAGATCAGTGGACTTTTCAAGTTGACGTGATAGTGAAAGTTTGGGGGGAAATGCAGATGAGACACTGGATTTTATTCAGTGATTATCAGATATGATATACATTTGAGAAAGACCAGAGAATTCACTGGCCAAAATGGGGTGATCAAAACAACAAAGATGCTCCAGCAGGGATATCCTATTAGTCTGAAAAATTAATGAAATAGAATCACCACTCTCCAAAAATTATACGGTGCATTATCCCTATTGCTATTTGAAAAATTTGTTTTGTCAATCATTTCTAATGAACTTTTTAATTTAAAAAAAAAACCAAATGATTGTTTTTCAAAGCTACATACAATTGACAATTATCCAAACCGAAATAAGGTTCATTCAAATATACATCAATGTAGACGAATATCTAATTTTTTAACTTATGGTTGAAATTGTGCTGTACTATTTTCTTAAATAATAAAAAAACACTTAATTTCAGTTGCTTTTAATATTACATCTAATACTACAAGTGTATTACTGGTTGGCCTTCATAGCCTAATCAGTAAGGCTGCATCCATGGAAAGGCAGGCACCTAAGGATAAGGGATATGAGTTTGATTTAAATTAATCCAACCAATGGAACCATCGGAGTCATGCTGAATATTGTAGCAATTGCTATATTTTCTGGTTGATTTTCCTGCTCTGCTTATAATTTAACCAGACACCAATTCACAGAATTTATACCTTGTATTCGCTGACCTACTCTGATTTTATTTGTCCCACTATGAGCGTCGGATTCACTTTCATGAGAAATTATAACTTCCTCTCCACCTATATCATTAATCATAATTTCTTCAGGTCCAGTCAGCTGGGGCATAGAATATGCTGACTGTATACTCTGCAGAGGGGTAG
>VCCN01000462.1:1148022-1165303 GCA_006491835.1 Architeuthis dux | reverse complement strand
TTGATATGCCACTAAACAAATCAATCAATCAATCATAATTTCTTCAGAAATGTTGTCATCATCATCATTATCTGGAGAGTAACAATGTTCTGTAGAATCATTCTGCTGTTCATTACAATTTGAAAGACCACTTGTGTCAGATTTAACATAGGAATCATGATTAATGTTCGGATCTTTAACCAAGCGACAAATGTGAACTCAGACTTATATACCCCCATGGCAAACTAAGACTAATTTTCCATCATGTCCAATTACTACGCCAAGTCCATGCCATTCCTTACTATCATTTCTTTTATAGTACACCTCATTGCCATTTGTTAAAGTCTCAGCAGGAGTACTTTGAATATTCCTTAACGCATGCCTTATCTTCTCAATGGATTCACAACAAAGAAATTCTTGTCTCGCCACATGCATTGCATTCAAATTATCTCTCACCATGATTGACAAAGAAACTTGCTCCAAAGCAGGGAGATGGCTTTGAAAGACATCAGGAACAGCAGGATTGAATCCAAAAACTAACTGGTTAGGTGAAAATCCATAGAAGTTTGACAGAGCATTACGAGCAGACACAGCCCAAGAAAGTGCAACATCAATTTCACATGAAGTATCAGCAATTATTGTACTAACCATATCGCCAATTACAGCATTTAGTCATTCGCAAATGCCATTACTCAAGGGACTTTCAGCTGCCATGGTCATTATTTTTATATTAAATGTTTCACCCAACTGACGCATCTCAGTGTTGTTGAATTCACAACCATTGTCTGACAACAACTATTTGTGGGCACCAAAGGTTGATATACAGCTGGAAAAGAAGGCTTTAATTATTGTTTTTGATTGTTTGTCACAAATCATAGTGGCCGTATAAAATCTGGTAGCCAAATCAACAATAACTAGGAAATACAATTTCCCACATACCTTTAAATCCATAGACTGTTTCATTAAATTTTACTTACAATAGGATGAGGATTCGTACAAATATCGCACAACTGACTTGCCAAACATATTTCTTTTTCTAGCTTGCAATTATTCATTGTGGCATTTTTCAACAAACTTATCAATTTTTCTGCAGTAGGGTGTCCAAATTGTTTGTGCAATTTCAAAGCAACCTTCTTTACATCAGCATCGGTGCACAGCATAACAATAGCTTGAACTTCTCGGCCTAGTAGTAGGGATAATGGAAGAATGTAATGGCCTGAAGTAGTTCTCACAATGTTTAATTTTCTCCACAGATGCCTTTAAACCACATTTTGTACTTGATCCCAAAAGATAAAACATTGTATTTTCAGTATTAGCCGCAGTTTTGATCACTGGTTCATTATATTTTTGTTTTATATGATGCTAAAAAGCCATTGGAAATATTTATATATAAAATGAAAATAATGTTTGATTGGATAGAGCATACATTAGATCTAGATTCAGATCAGATCTGATCTTTATCCTTGGCCATCAATAATTGCAGAATCTAATTCCAGGAGACCTGGTCTCTCAGACTGTAACTCCCCACTGCACTAAAATGGGTAGCGCCAGGACTATTCTCTAAGGCCAGGGGCATATTAAAGGCAAGGTCCAGAGAACTAGACAATTTTTGCCCCTTCCCCACATGCTAAGCAATGTGCTATGCTGTGTGGGGAAGCACATTTAAAAGAAACCTGTGCAACATTCCACTTTACAAGGGAAGGCATATAAATACTTTGAGTATAAATTCATGTATATATATTTGTGTGTATGCATATGTATATATTTGTGTGAGCATGTACATTAGTTTCTGTGAGTACACTACTCTTGTGTGCGTATGTATGTCTGCAGTGTCAATTTCTTTCAAATATATATCATATAGATATGCTGTGTAAACAAAATTGAATATTGAATGTGTTGCAGTAAATAATAATCAAATATATTGGATCATTTTAAGGACTGGATTCAATCAGTAATTCCCCAAATTTATTCTTCAACTCTAAATAGATTAACTTCTAAGACAGGTCTAATTAGTCACTCAATAGAAACTGTCATGTGACCGACATTTTTTGGCAGCATGCTGTGTTGGAGGTGACCAATTAAAGAATTGGGAAAAGGGGTGAGCAATGAATAAGTTACTTCTCTCGCCTTTTGTTGGGCAGTGACCACTAATAAAGTCTGAATTTTCGGAAAACAAGCATGAACACTGCTGGACACAAACTAGGGTACCTATTTAGCATAAACTTACACTGCAAATTGAACCCCCACCCCCCCGAAAAACCCTATTATTGGGGTGATTTAAAAAACAAAAAACTTTTTTCTGGACATAATAAGGACTAAATGTTAAAATTTTCAGCTTCATTGGTATGGCCTGTATGCACTTCAGGAAGATGGAGGCTGGTCTCTGGAAAGAATTGGCCTGGGATGCAATGAAGGATCGAGAGGAGACGATTTTTCTTAGAAAGGAATATACTGTTTATTCGTAATTCTACAGCAGTTTTTGTCAATTCCCATAAAATCAAGAGAGTGAGAGTTACTGTCGAGGCAACCTCGGAGATGACTGCTCAGTTTGTATCTGGAGGACACTCTCTTTTTCCTCCGTTCTGTCAGTCTTATTTATAGGGTGGTTGTTTAAAGTTTCTAACAGTTAAATTAATTCATCTTGTTTAGTCTATATATTTTGTATTTTGGCTATTTTGTATTCCCTGTGCTCGCTTATTAATCAGATTTCTATTTTTAGATATTTTCCATCAATGTTTTGACTCATACTTCCCTTTCTCTTGAGTCATCCTTTGATGTTATCAAAAGTACCACTCTTGTTTATCAAAAATGTCAAGTCGATTGTTTTAGTTAGTGTCAATCTGTATATTTTGAACTACCGATATTTTCTTTTCGTTTATCTATCTATCTGCGTATCTATCTATTTTCATTTATACACCCAATCTGATGCAATGATTATTTTTGCTACGTTTTAACATTAGTTGTTAAATAAAATAAATTATACTGAACTTGAACTTTGGACGCTATTCTTTGTAAAATTTCTGATGGAAGACTTATCAAATCAAAAGGACATAAGTCCAACATTTAATTAATCTTATTATTTGTCACAAATGTTGAATTATATTATAACAATACAATAATATTTCTTCATTTACCTCTATTTGAGAAATTTCGCTTTTTTCAACTATGTTATTGTTGGCTGTATAATTTCATTTTTTTCGTGGCTTTTTTTTTAATGGGATTGTTGTCTAAGCAAACTTGTTTGACTTTATCAAAATTTAAATGATGAATGCAAATTGTGAAAACATACACATACATACATATACCACATCCACACATGCCCCTTTTGTGCATACATGCCACACACAAACGTGTATATGTGAGTTCTGACACACATGTCACTTTTCAACACACATATATTTATGCTCACATGCCACATACACACACTTATGCACACATGCATACATATCACATACATGCATGTATGCAAGTGTATGTTTGTGGCATGTATGTGTGTGTGTGTATTTTGCATCACTTTTGTTTGTCGGATCTTCGTGGACAATACGCTGACAGGCTGCCATATGCGTGTTCGTTTGCAACATATCTATCTACAGTTATCAGAAAGTGACCATCAGGTGAAATGTCACAAATTGTTCTTTCTTTTGTTTTAATTCTTTTTATTTGTCTGGGTAATATTGTTATATCATTTAAAATTCATATCTACCACTTCCTCATCCCCTTGAGTCTACCATTCAAAAAAATATGAACAGGGTATGCCTCCTCAAAATCGTAGGCTCTGGCCAAATGCCCCTCCCCCTGCACAGCCCTGCACAGTCCTGCCTGTATGTATGATACATACATACATACATAGCAAGCCAGCCAGACCAACTTAAAAACTGAAGAAACCTATATTGACAGTTTTGGTTGACAGTTTCTAATATAGGATTCTTTGCATCTCTGTAGTACAAAAGAAAAGCCTATTCCTGAAAAGTCTCAGTTGGTATAAATCAATATTTTTAGTTGGATTTCATCTGTCATTCCAAAAAGATTTTTTGGAGGAAAGGGAAGAAAAAAAAGTACTGATTAGAATCTTCTTACTTCTTTTTTTTTTCTTCTGCTGACATTTGTGTATGGCAGGTAGCGTAACTATTGAACTTTTGATATCTAGCATTGATATTTGCCTTGATAGATTCATTCAGAACATCCCAGAAAGATTGTTAAGAAAACTTAGTAATAAGATCATTTTTATCTTTTCTTTCTTGTCAGTAAATTCACAACACACTGGAAGAGCACCAGACTGGAGGAAACAAGGTTCAGGCACCAATATTCATAGGGCAAAGAATGCAGAAAAATCTAATTATCCACTTGTACCTTAGTAGTGAATTAACAAGGAAAACAGTCATGATTTTTTCATGCATGTTATATTTTAGCTGTTATGTAATTTACAAACCGTTTCCTAACAGTGATGCATATTCTGATATAAAAAAGATTCTGTATTTACCAGTGTATTAGATGCATTTTCCCCTAGAAGAACGCCTCCTTCTGTCTTGGTAGACAATGGAATGACACTGAAGTGACCTTTTCAGGATGCAAGCCTAAGAGGATCATGGGGTGCCAAGTGAACAGTATCCCACTCTCAGTCTCGCTGATGTAATCCAAAGGAAAGTGCAGCGATATGTTTGGCATCAGCTTAGCTGCAGGAGCTGCTAGAACAAAGTCAAAGTTAGCATCCAGCTGCTTTAAGGGGGCTTGATTTCATGGTTTGGAATCAGAGTTGTACATCTACTTGAGGCTAGAGAACCAAGTCTACCTTGTTATTTTCTCATAGCTGGGTGGAGAAGATATGAATTCATGCCTTTCCCATGGGCATTAGTGCAAAGTGAATGCAAATTTATGCAGCCAAAGAAATTGTCTGGCAATTTATTTTTATTTTCTACCTCTGTATTCATTTTCTTCTTGTATTGGGTTGGCCAAAAGATTTGTTCTGTTTTTTATCATTAGATGGCATTAGAGGTGTTTAGTTTTGATTGTATTGTGACAGCTGTCATATCAGCAGACACTTTTTAAAAATTTGTCGAAATTGGCATATTTTTGTTTATTGATTTTAATATTGAAGATGGAAGAAAATTAGCAAAATTTTCAGCTTATTATATTTTTTAATTTTAAGAAAGGTAAAAACATGACTTCAGCCCCCAAAAGATCTGTGGAATTCATGGAGAATGAAAAAACATGTCAAAAATGGCTTGAAATGCTAGAGATTTCTTGCTAAAATGATGCTCCATGGATGGGTAGACCAGTTGAGATTGGTAACAATCAAATCAAGATATTACTTGAGAATAATCAACCTTATATGACACAGGAGATAGCCAACATACTGAAAATATCCAAGTCAAGCATTGAAAATCTTTTGCACCCAGAAAATTGTCAAATCGAAACAGGTTTAAATAGATCTGACGTGGTTTAAACCCGCGTCAAGGCAGCTGGCAGTCATATACACTAACCATTATCCTAAGATGACAGTTACTGAATGACTGTAAAATTTAAACTAATCACTATAAAAGCCAAAACCTAGTTTTACGAAGAATAGTTGGATTGAAAGCACAAAAAATACTTCTTATTTTTCGGGGAGAAAGTATCTTAGTAACTTCGAAAACTTGTTAGTTTAATAAAAATACAACCTTCTTTTTATATTTTTTATCGATTGTAAGTAACTTCAAAAATTTCAGAGACAGCTTCAAAGACTAGTGACACCAGTATGGATCCTTTCTTCAATGTCAACATGTGGAATTTGTTTATCTTGGTAACACTGCTGACGTTTCGGTGATGTCATAGGGTGTCAAGCAAAATGTGTCCATTTTGATTCAACAATTTTCGGGGTGCCTGATAGCTACTTGATCCGAATTCTCTTAATGGAAAAGAAATTAAAATTCCTTAAAAGACTGTAAACGGCATCTAGAGCAGTTGTTTGCAGAGAATGATAAAAAGTTGTGGGAGGATGGAATTATGAGGTTGCCTGAAAGGTGACAGAAGATGGTGGAACAAAACGATAAATATGTTGTTCAATAAAGTTAATGTCAAATAAAATTCCATTACTTCTTTCCTTTACATTCAAGTATATAATTTGAAAAGAAATATGGAGTCAGTCATTTATAAATCTATTCCATTAGTGATCTGTTATTGTGTGGTGGTCCGTTTTAACGTGCTAATAAGCACCAATTGATTGGTTGAAGTTGAGTCAATAAATGGATAATGAGATTAACATACATTAACTTATTATTAAATAATATCAATTAAAGAAAACAATAAAAAGAAAAGGACTCCATACTTTATTGCTACATTTAAATATATGAGCACAACATATTGTCCTTGGGCACTAAACCAACTAGTTCAACACATTCCAGATATCAATTAACCTGTTCTCTGCCATGGACAAGATAACTCAGCAAGTCGTCAGTCCAGTGCCATGGATGAGATTACATGCCACAATGGCTGATGGAGAAGAGTGGATGAGTGAGAATTTGGGCAAACCACTCTCCCATAACTACTGCCCAGGCAGTAATAACTGTAAGTGCCATGAACGAGATAACTCATCTTACAATAGTGTTATTTTTTTTTTTTCGTACATACATTTATGTATATATTATATATATTAAATATTTTGTTGTATATATGTGTTCATTTGTATGAAAATAAAACTGTTTTAAACATGCAATGAAGATTTTCTGTTTGCATCAATTTTTTTACAAGAAAAACCCAGCACAGGAGTTACAACATTAAAGAATATACTTGGCAGTGAACAGGTTAAAAACAAAAGGAATTATGTTCTTTTTAACCCTAATCTTAGAACAGTTTTTAAATAAGATGTAATAGAATAAGCAAATATGGTCTTATGACCCCTTTCCCCCTATATAATGATGATGCACCACCAAACGAGTATCCAAAGTATTTTTTAAAAATTTTGATGAGTACTGTAAGCAAAGGAGCGATTTTCCCAAGGGTGACCTGGAACAGTGCAAGGAAGATATTTCACATAATTTCATACTTGTGGGTTGAAGAAGGGCATAAACCATCTCAGATTTCCCCATCTTAAAATCAATACATTATTCAGCTTAATTTATGCTTAAAGTATTATTCAGCTACAAAGGAATATTGACTATCTGAGTAACATTTCAAATTATTTATCGTGATTTAAAGTGACTGACGTGAAAGGAACCACTTGTTCTTGTATACCTCTGCAAGAACATGGAATAAATGATATAGAATTATAAAATATCTATACATTTTCCCCCATTAACATAAACTCTTCTGAAAATAATCTCAACAAAGACATTTGGCACACTAAATTTTAATATAATATTAAAATAATATAAATTCTAACCTTGGATAAGAGAGCAGCATTTACAATGTAAATATCACCAATAAACTTTGACTCCCGTCATCTTACAATAGTGTTATTCTTTTTTTTTTCGTACATACATTTATTTACTTTTGGAGGGTTAATAATAGGGGATGATAGAAGTTATAAAAAATATTTTTAGTTCTTTTAGCAATATTTTTAGCAATGTTAATATCATTTTATTCTATTTTTTTTTTTTGTCAATTATAGAAATGATGAGGTATAAATGGCCTAACAGTTAGCTGCACAGAAAATGGAATTGGCAATATGAGTTCAAACTAAGGCTGAGACAGTTTTTGTTCACTTCATACTAATATTCTTGGGAAAGGCATGAATCCATCTCTTTTCTCCCCATCTATAAGTAAATAGCAGGACAGACTGGACTCTTCAGGTTTGGTTGGCAACCAGTCGAGGAGACGGACAACTCTGAATTCAAACTGGGAAAGTCCAACACCTCAGCCAACGTCATGAGAGTCTGGCAATGGACAGAGTAGGGAATGTGTTCCCAAAATGTATGGTTAACAGGGCTCTGGTGAAGCTTTAATGGGCCTAGCAAGCCGGAAGTGGATTTTAATAAAAAGCTCCAGTAAAATAAAGGAGAATAAAAATAGTGACAGACAAAAATGATATAACCACTTTCTCTACCTCCCCACAACACCTTGTTTACAAGTGTGTGATTAAAAATAAAAATAGAACTGATATAATGACATAATCTAAATAACTTCAAGTGTGAGAACAACAAATACAAAAAAACAGTTCTGGTTAGTCACTCAATAGAAACCGTCACTTGACCAACATTTTTTGGCAGCAAGCCGTGTTGGGGGTGATCAATTAAAAAATTGGAAAAAGTGGTTATCAATGAATAAGTTACTTCTCTCACATTTTGTTGGGCAGTGATCATTAAAAAGGTCTTAATATTAAAAAAACAAGCATGAATGCTGCTGGACACAAACTAGTGATCAATCTAGCATAAGCTTACATTTCAAATTGAACTAGGTTTTTAGGGGGGGGGGCACTAAAAACCTAGTTTTTCCTAGACATAATGTAAGTAAATGTTGAAATTATCAGCCCTCTAGCTTCACTAATGTGGCCTGTATGCTTGATACATACAAACATAGCCAGACAGACCAACTTGAAAACTGGAGAAACCTGTGTTGACAGTTTTGGTGACAGTTTCGGTTTATTAGTTTTTAATAGTAGTGAATAATAAAAGTATCTAATAAGGGAATTCAAACCCAGTAAACTGCATTTCTAGTGTTTTTCATTTAGTATCTAGATTTTTATGCCTAATAGACCAAGAAATTCAAAGCTGATTGGTTAAGAATAAACATCTCATTAATCAAAAATTTTAAAAATATGCTACTGAAGCTAAAATCCAATCATACCTTGACCTATTTGTAAATCTTTCAACCAAATGATAAATAAGTAATGTAAATGTATCAGAAAATAAAAACAAAATTAGTTTGTCTTTCTAGAACTTTGTAAATATACATAGCATTCTTTTATTTTTAGGTAAACTATTAATAATACCGGACAGCTATTTTAAAAAAAGTAAAAGTAGTAAAATTAATAACTGAAAAGTACATTTTTGTAGGATAGTAGACCAAGAAATTAAAATTCCATTCATTTATGACACATACAGAATGTAAAGTTGTATCATATCTAAAATTAACAGCAAACATGTTAATTTTTTAAAATATTTGTCACACTAGTGTAAGGACTTAACATTCCAAATGGCCAAACCACATGAAATGCGAAGATACGGCTTCCTACTTTTCGGCTGACGTCACAACTTTGCTGCTGCTGATGTCAACCGGCATAAATAACTAGAGTAAATCCCCTAATTTCAACGCCCCACTTCACTGTTTCTGTCTGTGTTAGCATGTAAAATCTTTGCTCCTTCTCTCAATGGCCCATTCTGTACGACTGTTTTTGTCTTTGTCTCTGGTTGTCTCAGCCAACGATCCCCCCGGCGACCCCGCACCTTTGCCTCTCCTCAACCGAATTCTTCGCTAACTTCTAGGGACAAAAACCCTTAGCCTACTACCGTAGTGAGTTAGTCACATGCGCCGAATGCAAGCCTGATTCTCTCAGCTGCGGACATGTCCATCGCCACAAATGACAAAGCCAGCCCTTGCTAATTCGAATTGCTTCGTGACTGCTCCTACTACTACGGAACAAAAGCCTCCTCCTTCCCCATATCTCTCTCTCTCTCTCTCTCCTTCGCTACAATCGTATTTTTACTCTGTATGCTTTGCATACACATTTCCGGCCAAACTATACAAACATGCAAACACAGCCCTTTTCAGGCCACAAAGTCTCACCCAACTATTAATAAGCAAACACTGCCCTTCTCAGGGCCAATAACGAAATCTCTACCAAATTATATGCACTCCAGCCCTTTTTAGGGCTAACGAAAGTCTACCCTGTCTCTTCTCCATCATTTCCTGACATGAACAAAGGAAGTCTCCAGTCTCCTCATCATCATCATCATCTACCATCCACACACTACGAGTACATCCATACTGCATCCCCACCAGTACATACTCATACGCCAGCCGACAAACGCATGTCTCTAAACCGTGTTGATCTTTTTCTATCTCTTAGAGTTATCCCTAGCATTGCTCTTTCCATGGCTCTAAGCTTATAAAAATATGATTAAGAATCACTGTCCTAGATTCACGTCTGAGCCAAACATGCACCCAAAGTATCTGTCACCTTTTTTAATCCATGTTTCCACTGATGGAAGGCAGACTGTTACTTTACACTCGAAGCTCCATGAAATCTGATCTAGGTTCAATGTGAATCAATTGAAGCAATGCATTATTTTTTTGGTAATTTGGCTTGCATTTGAGACTCTAAATTTAGAAATGAAAATCTCTTAAAACTGCTGGCAGCTGATGTTACAATTTGAAATAAGGTTAATAAAATCCAAAGAAAGGAAATATGTCTCTTTTTGTATTAATTTATTTGCTATCATATTCAGGATGGGCATTATTTGAAACGTTTGACTGCTTTAATGACTTCTAGCAGCTTCCTTAGTCTGCTCATTATGACATTTTTATCAATATACCTGGTGATAAAAATTTAACTATGAATATCTTGCACACTTCTCTCTGACTAATATATATAACTACACTGTGCTTTTTTCTTCTGAAGTGGAGTTATTTTCAATACCTGTAAAATATAATGATGTACAATAATAGCAACTAATTATATGTAAAGATCTTCAAAACATGCTACAGAAATAGTGTGTTTGCAACAGTAGCCTAAACAACCTTGATGTAATGAAGTTTGACACAATGCTTATACTTCTTATCTTACATCTTTTCATATCATACACTTGACAAAATTAGAGTATAGGACATTGCAGATTAATTTCTATTCATCAAAAAAGTTGTTTGGGTAACTTTACTATTTCACTAGGCTGTTTCAGTCTCTATCAAAAAACTTGTGCATGTGTAGCATAATCGTGGTCTGTACTTCTTCTTCTGGTCGCCGAGAGAGAAAGAGATGTTGAGAGAGAGAGGGAGAGAAGATGATTTCTTCCAGGGCTGGGGGTGGGATGAGGATGATGTTGAATCTCTGTCACGGTCTGCTGATCTCTCTGTGGATGGAAATTCATTTCGGAGGAAAGACTCTCCCACATGTGTGGAGAGAAAAGACAACAAAATTCAACGGTCTTCAATTTGAACTATGGAGTTTTATTTCCGCATATACAGGTTCATCTGGTTTGCGGATTATATCGAGGTACGGAAATTCTGTTGCATTTGGTTTTCTAAAAGAGTTGGTCACTTTTCAGAGTTATGACTACGAAAATCAAAGGTTCCTGCCTCTTCCACCCAGCCGGGTGGAAGAAGCCATTTCATCTCTGACCTGTTGCTCCAGATTCAAATCTTCTGGTAACTGCCTCTCTCACCCCCCTCAGCCCTGACGGGCAGGGACGCCATCTTGTGCAACCTGCTGCTAACCGTTTCACGATCTGGGTGTATTTCGTTACACATGTTACTACAAAGAAGTAACAGATAAAAAATGAAGATTGATTAATAAACTTTTCATGCAAAATCAATATAAAATCCATGATGAATCTACACAATTTCAAACGGAACTCAAAATAATTCATATCTTATAATATAAAAGCCAATGTTATTTTTTTGTTCATTGGTTTCAGCTACACTAAAGCAAACAGGAAGAGAGGAAAGGGATACAGCAAAGCTCTATTGTGTCTGTGTGTTCTCATCCACATCACTACTACTTATATTGCTGCCCCTGCCTCAGTAGTAGCATGGGAAATAATTCCACTAAATATAGGTATTTCTGATTTTTCATGAATAAAAGTATTTTTTTTTTTTATTTTAAAAAAAAATTTATTTTACCCAATTCTGTTGCCTTATTGTCTTAAAATCATTTTTTTTTAAATATGGAGAGTTGTTGAAAATCAACAAAAAAATAAATTTTATTCAAGGTATTTGCAATAAATTTATACTAAAATATATATTTGTATAATTTATCTATACATAAATTATCCCGTCATTTTTTACTATGTGAGTATTCATGTATTGACTTTTATTAGTGAGAACTTCACTATTGTTCTCTTCTTCATTTTAGCTCACTGTACAACAAGTAATAATCTTTCATTATTATTGCTGTCAGTACTTTTGAATTCTCATTTCTTTATTTCTCCACAAGCCCAATGTTTCTAAGTACAAATAATTTTGCTACTATATAAAAAAGGGAACCCAAAAGATCTAGGTAACTATAGATCAATCAGCCTACTAAAATGCATGTACAAACTTTTTATCAAAGTGATCACTAATCGAATCACCAATATGCTAGATAAAAACCAACCATGGGAACAGGTTGGCTTCAGGAGTTACTTGACCATACATTATGTATCAACTAAAAGAGAAAGCAGCAGAATACAAAATGCCACTTGCTGTAATATTTGTTGACTTCAAGAAGGCCTTCAACTCAGCATCAATGACTTTGGGGATTTCCAATATCATACAACAAGGAGTAGAACCTGTATATGTCAGAGTTCTGCAACCTATCTACCCACTCAGCAGACTACATAAAGACTCGGAGCCCTTCCAGCTCAAAGAAGGAGTAAGACAAGGTGACACCAGCTCACCCAAACTCTTCACAGCTTGTCCCAAAATGATTTTCCAAAATTTAGACTAGACAAATAAAGGAATCAGAATAGAGGACGAGTACCTAAGTAAGATTTGATGACGACATCGTTCTCTTTGCTGAGAACATTCATGAACTCCAGATAATGTTAGACAAAGTGAACGAAGAAAGCAAGAAAATAGGTCATCACCTGAACTACTGTAAAACCAATGTTATGTGCAACAAGTATCTCAAAGACAAAGACACAACAATCAAAATCAAAAATGCATAGCTAAAGAAAGTAGACCACTACATCGTCTCCATGAAATCCTCAAAAGAAGAAATCAAATAAAGAATTACCCTAGGTTGGCAAGCTGTCAGTAGAGCAAGCTCAACACTCAAGAACAAAAAGACTCAGCCGAGTCTAAATTAAAAGTGAATTGAAGACACCAAGAAGTGTATACGTTTATATTGTGCTATATCATACTTGACGGTGGATAAGTGGATCTACAGAGTATAACAAATGGTAGCAGAGTGTAAACAAAAACAGATATTTTGTAAGTATCCTTTTCATGTCTGCATTTTTGCACATGGTGTGAGTGAGAATTAATTGAAACGGTGAGCGAAACACATCACAAGTGAGATTATTTCATAAACGCACGTGGTGTGAATGAGAATTATTTTGAACGATGAGTGAAACGCATCACGAGTGATTGAGATAGATTGGAGATACATTCTTTATTCATAATAAGAAAAAAAAACAGATGGCAAAAACATTAAATCCCCCAACATTCCATACGTCAAAGTCGTACAAAGAGTAATAAGAGTTACTGACATGGACAGAAATAACAGACTTGAACGAATCTAAAAGCGGAATAGTAATCGCACTTACTCTAGCGGAAGATGATGAGAGCAAAATAAGGGAGAAAGTGTTTGACCAAATCGAAATCAATGTTTTAAAGAAAGATGATGGTTTGGATACACTAGTTGCATTTCTGGACATACAGCTTGCAAAACATATCACCAAATTACAACCTGCTTTCTTAGCAGAAAACGAGGAGGCTTTGTTGGCAGCAGGTTACATGAGAAGGGGCGGCCGACGAAGAGGGAGTAACTTCAGGTGCAGTGGAAGAGGACCTGGGCTCCAATCATCACAACGAGATGTCAAAAACATAAATCCTACAGGAGCTAATGGAAAGATCTTAACATGCTGGTCATGTGGATCCTATAGACATCTAGTGATAAACTGTCCTGATAGCTGGGAAAACATGGAGAAAGTAAACACCACGGAAGAAGAAAATGTCCTGTTTACAGGAGATCACAAACCGGACATAAAACGGTTGAGAGTTGATGCCTGAAATTGTGCAGTGCTAGATAGTGCATGTAGCAGCACGGTGTGTGGCAAAACATGGCTAAACAATTATCTGGATTCACTACATGAAGTGGACCGTGCAAAATTCATCCACAGTGAAGGACACAAAGTATTCAAATTTGGAGGAGGAAAACAATTGAAGTCAGATGGAGAGTATAAGCTGCCAGCATGCATTGTTGGAAAGGACGTATTGATTAAAACTGATGTTGTAGACTCGAATATTCCACTAATACTCTCAAGGTCATCGATGAAAAAAGCAGGAGCCATAATGAATTTAGAGAATGATACAGCCGTTATCATGGAGAAGGAGGTAGCACTGAACATCACATCATCCAGGCATTATTACATACAGATAGATAAAACCGAGACAGTACAAGCAAATGTAGAATGGATTCAGCAGCCATCAGCTTGTGTTTGGTAAAAATCCAAACCTACCAAACATAATGCAAGCAGAGCTACCAGCCTTGGAGGGAAACACAGGTAGCAAAACTCTCCACAACCATCTGAATGCATTACACAAGACCTGAAAAGCCTACATTCAATCTGAGGCTGACAAAAGAATACGACAAGCTTTGAGGTCAAGGGTCAGAGCATCGGAGCAGGTTTTCAAGAATGGGGACATGGTATTTTATAAGCAAGAAGGAAAGGAACGTTGGCTAGGGCCTGGGAAAGTGACCTTCCAAGATGGAAAAGTTGTTTTTGTCAGGCATGAGGTGTATTTGTGAGAGTTTCACCAAACAGACTTTGCAAAGTACAAAAACAGATTTTATGACATTGCAACACAGGACAGCACCAGTTGGGAGGAGCTCAAATCAAATAACAACTAACATACACATGTAGAAGAAAAACAGGCAACTGTAATATCTGTGAATTCCATCAACCCGCCTAAGGAGACTGAGTTATGCGATCCAAAAGAAATAGGTTTAAAGGAAAGTGACTGAATCCAGTACAAGTTGCCAGGCACGGAGGAATCGATAACAGCAATGATACTAGGGAGGGCCGGTAAAACTACCTGAAGAAATAATTCTTGGTACAATGTTCAAGACCATACACTTGGTGGTCACCAAAAGAGCCTAGATCTAAAACAAATTGAGTGTACAGTTCCAAACCGGGAAAAAAAATGAACATATGCAATTAACAGAAAATGACGACACACTAAGCTGTCAAATAGCTAAGCAGGCTGAATTACAGAAACTGTCTGATTTTGGAAGCCATGAAGAGGTAAAAGACTGTGGTCAAAATGGGATATCCACTAGATGGGTGATCGGTTCCAAAGAAGGAACCACTAGGGCACGGTTGTAGCGTGTGGATTTGAGGAACATTGCTTCATTAAAAAGGATATACCGACAGTCGGTAAAGGAGCATTTCTTACAGTCGCCTCTAGTAAGAAATGGAGAGGGAAAACCACAAATACAAAATCTGCGTTTCTACAAGGGGAACAACTGGACCATGACATCTATATAAAACCCCCAATAGAGGAAACTCAGAGGTGGACTTATGGTCTCAAGACAGCAAGACAGTTTTATCTAAATGTGCGTAATGAACTTGTGTCTTTAGGATATATACAATCGAAACTGGACCCTGCTGTCTTTTCTATGATGAAGAATGGATGTGTAGTCAGAATCATATGTTGCCATGTAGATGATTTTCTTCATGCCGGAAATGAACCCTTTGAGACCATTATGCAAAAATGCAAACGGCTTCTTGCTGGAAAAATTGGAAACAGGGATTTTTGTTATATTGGTTTACAGATAGTGCCAAAAAGACTTGATCATTCAGAGTACATGGAAAACTCATCTGGAACCTGAAAGGGATTGTAGTGTCTTCCAGCCGCCTCCCAGCTCGTGGGAGTCTCACTGAAAGGGAAAAGGATGAAGCAAAAGGAACAAAGGACAAAGGCGAATGCGATGTTGACTGATCGCCGTCAGCGATAGAACTGAACTGTTCTTCGCTTCCGAACGGTCTGTTTATTTTCCCCCGGTTTGCCTCGCGCATGACCGGGGACTCACTTCCGTTTTAGGGGTTTGTGGCAAGGGAGGTAACTCGTGGTATTTGCTCCCTTGCGCAGCCTGGCAGGACATCACAGGGATGACATGCGTTTTAGGATTGACATTGCTGCACTTTGTGAAATGCAGCATAACAACCATGTCTCAGTTAAATGGTGCCCAAGAAAAATTAAACTTGCCAATTCCCTAACAAAACGAGGAGCATCTGGAATTTAACTTTGACACGTTTTTAAAAAAAAGGAAAGATACCAGAGGAATTTGTGTGATCATGGTGTGAAGGTGTCCACAAAAGGGGCAGAATAAATCCTCTCAGATCTGAGGGCAGTCTAACCCTGTCTAAGTATCCTCAGGACAGTCTAATCTAATGAAGGACTACATTTGTTTTTGGGTTTTTTTAAAAAGAAAGAAAATGTAATTAATGTCAATATGTTAATATATCATATACAAAGAAAGATAACTCTGTTAGCTTTCTTTGTTAATGATCAGTAGTGGAACTCTCCCATTTTGGGAGTCCCTTTTCTCTGATATTTTACTGTGTTCAAATTAGTTAACAGTCGAGTGTAAATAAAAGTGAATTGGAGACCCCAAGAAGTGTATGTATTTATATTGTGTTATATCGAACTTGACAGCGGACAAGTGGATCTACAGTGTATAACACCCATTAGTTTTGAAAACCAATGCATTTTCTCAATAGTCACCAATGGAGCTGAAACATGGAACCTAACCAAAAGATTGAAACTAAGAACCATGCCATGTGCACAAGAGAGGATCATGCTTAAAATCATATGGAGAGACCACAAGACAGCACAGTATATAAGAGAAAATACAGGAGTCAGAGATATTATAGAATCCATTAGAAAACTCAAATGGCAATGGGCAGGCCACATTGCAAGAATGTCAGACGACCACTGTACATCACGACTCACAATGTGGATCCCCAGGAGATTATATGTGAAATTGTGGCGGGCAGAAAATAAAATGGTGAGACAATTTAGACAGGTTCAGAAGATATTGGCACTGCGACATCCGTGATAGAGAGATCTGGCAAATGTCCAACAACGGACATTAAAAGACTGCTGCTGCTGCTGCTATAGTTTCAAGACTACTAGCAAAACTAACCAAGATGTACTCTGTCCACCCTTGAACACCATATGAGTAATTTGCTTCCACCTCCAGAGCCACATAGCAGTCAGCCATCCAGTATGCTATCTTCCTCGCCTGATGACTTGAATATACAACCTAGTGACCTCAACCAAATCCTGCTGAACTTGATTTGACCTCCACAGAATAGTGAATATGACCAACTACTGCTATTACTACTTCCACAAGATACCAACTCTCTCTAACACCTAACTACAAATTTTTGCAATAAAATGCGTTATATTGCATCAGACATTCTTATTGTACGTAATTATTATGTCAGATTGCATCAGCCTTTTC
>VCCN01000462.1:1135500-1146835 GCA_006491835.1 Architeuthis dux | reverse complement strand
AATAAATACAATACTCTAGTAGTTATATGATGTTTAAAAGCTTTGATTTCATTACTTTATTGAAAAAATACGGGATGGACTTAAACCTTTGGGAAGACCTCTATAAAATGGGCATTGAGAGGTATATGGTGTGAAGAAGCCTGTTAACCTCAGGCACCAATGTGAAGAAGATTCTATAGTCACTGCTGGTGATGTGTCACTGCTGGTGAGTCTGTTTGTATGCCTTCATATTTATGGGCGAAAACAGAATCAAAATTGATAGGAAATTGCTGATATAATCTAGGTGACAAGGAAAACACTAGATATAACACCAAGCAACCTAATAAAATGATGATAATGATGGAAGAAAGAGGAAAATTTCAAGTTCAAGAAAATAATACAGAAATGGATATATTTAATGTAGATTTTATTGCAGATTTGCTAGGAACAACATGACTCATCTTCTATGGGATAAAAGAAAACAGAACCAAAACAGTATAAGAGCTGTCTGGAATGTATCCAGCAGCCATTTAATATTAACAAAAAAAATAGCCTACCAAGGGCAATGGCACCTTACTCCCCTTGGGACATCACACACTAATCCCAGCAGACCTTCCACTTTTCAAAACAGTTTGCAGTCTTCTTTCAGGATCACCATCAACTGCCTTGTCATGTTCTCCTTAATCTCATCCACAGTCTGAAACCTACACAAAACATGAAGAATGGGCAGGCTTCATCATTGTGAATGGGATATTCACACTGTACACAAGCACTGGCAGTGCCAGGCCAGGGCAAGCTCCCAAAATGTAATCTTAATGTGACCCCGTACAAACCCATGTTCGTTATTTTTACATTCGCAGTAGTCACGTTTTTTTTATGTTCAATGTCTATTAATAGAGACATTTATTATTAGCTATCCTTTGTCAAGTTTCTATCAATAAAAATTTACTTGTTTATCTATTATAATTATGAATTCATATTTTATTCAGTTCTCATAATAAAACATATAATATAGATTAATTTATAGAATACTATAGTGTTCTGGTTGGATTTGAATTGAAAGTGACTTTGAATTTGATTTATTATATAAAACTCATATTATTACTTATATAAAAACTTTGCCCATCCTCATAGTTTTCTGAACGAACCTTGCCCAGACTTGTACAAAATAGTGGCGTCACTATAACTAGAGCCTGGCTCATCAATGAAGAAGAAAGGAAAGTGAAGCTTCTTACTGATGTACATAAACAATCTTTATTCTCTGAAGTTTTAGTACAATGTGAAAACTGCAATACAATGATGAAGCCACGAAGGCAAAATACACAAGTTCAGTTAAACATCATAAATCAACATACATAACATTTGAACATAGAAAACTGTAATACAATGATGAAGCCGCGAATTAGGAAAAATACACAAGCGCAGTTAAAACATTGTAAATCAACATACATAATGTTTAAATGTAGAAAATTGCAATACAATAATGAAGCCGCAAGTTGGGCAGATACAAGTGCGGTTAAAACAGAATCATCAATACACAACATACATAACATTTAAACGCAAAACGACAGATACAAGTAAAGTACGAATAGCGTAGATCAACAAATACACAAAGGGATAAGTTCATGAAGCTTATAAGTGTGGCTATATCGTAGTTCACGATGAATTGAATCTGAGCATAGAAGTTCGAGCTGAAGCTAAGATGAAGGTGAAACTTGGTCACTATTTACCGTAATTCGCCCTTTGCCGGTTGTAGATTTTCTTAGGACTTGTGTCTTGATTTCTGAGGAGAAGAAAATATATGCACCACTGTTGGTTGGTTTTGTGAGACTGCCCTGGTCTGTCTCGTGGGCCCTTAATATGGGCTGTGAGAGAACGGAAAGGAGATAACTCTTGGATCGTCCATCTGATTTACCTCTCCTGAAGAACGACAAAATGTAAACAGAGGAAGATACGGTGGAATCTCGTTATGTCGAGAGTTAAAGAATTGGCGCGCAAAAGACAAAGGAAAGATTCTAGGAAGATCCCGTTTCCCCGGGATTTTGAATTTGGTGCAGAGGAGGAAGAAACAGTAGAGGCAGAGAGGCACCCGAGCGGTGAAGATAACGGAGACACGAAAGTTTGCTGCTCGCGGCCTAGCCGACTGAGGCGGGTGTTTTAAATCCGACGAAGGGAGACACGATCCTCAAGGCTCTTCTTTATTTTGCTTTTTCTAAAGGCTGTGGACCAAAATCAACAGTTGTAAACCATTTGGATATTTGAAACCCCAATATTTGATTTTCCTCAAACAAGGATTATTTTTCTCTCCCCAGAATTTACCTCAACGATCAAAGGGACTATTTTCTATCCCCGGAATATTTCCTGGTTTTATTGTTTGATAAAACTACAACTATTGCCCACCAAAATCCCTGAGTTTGTCTTTTTTGTTACCCAGTTTGTTTATTCTGTACAAAACATTTATTTTAATATCATTTTTTTAATCCGTTTTTCGCGTGTCGCTTGTATAATTGTTGTTTGACCTTAGCCCCTCGATATAACACGATAGGCGCACATGCTTGAGAGTATACTGCGCTGTTACATGGGAAAAGGAATGCGTGTGTGTAGAAACACGTTTTTCCATTAACCCCGATGTCATAAAGTCAAGTTACGCTGACCCCAGCTTCAGCATGATCAATCTGGAGAGCCCTTTTCGGGAGACTCAGATATCCACAAATTCACCAGGGGGGTCGGCTACCGACTTGTTTGGAATCCCATCAGCTTTAGGAGTTGGAATGTCTTTCTTGGGAACTCCCTGGAGACTTTTGGACCTACTTAAATTCTTGTTAGCAAGAAACAAGGCTGGGCGTTTAATCTCTGAAGCCCATACAGCTTTCTGCCTTGTCTTTTGAGGGCACCGCTTGTTATCACTAAGCACCCATGATGACACTTGGCTGCTCCCTATCCCAATCCTTTACCTCCCTTTCCACATCCAGACTTGTCGAGGTGTGGATTATTATTCTCTCTTTTTCTCTCTGTACTGGCACCAGTTACAGCTGCCACTGTACACAAGCTTACTCAATGGCATCTCACTGCCATGGGAGAGTGTCTGTTCATGCATCTGCATGTGTAAGTTCCCCTCTGATTGGTTGCCAAGTTACATCAATGCCACATAAGCAGTTCTCGAGATATTCAAAATGGATGGATACTTTCCGGACTGACATCATACAAAGAGCTGATCTAGTGCATTACTCTGCCAGAAGGAACTGCTTCAATAAATATTGGAGTGTTATAAAGGTCATGAACAGGATAAGGTAGGTCAGATTGAAAATAAGAGATTTTGTATTTGATAAACATTAGAGCCAAGGCACGAATATATTAACACTTAAATACCATCAAGGCTAAGTTCTTCACCCATGAGCATTTGACATTTAGAGAAAAAGAAAAAAATGTTGCTTATGTTTCCACAGAGCCAAAAACATATTTAGTCAGAGAATCACCATCAATAAACTGTGATTGATATAATGATCATAATCTAAAGAAAGGTTATTATTACAATCACCCCACCATTATTGATCGCATAATTATGGTTGTTATGATAATGATGATTATAATGTATTTGCATTATCTGTGCTATCATCTTCAGTCTCATCAACTTTATCAGGATGAGGCAAGGTATGGCCTCCAGGCCAGATTTATCTCAACAGATTTTTCTTTTCTGGCTTACAAAAGATCCTTTGGGAAGAATTAAGATAACTTCTCATGAGAAGAAAACTTCCAGCCCCAAAAATCAAACACTCAAAGATTTTTCTCATACAAATTAAAGGTAATTAGGAACGGTCAGCCAAAACTGTCACATAGGTTTCTTCACTTTTAAAGTGAGTCTGGCTGCCTGGCTGGCTATGTATGTGCTGTGCATACAGGCCGCACCAATAGAGCTAGAGGGATGTAAATTTAAACATTTACTCCTTTTTATGTCTAGAAAAAAGGTTGTTCCTGTTTTTTGAAAATTCCACTCCAAAATAGACATTAGTGGAAGGTTCAATTTAGGATGTAAGTTTATGCTAAATTGGTCCCTTAGTTTGTGTCTGGCAGCATTCATGTTTGTTTTTTAAAATTCAGATCCTTTTAGTGATCACCACTGAACAAAAGGCGAGAGAAGTAATTTATTCATTGATCACCCTTTTTCCAATTTTCTGATTGATCATCCCCAAAATATGTTAAAATAATCTACACCATCCAATGAACAACGATCCTACACAGTTAAACCATACAATTACCGATGTTAATGCAAATACCTGAAATGAAATGAAAATAAAATTCATTTTAATGTAAATACTCAATCAACAACAACAATAAATCCTTTTTTTTCATAAATCACATACAGACACATACAACCATACATAAAAACCTTTTTTTTCTTCATAAATCTTATACACGATATATATTATAAATACTAAATCTTATCATAAATAAATACCACATTTACAATAGATGCTTTTTTTTTCATAGATTGTAAACATTAATATAAACCCATCGCACTAATTTTAGAAAAAAAAACAGTTAACCAATGTTTTTTGTAATAATAATAAAGTATGAAAAAAAGGCCTGTTCAGTGACCAATCAACGTTGGGGGGAAACCGAGTTCGGGAAGATAAACCAGACCCCACTAGACCACATGTTTCTTTTGTGGCCAGCCAAAAATTATAAATTTTCCCCATAATTAGAGGGGACAGTAAAGTTATGAGTACATAGTGTAAATAATGTACAGTTACATATTTACAGTGCAAAATTCATGTACAGTATCTACTTACAGATAATCTATATACAGTGCAAAGTTCATGTACTGTATCTGCTTATGGATCATCAATATCCAGTGCAAAGTTCATGTAGAGTATCTACTTACAGATCATCTAGGTACAGTGCAAGGTACATCTACAGCATCTCTTCCAAGGATCCTCTCAAGATAAGCAAGGAAAGAGGTAAGGTCGAAAATAGAACGAGAGGCAACCTAAACTGCTTTTGTATTTACCAAACAATGTTTGTTAAATACAGTGAACTACCAAACTTAATTCTTATGTGCCGAACGAGGAGCAACCATCAGGTATAACAAACTTTCAGTTTTAACAACCACCACCTCCCAGCAATTAGTTTGTTATAGCGAGAGTTTACTGTATGTTGTTCAATGAGTAATAGCAGGGCAGTTGGAGCCCTTTAGCCCTATAAGGCAGTCCATCTTGGGCATGGGGCTAGCAACTCCGTCCTATTTGCTACTGAAACCTCAATGTGGCCCTATGCTCCACAAGGAGTCTACAGGAAGAAAATGTGAAGAGAGAGAAAAAGAACAGTGACACACATTATCAGTGAATACAACAAACTGACCCTTGGAAATACAGACAGATCATCATATCCAGATCTGCAATTTAAAAACCTAATCGTTGCGGGCAAAGAAAGAAAAATCTGTTAAATAGTGGGTCTGCTTATTCCAGTAGAACTTTAAAGAAAATAGATAAATATCGGGACCTTGTTTGAATGCTGCAAAAATTGTGACAATCATGTACATAATAACTAGAGCACTAGGAACAGTCCCAAAGATCCTCAGGGACTGAACATGACTGGAGGAAGACTTCTGATGAGGTCATAAAGAATACTGAAAAAAGTGTTTGAGATATGGAGATATTTGCTGTCAGTGATTACCAGCAATAGCCACTAAATACCTTTGGTGTGAAAATGCAACCCTAATAATTATACTATTATTCTGCCTGTTTGTATGTACAACCATTACACTTTTGATTATAATTCATTCTCTTCATATCTTTCATCTTTTTTCTTCTCTCTCCCCACCCCATTACAGTGTAATAAACAAGGGTAAGAATGGAAGAGGGTGCTTATACTTGAATAGGAGCAAAACGGAATCAACCTTTACTATAACTGTCATTCATATATAAAATTAAGTTATAGTTTTAGTAGACCACAGACATATAGCAAAAGTAATCAATAATAATAATAACATATATATCTTAGTTTAATTTGCTTTTGCGTGTTATTATAGTTAATATAGATACATTCCATAGATAACAAAATTATATACTTTAATTGCAGAAATTTATATGCCAGGGTAATGATGATATCTTAATTGTTAACAGTCATGGAATTTCTACGGCTCCAGCAAGTAACTATTATTATTGATTTTGTTACGTTATCAGATATTCTCATTATTAATTTTTAATTACATTTCAGCCATTATATTTTCTAGCCCTCATCAAATGTGTATTGTATCTAGTTTACATCTTTCAATTGACAAATCCTCTAAAAGTAGCAAGATGTGACTTAAATCTTATGATTGTTGGAAAATGTACCATCTGAAACAGTGGGATAAAAATCTCAAAAGTATGAAGGTCCCCTAGCAGAAAATGGTTGAAATAGAGAGAGAGAGAGAGAGAGAGAGAGAGGGTGAGAGACACAGGGACAGAGACAGAGACAGAGACAGGCCAGATGGTGTTTGTCTCTCACAACCGATATAATATGGTATGCTGAATTACCAGAGTGGCAATTAGTTGTTCATTAGGACCGTTAACTCTGAGATACACGATTTGGTTTTGATTTTTTTCTTTTTTTTTTTCAACCATAAAATTCTTAAAAACATTATATCTTTTCAGTAATTAGGTGCCCAAGAACCTGTATAACAATTTCTAATCGGTTCAGCAGTTCCAAAGTTCAATATTTTTTGCTTGACATATGGTTATTTACATATAACATAAAAAAACAATAGGATCAACTGTAACTCACCATTTTTCAATTCCTGGGGTCTTGTGAACATTATAGCCAAATTTCAGCAAAATTCGTCAAGATTTGAGAAATTTTCCCAATTGTAAACAAAAACAATGTTTTTGCTTATAAAATGTAACCAATCAATCAGATTGGCCATAACTCGTCACCCCTTGGGTAGGATCTCTCCACAAGCCTACATACAAAATTTCAGTGAAATATATTTAAGAATAACAAGTTATCCAAATAAGAAAATGAATACAACGATGACAGACACCCATAGCGAATGACAGTCCCTGGCTTTTTTTTCGCCAGGTACAAAAACAAGAAAGATGATGCCTGGCTCAAAGAAATCATTTAGTCCTGATAGTAATTTCTTGACAGCAATCCTGAATTAAAATCATGCTGTGAGATCAACACAGATAATTTCTCTCTTCCTCTTTTCAAATTATACCCTCCTTCCATTGTCCTGTCATTATTAAATGCCTCCACACACACACACACACACGCATGCATGCATGCATGCACACACATTTAAATTAGGCCATGAGCAAGCAGTTGTTTCGTCACTATTTTGAAAAGGTTCTTTATTATATTTCACTAGTAGTTCAGCTGAAAATTTCAAGCCAATTGTGTATTTTTAATAAAAGCATATAATTTGTTCCAGACATTTTAACTAGTGACAACTGTTCTCAGATCAATTTTCTTAGATATGGATATAATATGATATTGAGGGCATAATTAGTTGAATTCTTTGCCATACATAGTTCTTGGGAATTGCCATTTGGATAATACATGAAAGTCATCAAAAATTCAAGATGGCGGCTATGGCTGGTATGAAAATTGTAATTGCAAAAGAATGCATAGACTAGACTGATATGATGATCTCAGTCAAATTATTTCATCTTTGTCATACATTTTTTATGATGCAGAATTCGAATTTTGAACTTTAGAATTGCCCAGAAGCTTCCTTCTATCTCCCAATTCAAGACTCAAAATCAGTGATAGCAATAACTGCCCAAAGCTAGGGTCTATCGCAGGAAAATTTATTCAGCACTCCCCTTCAGCATGTGTAAGCTCTGGATAGACAGTCCATACAGCCCACACAGTCTTTTCCCCATGGCCAACAAAGCTTGAGACAGTGTCACAGCCCGTCAACCAAAGCTCATCTACTGGCTGTAGACCCTGAGCCACTGCAACAGCTAGCACCACAACATCAGTATCAACAGTTTGAATCATGATTTTCTGATGGCCTTTTCTTGCTGCATGGGCCAACATGTAATAAGTAGCCCCACTATAGATGAATACAAAAAGATAGTCTTCTCTATATTTTGTTTTTAAAAATAAGTAGGATAGAACTGACTGCTGTATTGAGAGGAGGAAAGGGAAATTAAGGTTAAGTGATAGAGAAAAAAGTGATAAAAATCAGAATATAAGTGGCAGGATCCTTATTACAAGGCAACGGCTGTGTCTATATCCTTTCAGTGGAGGTACAAAAGATAAGATCCTTTTAGTGTCTACGTTCATTAATTGTTGAAAAGAGACTACCCTGAGATATAGACAATTAAAATCTAAATCTTATATCTAAAATACAGTTCTGGCCTGCATTCTTTAGCCCAGAAACAGAATGGGGGCTGCTGGGAGCTTGCTTTGGTGTGTTTATTTATTATTAAGCATCCACATTAATACATACATATATAGAAATTAATACTTACATATATAAACATTACACCAACAACTATACACACAAATATTGATATACTTACCTGTCACATCCTACTATAATTTACCAAATGTCTGACTGTGTGACAGCATAACTCAGGAACACACAACACATCCCCATGTAATTT
This sequence comes from Architeuthis dux, assembly GCA_006491835.1. NCBI lineage: Eukaryota > Metazoa > Mollusca > Cephalopoda > Oegopsida > Architeuthidae > Architeuthis > Architeuthis dux. Next base: position 1,138,262 of record VCCN01000462.1, on the reverse strand, counting down.
GCGTTTACTAATAGGACCCCTGTGTTTTTAGCAAGTTAGTTGTTGGAAAAATATTTTTTAAAGTGTGGGGTCTGCGTTCACGTTCACCTTGATAATAATTATCTGATTTCCATCTACCTATATAATACTAAAAGTCTGATTCAGTTTATCTGTATGTGATCTCTAAAGTAGCCGAACTGGAGTACTTTAGCCAGATGTATTGAATTAGGTGCCTTAAAATGTGCTAAATAATGGGGAAAAAAGTCTGGGTTATTTGCAACTGAATAATAATAATATGAGGTCTGCATCCACACTCGCCTTGATAATAATGATCTGATTTCCATCTATCTTTCTTCTATATATTTATCTACGAAGTGTGATCAAAAACTATCTGGATGTATGTGTAGCTCAAAATCTGTGCCAGTGATGGCAGAAAAAAGGTATATGAAATCATGTAGGTAACATTTATGAACTGAATGTGCTTGATTTCATTTAAATATCTCAATTGTATCTAAATTTATTGTGATTGTTGTACTTAAGATTTTTTTTTCAGCCCTGCTATTTTACAGATGGACCTGATTGAAGAGCAGAGAGTCTGTGTGAAGTTTTGTTTCAAACTTGGAAAAAAAGCAAAGGAAACTTATGAACTTTTGAAAATGGCCTTTGAGGAAGATGTTCTGAGTCAGACCACATGTTTCGAGTGGTTTAAGCGCTTTAAAAAAGGCAGAACTTCAGTCAAAGATGACAGAAGAATAGGCAAACCATTATCTTTTGAAACTGAAGTAAATGTTAGCAAAGTTTGCAAAATTATTTCTGCTATCAGGCATCTGGCTGTTAGAGAAGTTGCAGAAATGTTAGGAATATCTTACAGTTCTTGTCAAGACATTTTAACCAAGGACTTGTTGCTGCAAAGACTAGAAAGAAAACAGAGTGGCAATTGCAGAAGAGCTGCCCTTTTGATTCAACAGTTTTTGTCACCCACATTCCCCACCACTCATACTCACCTGGCTTGGGCCTCATGTGACTTCTTATTTCCAAAACTAAAAAGCTAATTAAAAGGATGCTGTTTTGAAAGCATTGAAAAGATAAAAAGAAATTCACAGGTAGAGCTATATGTGATTCCTTAAAATGACTAAAAGGAATGCTTCCAGAAGTTGAAAAGATGTAGGCAGCAATGTGTAGTTGCTGCCATGCAACAAGCCAGGGAGGCAAACCCCCCAAATTTGGGTAAAACAGTGTAAAATTTCAGGCAAATCAGTATAATTCGGGTAAAAAAACCATGTAAATCAATCCCTTGACCCCCTTAACCAAAGAGTTCCCATACACTCATGCTGCCAGGGACTATTTTGAAGGAGACAATCTCAATTTAGATTAAATGTTTTTCAATAAAACTTATGGGGTATTTTTTTATCAAACCTTGCATATAATACTAAAAGTCTGATTCTGTTAATCTGTATGTGTCCTCTAAGTAGTTGAAACAGGGCATTGTCACCAGAGGTATTGAATTAAGGAACCCCTAAAAAAACAGTTTTGATCTCTTATTGGGGCCAAAGGTCCCATTTAGGCCTTCCGCAGGAACTAGCTGAAAATCAGTCCTATAGTGAAGGTGAATCTGAATTGTATTTGTTCAGTGTTTTTCTTTTTCTTTTTTTTTCTCACCATACAAAATGGACATATGGAGCACAGGTCTGTAAGGCCTGCAAATGTTGGAGACACACCTTAATTTTGATTGGTTGTTTTGGGAGGAAAAAAGATAAATCTAAAAATAGGTAGCAACACTTCAATCAACCTTACCAAGATATTTAATGGATTGCTTAGTAACTTATACAGGTCTTCTTACTCATTTCCTATTTATAGAAATGATGCTTTTTCTTTCACTCTCACAATAATGTTAGGTAAAAAAAGCAAGTTCAATTCAAAATAAGTCCATAGCCTTACATGTAGTTATTAGCTGAATTTTAATTTTATTTTCTACTTTTAGGGGTCAAAATGGAGCGAGAATTTTATTTTTCTACTTTTAGGGGTCAAAATGGAGGTAGAATTCTTTTTCCACTTTAAGGGTCAAAATCAAAGGGGATCAAAATGGAGGGGGAATTCTTTTCAAAATAAGTCCATAGCCTTACATGTAGTTATTAGCTTAATGTGTATCTAAAATTTTCACTGTGTAATGTTCGATCTATGTGATTAATATACACCACTAAATTAAAGTGCACTGACAAAGAGGGAAATTTTGTTGAAAAATTAATATTTATTGTGTAAAATAACTTTGGACTTATAGGTGTACCTATGTATATGTAGGTTTGTCAGTAAGTCTGTAGCCTAAAAAAACATCTGATGGAGGCTTTGTTAAAGGTACTCATACAGTTTTCAAAGCAGTAGCTGCATGAAATTATTCCAAATGTCTGTGCATGTGCACACATGTATATGTTGTAGATAGATATTTACATAGTATAGCTTAATCTGGCACAAAGCCACAATAATAAGGCATGCAGTGAGGATTAGATCAATAGCAATGGTCTGTGAGATTAGCTTACTAACCATCATCTTAAGGCAGGCATCCTGTATGTGTACATATTGTATACTGAAATATTTTACATTTTAGGTTGGATAATAGAAAGAGAAGCAGGTGAAGTTGAACATATTAAGTTTGTGAGTATGTCATTGAAAAGCATGCTTGTCTGGTAAGATATTAAAATAGACTTTGATCCTTCCTCTTAGTACAGAAATATGCGCCTATTAAAAACTGTCAACCAAAACTGTCACCTAAACTGTCAACATAGGTC
>VCCN01000462.1:1101223-1112059 GCA_006491835.1 Architeuthis dux | reverse complement strand
CTAAAATCAGGATGAAGGTAAAAACTAGTCAAATTTAAATGAAAAGTGGTATCTTCTTCTTTCTTCTCACACATTCACTCCATCTGTAACCAATAGCCTTTGATGATATTAGAAACCATCAACCAAAACCATCAACATATGTTTCTTCAGTTTTTATGTTGGTCTGGCTGGCATACAGGTTGTATCAATGGAGCTAGAAGGCTGAAGATTTGAACATTCACTCATTATGTCTTGAAAAAACTTTTCTTTTTTTAATTCCACCCCTAAATAGGTTTTTAGTGGAGGTTCAATTTGCAATGTAAGTTTATGCTAAATTGGTCCCTTGGTTTGTGTCCGGCAGCTTTCACACTCGTTTTTTTTAAATTTTGACTTTGTGATCACTGTCCAACAAAAGGCAAGAGAAGTAACTTAATTGATCCCCCCTCTTTTTCCAATTTTTCAATTGATCACCCCCAACACAGCATGCTGTCAAAAGACTTTGGTCACGAGACAGTTTCTATTGAGTGACTAACCAGACCTGTCTACTTTTAACTTACTTCTTTTCCTGCTTTTTGAGGAACTCAAGAAGACAAGTGTCTGGTGCTGTCGACAGAACAGTAAGTGGCAACGAAAGAAATATCGATATTTATTGATCACTTTCTCCCATACCTTTTATCTGTCTTTTGTATAAAAAGGTGTGGTAAATATGATAATACCACATCATTTCTTTTTCTCTTGGCTTTTGTGTGTTAGTGATTATAAAATGTTCAAACAACAAACTCTTTGATATGCAGAAGAAACAAAAAAAGAATGTCCTCTCCCTGCTCCAACTGAAACAAAAGATATTAAAGAATCAATGTGGCTTCCACTTCTCAACAGACCTAAACCCAACAAGACAAAGACACAGACACACTGGGGCCCTTCGTTATAAAGGTTACCCCCTTTAAAAACAAAACTTCTGTTTACCACATCACACTGAAGGAGGCTGAAGAATGGATCGGCCGAAACATCATGTTTACAACACAAACAACAAGAAGTTCAATCGTCCGAAGAACCATGTGAATATTAATGACACTTCTCAAAACTATAGAAAAAAAAGCTTATTTAGGTTACTGGCACTTGTAGCTACCATTTTGTGTGAATTTTGCAATTTAGCAAAGTTATACCAATTTTCATTCAAACATTTAAATGCTGTTTTTCTTCTGCTCGTGTGTGTAGCTTTTACACGTGTGCTAATTAGCGAATAGTAGATGTATTTGAATAAAAAATTTATTATACACTGATTCATTTGAACTCGTGTCCTCATCTTGGTTGTTGTAGTCACAACGTTTCAGCTGTTGTATACCCCCAGCCTTCTTCAATGTATAATAATGATAATTCCTCATCTAAGAAATTCAGAGAAAATCAAAAAATATTTTAAAACTATTTTCATGGCACATGGAATGAGTAAGTCAATGCTATTGGCTGTTATGGTAGCTTTTTTACACAGTGCACATGCAATGTATACTCATTGAATTTTAAAAGTAATTGTAGTAAGTATAAAAAAATTCTAATCTTAAATCAAGGGGAATAACTTCTGATCGAAGTTAATTCCCTGGCATTTTTAGGAAATAAAAAAAAAAATTTTTTATTCAATTCACAAAAGAGTTCCATTTTTAAAAATTTGATTCATTGAAGAGTTCCACCGTGTTTAGGAGCAGTTTCAAGCGGTTCATGAATTTAAGAGTTAATCATTTGTAACTTCAATATTTTTATAAAATGAATATATGTGCTCTTTTATCAGATGCCTGGTTAGCTATAAATGATCCACAAATCCAAGGTAAATTTCCATCTGTCATAAAGATATGTCCACATTGATAATTCAGTCAATGAATTTAAAAAGTCAAGTTTTTGCCTTGTAGGGATATAATGCAGGTTTAACTGAAAATAAATGAATCGGGAGTAATTTACATTTTGAAATGTTAAATAAAGAGTAATTTATTATCATTAAATTTCTTGATTGAGGCCTTCTTCAGAAAAAGGTTTTTGTTGTTTATGCATTCTCTCTCTCTTTAAAGAAGCAAATGAAAAGAAAGCATAAGATTGTCCTAAAAAGTGTCTCTGAGTGAAATGAGTTTAAAGTGTGGTTTTGTGAATGAATAATAATGCGAAAAGTAAAGAAATTTAAAGATATCTGTGTATTAGAAACCGACAACCAAAACTGTCACTTAAACTGTCAACATAGGTTTCTTCAGTTTTTAAGCTGGTCTAGCTATGTATGTATCACGCAGGCTATGTATCATGCATACAGGCTGCACCAATGGAGCTAGAGGGCTGGAAATTTAAACTCCTTTTTATGTCTAGAAAAAACTGTTTTTTAAACTCCCACCCGCAAAAAAAGGTTTTTTTAGTGGGGGTTCAATTTACAATGTAAGTTTATGCTAAATTGGTCCCTTTGTTTGTGTCTGGCAGTATTCATGCTTGTTTTTTGAAAATTCAGACTTTTTAAATGATCACTGCCCAACAAAAGGCGAGAGAAATAACTTATTCATTGATCACCCCCAACACGGCATGCTGCTAAAAGTTTATATTGAGTGACTAACCAGACTTGTATTTTTTTCTGTTGATTCCTGCATGTATATCTGTATTTTAGCTGAGGTAGTCGTAGGTCAATACAATCATTAAAAACTTTAACAGAATTGTAAAAAATCATATTCTTAGAATCTTAGAATTGCTCTTACAAGCTGAGATAATTATGAAAGATTCAGCAAGGCTATTGTCTGCCATATAAAAGACAATTATTTCTCTGACAGCTATAAATAGCCATAAATGACCCTGTGGTGAAAAGGTATAAAAGACTAATATTAGTCAACTACAGCTACTCTGAGCTTTGTGCATTCTCATCATCTCTGTATGAAGCGATACACAATGTGGCGAAGAAAAGGTGCATCCTGCCAACATTGAACGCACAGTAAATTAAAACAATCAGGGCATAGATCTTTTGTAGCTGAAAAGTGTCACCGTCTCTGTTTCTCTTTCTTACAATAAACCTACCAAAAAGGTAACTGTTACTATAATAGAAAGTTGCATAGTACAGCAAGAAGTTAGTGTCTATAGCAGTGGTTTCCAACCCTTTTCGAGTCATTCCCCACTTGTGTCAATAAGATTACTAGTAGTCGCACCTCTTCCATTTATTACGTCGCAGCAAAGAATAATTTCAAATAATGACTTTATTTTGTATATAATTAGACAGCTTTATACTAAGAATTAGTTTAATTTTGTAATTGTACAGCTGCTGCTGCTGTATATGCGTTACTCAAAGAAAGCAAGCGATAATAATTAGAATGCATCATTTGAAATTCCAATTTATTACAAAAATAATAAGAATTCTGCCATTGTAACTGATATACACATCAATGTGATCTTTGTCCTTGTTTTTTTTGCTACTAGTTCTTTGATCTGTGGGTTTATTAGAGAGAGAGCACATCTTAAATCATTCTCAACTTGGAGCTTATTTAAGTGCAGAAAACCCTGTTTCTAGACTGGACTTTTATTTTTACCTAATAACCTTATTCCCTCCATGGGGGAATTCCCCCCCTGTTTGGGAATCACTGGTCTATAGTTTTGAGAAGGGTCATTAACATTCAAAGAGTTTTTCAGATGATCGAACTCCTACTTGTTGTTTGTGTTGTTAACACGACGGTGCATTGGCCGAAACAAGGAGTTCAATCCTTTAATGATAATATGCCATCTCAATAAAATTCTTTACATTTAGTGGTAACAAATTCAGTAAAAGCATGATTTCTATTATGGAATTATTATAGATATGAAGTTAAAAATGCTTGAAAAGTCAGTTGAATATGGAGTATGCAGCAAGACTTCATATCCCAATCTCAATATCTCTAAGCTTAGGCACAGTTAGTTGAGAGGTGTGGGGTCTGACACTGTCATGGAGCATTTTATTCAGTTCATGTGGGACCCATTTTTCCAACTTTTAAATTCTTTCCTATTGCCTTGAGATGACATGTTATGGTTGCTGTTGAAGTCCTAAAGTCTCCGTTGGCCATTGCTGTTGATATTTCTTCATCATTAAGAACAATTTTTGGCCTCCCTCAAGGTTTATTATTGGTATCCATATTTATAGACCTAAATCTACTGAATCTATGCTAAACAGTTAGAGCAGCATTTTGTCCTTATTTGAAATTGTACTTGAAAACTAGTCTAACTTCTTGGGTTGGAACCATTGTTGTTAAGTGCTCAAATACTCCAATAATAACTATTTATATCTCCATTTACATTGAATCTGCAAAAAATGAAATTACATTAGTAAATCTTCCTTTTTTAGCATTATTCTCTATGATGTAAAAAAAACAGCATTTCATGAGTAACAACCTAATAAGAATTACGATTTTCAAAGATAACTCTTTCCTGATACTCTGTGATATATCTATCACATATGTAATATATGTGTGTGGTGCTAAATCAAAACATCCAATGAACAAAACGTCCAATGCAAAAAGGTCCCATGGTCAAAACGTCCAATACAAAAAGGTCATACACACATACACGCACATGCTATGTCGTGGGATGTGTTTGGTCTACGTTATGGGTTCTATAATCTACCTAATTGAACTGAACAGGTTCCTCTGGATTAACGTGATTAATTAATCACCTGATGGCACTGCGCATATCAAAGACACAATAATTAAATAAAACAATCAATGGTAAAAATTACAATTTATCCAGGTTCGATTATATAGCGACTCAACATATTTAACTGTAGCTAGCTACTCTATAAAGTACAGAATATGATACTCTTGTAAAGAAAAGAAAATGTGAGATAAATGTTTATTAACAACATTTGTTTTATTTATTTTAATAAATCATTATTAATGTTGCAATACATGTTCCCTTAGCTTCCATTCATAAGAGGACTTTAGGTTGAGACTTATTATGGACAGATACCGTTATCCTTTAATTAACGTGGTTTTGTTTAACACAAATTTAATTAATAGTGACCACCCCACCTTTCATTATATCAAACTACTGACTTTCGCAATCATCCCCCACTACTTTCTCTGTGCGTTGAGACAACTACTAGTACTACTACATAGAGCTGTTTTATATTACAAGCCAACTGTTTTCTTTTTTCCCTTCGTAATTTAGAGTCTGTGAAACAACAAATTAAGGATAAGGATAAGGATATGGATTTTGATATTGGACATTTTCAAATCTTGATCATTTTTTTTCTCTGAAAGTAAATGTTGCTAAAACTAATTTAATGTTGTTAATAAACATTTATCTCACATTTGCTTTTCTTTAGAAGTGTATCATATTCTGTACTTTATAGAGTAGCTAGCTACAGTTAAATATGTTGAGTCGCTATATAATCGAGCCTGGATAAATTGTAATTTTTACCATTGATTGTTTTATTTAATTATCGCGTCTTTGATATGCGCGGTACCATCAGGGGATTAATTAATCACGTTAATCCAGAGGAACCTGTTCAGTTCAATTAGGTAGATTATAGAACCCATAACGTAGACCAAACACATTCCTCTAGCATGTGTATGTGTGTTGCGTATGTGTATGTGTATGTGTGTGACCTTTTTGCATTGTACATTTTGTCCATTGGACAATTTTGCATTGGACAATTTTGCATTGGACCTTTTTGTATTGGACATTTTTGTTCATTGGACATTTTGTATATTGGATCTTTGTATATTGGACCTTTTTGCATTGGACATTTTGTTCATTGGACATTTTGACCTGTAACCATGTGTGTCTGTGTGTATATATGTAAATGTATGTAGGTACATCAATAAGTCTGTAGCCTAATGATGAAAGTGGTATTTATTTTATACAACAAATATTTTTCAACATAATCCAATGCTTCTCCATGAATCACATAGATTGAACATTATACAGTGAAAATTTCAAATCAAAATTCAACTAATAATTGTATCGAACTTTACACATATTGATCCACCCTCATTTGTGTGTGTGTATGTATATATCTGTATGTATATATGTATATAGGTCTATGTATATGGATGGATATATGTAAATATATATAATCAATACTAATAGCCATAATTTTACTACCAACTCATATAAAAAGACTACTAGCACTAATTCATGCTTCCTTAACTACAACAGTGAATGCCCCTATAGATACAAGAGAGCTGTTATAAAAAAAACCTAATAAACCATGCTAAATTAATCTCCTCTTCTAATACAATATTCTGTAACGAATTAAAAAAACATTAAACAAACACTTATTAACAATGGATTCCCCAACCATGTTGTTGAACTAATTAACAATATCCCAACAAAAAACATTTCCGGCATTATATGATCTACAAAAAGGTTGACATGCCGCTAAACCCAACAGACCAAACCAAACCACGTTGGTGATGAACAAATTAAACTAACATTAAAGACCATTGATAAAAATAACAATGATAACATTCTTCATCAAAACAAAAACACCAATAATATTAATTTATTTCACTGTAACCAAATGCTCCCCTAACTTCCAAGAAGACAAAAAAGCCCTCATAAATATAATCCGTTGATATATACCCCCCATTGATCCGAACAAACACATAAGATTTATTATTTATTACAAAAAATTCAAAATCTCCAACCTGTAATAACTTATCACAAAAGACAAAGTTGTTTATCAATTCACATGCCCTTTGGGAGATTGTATCTCTGACTGTAATTAAAAAAAAAACATATATTAGATTCACAACAACGACACTTTCACACAGATTAACATGCCACTTATCTGAACAAAGTCCCATCTACCAAAATATCAAACAGCACTATTGCCACTCCTCCAATATCTGTGTATAACACAAAAATATTGCACAATTCTAACAATAAAAAAAGACTATAAATTCTGGATGCTATCTTCATCAAAACCAGACACCCCACCATTAATAAAATTTCTCACGGTGTGTTAGCAGGTATTTTGAAATGCCTTTAAATGGAAGTTACAATATTATCACATGACGCACTTTACATATATAAATTATAAGTCCCCATTAATACCATCACTTTTTACTACTACTATTAGAAACCGTCAACCAAAACTGTCAACATAGGTGGCTTAAGTTTTTAAGCTGGCTGCGTATGTATGCATGTATGTATGTATCACGTGCACAGGCCACACCAATGGAGCTTGAGGGCTGAAAATTTCAACTTTTACTCCTTATTATATCTAGAAAAAAATTCTTTTTTTTCCCCTGAAAAAGTTTTCAGTGGGGTTTCAATTTACAATATAGGTTTATGCTAAATTGATCCCTTAGTTTGTGTCCGCTTGTTTTTTTGAAAATTCAGGATTTTTTTGGTGATCATATTGTGGATCTACACAGATATATAGGTGGGACAGTTGTTTACCGATCAGCACAGCAGGGTGAACCCATGGTAAAACATCTGTACTGTCTTGTAATTTCCCTGAAATAGGTCCATGGAAAGACAGCTGATGATCCCCTATATAAAGTGTGATCTATAACAGTTAATTATATAAAAATATATATAAAAACATTTACACAGTAAAATCGAAATGATCAGAAATTCTTTTTTTTAACATAGTACATTGATGAGGGGCGGATTATAACTGGTTTGCAGCACATGGGGGATGTTTTGGAACTAGATTTTATATTAGAAGATTTCTCATTCATCATTAGCGTTTTTATTTTTAATTAAAACATATACATAAAAACCCCAAAAGTTTCTACAGACTTTATATGCACACACACACACTGGTGTATGTTTGGTTGTATATTTTCTGCATACATATTGTTGGCAAGAAAGTCAGATCCATCAATTTCTTTTTTGAGGGATTTTCAACTGAGCACATACACACTTTCATATAATGAAAATATTATACATTGATTTAATGATTAATTAAGCAGCATACATCTTCTATTTATTAATCCCATATATATTATCAAAATGTTCACATGTATAGTAGGAAAGGTTGCATATACAAATGTTAGAACAGAAATTGACATAACTAGGCCAAACTGTACAGAGCACCTATTAACTGTAGTGATAGACATAATGAAAATCTGTCCTTAGCTTTAATGTCTTTCCATGTAACTTAATGCCTCTTGCCACTTCTTATTACTTAACATTACTGGATAATATAATCTTAATCAAATCTGATTGTTTTGCTCCTATTAATTTTGTTATTATTGCTATTTTTAAGAAAATATGGTTTCAGAAAAAATAAATATTAATGATCCTGTCACCTAAGTATTATACATATAGTAGCCCTATATTCTGTCAATAATACTTGCACTAATTCCTGACCACTGACTGTTCTTTTTCAACACACAAACTGGGTGTCAAAATTTTCTAAAATAACTTTTCAGTAAAAGAAATAGCAAATAAGTTCAATTCATAATTTATGTCTTTAAATTGTTCAAATTAGAAATGTTAATAATTTTAAGCTGTCAGTTCCCAAATCATCTATCGTCCAAAAGACTTCAATATCACTTCAGCCATTTCTAAATGCCATCATAATACAAATTAATAACAAAATCTATTAATACTAATGATTGTGACTGTAAAAAAGTAGTTGGAATGTTATGGAACATAGAATAAAATAAGAAGCATTTTTTGTCCATAAGAAAAAACGAGATTACAATTTCTTGTCCACTAGACAGACAGGCATTGCCGTTTATTTATATCTGCTTATCTAATTGTTTTTACCTGACTTGGTCACAGCTGGACCAATTTATCTTACCTTGTGTCACGTAACAGTTTTATCAAACTGAGTACTTTTACTTGATTGCTTTTCTTCCCCTTTCTCTTTTGAGAAACATTGCATAATACAACATCTGTTGCTGATTCTTTGAAGAAGCCTTTCAGATTTTCTTGCAGACTCAGATACTGTCTAGCACTTGTTAGAAATCGGCACTTAAATAGCAACAGGGTTTAGATTTACACCATTAGACTTGTAGGTTCAGCTAAAGAAGTAGTGAAGAGGGCTGAAAACCTGACAGGTTCCATTTGAAAAAAATGAATTGTTAGGCTTCGTTATAGAAATATATTTGAGAAAAGAACAATTTGGATTTTGAGCCTGAACCACAAGTACCTTTTTCACATCACAGTCAATGTCAGATTTTAAAAATCTTTGTGGCATAAAAAACTATTTCATTAAATATTAAGGAGACCACTCATGGCTGGATAGTGGTTAGTAAGCTAAGCCAGTTAGGATAAGTTTATCTCTTTATCAATGTTTCATGAGTGTGTCTATATGCCAAATTTGGCTTAGTCCAACAGAAGAAATTTTACTTTTGTGAAGGGGTTCGAAAGATAATCTTGCAAGCCAATTATATTGAGTTAATTATTTTTCTCTAGCTGGTACATCTAGCTACATCCATACATCAACAGTTTCAGTAATATATATATATATATATATATGGCGCGTTGGCTCAGTTTAACAAATATTATCTAAGTAGCTAGTACCTCTCAGTGATGGGATTATTTACATATGGATAAATTATACAAATATATATTTTAGTATAAATGTATTTATTGAAAACAAAAATGCATACCTCAAACAAAATTTATTTTTATCCCGATTTTCTACAACTGTTCATATTTTCTGTTTTTTTAATCATTTTAAAACAATAGGGCAACAGAATTGGGTAAAAAACGAATTTCTTTTTTACTATGAGAAAAACATCAGTTTTATTCATGAAATTACCTTGCGCAAACACACACACATCTCTTTCTATTGTCTTGACAGAAGCCAACCAACCAACAAAAATGTGACATGCAAGTGGTTCATTTTTGAAGGCACCAGTATTAGATGAAGCTGACTGCTGCTAGTGGAAGTACTTGCTTAGACTAAGAAAAAGTCATTACATATTTCTTTATGCTGGTCTCTCTACTCTTACATTCATATTTAGGCACAAATATAATGTGGTTCCCTATGCCGACGGTATGAAATCAAATAATGGATAATTTTTATATCTGATAGAATATGATAATTATAAAGGCATATATTAGTTGGGAACCTATATTTGATCAGCGTCAGTGTGAGCAACTGCTAAATGAATGGCCTAAATCGTGTAAGTAAATAAAGAAATGAGGGCCGTGCGGGGATTGAACCCGTGTCCACCTTGGAAGCAACCTTATACGCAGGTTCTGCTCTACCACTGAGCTGACAAATTCTCATGGAAGGCAAGAGTGTACGAGTCAAAACTACTGCCTTCCATGAGAGTTTGTCATTAGCTCAGTGGTAGAGCAGAACCTGCATATTTCTTTATGTATGGATGTACCAGTTCCAACCTATGCTTTTTTTTCTGACAATTTCATACTGAAATAACTTAAACAAAATTATGGAGGATGTGTAGTGTACTGGATATATTTCTAAAAGAACAATACAAGTTTTTATCTTATCCACATATACATATAAAAGGAAATGTATATACATATTATGTGTGTGTGTGTAACACTTTTCAGTGAACACACAGATACTACACTCTGATCCTACACAGAAATGCCATGGAGTAACACTTTGATCCTAGGCAAAGCATACAAATATTCTGATCCTAGACAGAAGTGCCACTCCATATGTAAATAATCCCATCATTTTTTACATGTACTCCGCTAGTAATTAAATAAAAACTTAGAAAAATGCTTCTCACACCTGTTGCCCTATTTTAGGAAAATTGTATATCATCTATCATGGGATTATAATTACCTGACGGGATTGAGCTGAGTGCAATTCTGTAATCAGCTTACCTTTAATGTCTAGCCGTTTGCATGACTATAATCAGTCAAATTGAATATATTATTGTCACAATCTGTTTTTATGTCCTTTGTATGTGAGTGACATATATATATATATAT
>VCCN01000462.1:1064411-1079453 GCA_006491835.1 Architeuthis dux | reverse complement strand
ATATATATATAGTTAAAATGTTTTTTAAAAGTTCAAGATGCTTTTTATATGTAGCAAATTGAGAGAGTTCTGAGCAAAAAACCATAAGCTTATTTCAAAAAAGTTTTCTCTGTTCATATAATCCATCTTCACTTAGAGGGAACTATACTTATAACTGACTAAGTTGTGTGTGCGTGCACACACTTTTTGAAACCAGCACACAAAGCAAATTAATATGTGCACCACAGATTTCAAATTCTGTAGATAGCTTACTGAGGTTTTATTGAAAAATATTGATTCTCTATGTTGAATTCAAGTGTTCTCATACTTTAGTCTCAAGAAAAAAATTTGCACAACATAAGATTTTTGCGACCGCTGACAACAAAATATTAGAGGGAACATTGGTTATAAGGCACTTTGAATGCTTCTTTCTGAGTCAGAAAACAAATAGTCACATACATTTTATCTTTTCTTTATCATTATTTTCTTAAATTATAAAATTTTGTTTTATAATTTTCTCATTAAAACAAATTTCTTCTGCCATTCAGTTAACATGAACAGTGTTATAATCCATTTTCTGAGTCTGAAAAAGCTCATATATATTATACTATTTTTATATACTTGGGGTTTCACAGTTTTGGCTGGAATGCTTAATGCTGGAGGTTGATTCTTTAATGAATTATGTAAAATGTAGTCTATAATTTGGCATCTTTGCTTTTGTAAGCTTTTTGATACTGTAAGTATATTTGTACGGGTGTAAAATCTTTGAAACCATAGTGGTAATCTTTTTTGTGAAATGGGGTTAAGCACTGTTCATGATAATATAAATAAATTAATATTGGTTTTTCAATCATGTATCATGAAAAACACTCAACTTAAAAACTTGTGACAGTATTAGTTGTATTGAAGCTATAGAAAACAAATATGAAAAAACAATTGTGAAATTTGATAATTACAGGAAAATAGCTTTACAAATCATGCTTCTATGATGTTACCATGGTTGAGAAATTTTCAATTCAACATAGTTTGTATTTGGTCATGTGACCACAAAACTGCAAAATGTGCATGGAGCCAACAGACACTCATAATTTATTGCTGTGTTCTATTTTAGTTTAGTTTTCCTTTAATAGCAAACAGGGGTCTCAAAAAACTTATATAAAGCTTCCTTGCAATCAGATTTAAAAAAACAAGCAAATAAACATTTTTTAAATTTTATACCTTTCTTGTATAAAACTCTGCAATAATTGTAGGAGAAACATTTTTTGTATTCTTGTCCACATTTGTCACCTATCAAAATCCATCACACATTTCCTTCTTGATCCTTTGTATCACATCGGATAAAGTTTCAAAGGGCTGTAACTTAACCATTCATTTTTTACTAGTATTTCTTTCATTTTAATTGCAGTTGCTTTTCATTGCAACCGTCATTCTACAGCCATTAGTAAACAGTGTGGATTGGAAATAGAGATTAAGCTCTCTGCAAGACTCGAACTAGCATCCCTCTTATTCTAAAACACTATTATATTATTTTAGAATAACTCTTATTCTAAAAATTATATTTAAAATCAACGTCAGGGAAAAATCTGACTTATAAGGAGATTGCATTACCCCATTGCAATTACATGCTTTCTTCTTATGTTTCATCAGTCACTAGTGGCTGGATAATATCAAGGAGAATGATTGTTGGCCTGCATATAATGTGAATTTGTATAGAAATATAGTTAGTGTTTGTTTTGGTGGGATTTTTTAATTCATGCTTTTTCGGAGGAAATTTGCTCAAAGTAGTTAAAATCAATGATATTGGATAGAAACTGTTTGTGCTGCCTACAAAAGTCATAAATATTAGAGTACTGTGCACCCCTAAATGTTAACTAAGATTTGATTTTCAAGCATAGTTCTTTTTTTTGTTATTGTTTTATGCTGATACCTTCATCTTTGACATCTTCATATATGGTTAGGATAAAGTGGAGGATCAATTTTCATATTATTCAAGTACTAAACCTTTCTTCATTATTTTTAGAGATGAGGTACAATTAGATTTTCTTTTTTTTTTAAAGGATTTACTACCATTTTTATTGTTTTCAGCAGTCTCCTGTCATTATCTGTTAACATAACTGAGCAAGTCAATTCCCATGACATTATATTGTTTTTAACAAATTTCATGTAACATGATACCGACTATTGATTTTTAGGATTTCAGAGCAAGAAGTAGACAATATTAGTATTCACTTTCCTTCACTGCTGCTTTTACCAAAGGCACATAATGTTTCAAATAGAGTTTCTCACACTACATTCCTCAAATTACATCCATTTATTTCAACATGACAGAGGGATGAGCAATTCCAAGTTGCTGTTTGATAATTATTAAAGATATACTTATTCAAACAAACAAAAGAAAAAGAAAAGTAAAAATAAGAATAACTGTTCCAAAACTGTGTGGACACAATTATTAAATTAATTTTTCTTTACAATAATTATTAAAAGTTTCAGTTGTTATGAAATAATTATGTTGTCTTTTATACACAAGTGAGATAATTTAGATAAGATTTTAAAAGATCTGTCTATATAATGAACAGTGTGACTTTTTCTGTTTGTTTCTGTCTGTAATTTATGCTAGAGTGCACAGATACTACACTTTGAACCTAGGGAGAGGGCCAGGAAGTGAGACTTTGGTCCTAGGCAGAGCGCACAGATACTCTTATCGAAGGCAGATGTCCCGATCCATTCGTTAATAATCCGGTCAGTTGTTATGGGTACTATGCTAATAATTTAATAATCATAATTCTGGTGAGATGTGAAAAGTTTCAGTTGTTATAAAAAAAAAAAAACTATTCTTATATTTTATTTTCATAAGGATAGGCTTTGAATATTATTTTGAATAGATAAGGAAATGAGAAAAAACTGCAATGAAAGTTTAATAAATGAGAACTATGAAATCTCAGACAAAATTATATTATAAAATCTTCAAACAACTTCCTTTAGGAGAAAACAGTTTTCTCTTAAACCCTTTCATGTTCACCTATATTTTTCCATCATTTTTTCTCTCTCTTCTATTCATGTTAAAAGACTTCTTGAAAAAAATATAAAACCAGACTAAGCATCATAATACTACTTAAATATTTAATATCATTTTATTTTTAAAATTAAATTTTTACACATACTTTTACACTTAGTTATTTACTCAGAATTATTTTTCCTGGCATTGAAAAAAGGAAACCTTTTATTCACAAAGGAGGTAATATAGATTAAAGATTTAAAAAAGAAAATTAAATAATCATTATGGTTAATATGTAATAACCATAATTCCGGTGTGCTGTGAAATAATAATGTTCAGGAGCAGTTATCTCCCTTAAATTGAATTTAGATTTTTACAAATATTTTTACATTTAGTTATTTACTCAAAATTCTTTCCTTTCTTCTAACATTGAAAAAACGAAAATCTTTATTCACAAATGAGATAATTTAGATTTTTACAAATATTTTTAAAATTTAAATAATTTAATAACTATAATTCTGGTCATGTGTGATATAATAATGTTCAGAAATAGTTATTTCCCTTGGTTGTTAAATAAACATGCGATGTCTTACCTTGCTGTGTTCCATTCTCTGCCAAGTGCCACCAGCAAATCTCGCACCAGACATAAGGAAAACATTGCCCTAAACATAAAGAGCTTCCGCTATGCCTTGGCTCTAATATGAAATATAGGCTTAGCCTTCCTTGCAACAAGCCATATATATATATATATATATATATCGATCGTCACATTATTCTATTCTGTTGTAAGCAGTAAGATTTAATAAGGAGTTTAATCATAGCAAGAATATTTTCATTCTCTGCAGAGCACCATGGCAAGAGTAAGATCAGAGTAGTCTCCCTTGGATTCTCTTCAAATCTCGCGAGGGATGTGATTTCATGGGTCAGTAAGGAAAACATTGCTCTAGTCATAAAGAGCTTTTGGTTCGACTCTTTCGACATATGTATAACTTACCAAAATCACATAGAAATCATTTTTTAAAACTCTTTTGATGAAATCTGTTTATAAACAGCAGAAGACAACTTTCATAACTATTCAGAAAGGGCTGGGATTGTTTTTCTTCACGAAGAACGTTGTGTTATAAAATCGTCTGGCATTAATCTATTTTGTTTTATTTATATTTTTCAGTAAGGGGATAATTTTTAATTCATTTTAAATAAAGCATTTGGGACCGACTGATTTTGATAACATTAGCCATGATTATAATAAATGGCTTCCTGCGTGTGTGTGTTTGTATATATATACAAGTTGCACTTCACCTTAAAACTTCATTGCTCAGGCTGGAGGGTTACTCCGCACACATGCCCGCCATATATATATTTATATATGGTGAGCATAAAGTCCTTCCACCTTGTTCACCAGACATTACAACTCTTGACATTTTTTTATGAGATTATAATCAAGGTCAGTTCACCAGTTACTGATATTGTTGAAACTTTGAAGGCAAGGATTATGGATGGTTTAATGATGCTAACTGAAGAGATGTCCAAGAATGTAAGGCATGAAATTGAGTATCACTTAGACATTCTCTGGGCAACAAATGGAGCACATGTTGAAGTTCACGAATAACAGAAAAAATCTTTTTACAGTATAATTTGCAGTAATATATGTACCTAGCATAGGTTTTGTGTAATATATATTTGAAATCAGGGGAAGATTTTATGCTCACCCTGCATGCACACACACAATGTTTTTTTTGGTTTATCAGAGAATGTGGGGTGGGATGCAATGTTGTTTGTAAAACAACAAGAATGAAAATATTACCCCCCCAAATTTACTGAGTTGAAATATTATTTTTCAAAGTTGCCCAGCTAACATTCTGTATATACTTTTATTCTAATACAACGAACATTGCTGTTGATATATTCAACTTTGTAAATAAAAATATTGACTGACCAGGAAGGACAAACTTACAAAGTTTCTATTATACTCGGGGGGCTTTTCTTAGCCATTCATTGCAAATCCTCTCAAATTATTTAATCATAATGGTTGACACACAAATTCTTAAATCCTGAATGTCATAAATTCAACTAAATGATTCAGCCATTTCTTTTTATTAATATTATACATTTTTTAAAACCCGTTGTTGATTGCTGCATTTTATTTAAATCTTTCATTTGATTTTTTGTTCTTTGTGATTACTACTTATAATGGGAACTAAATATTTGGGCAATAAACTCAACCGTTCTTTTTGTCCTTTGCACATTAAAAAAATATTAAACTTACTTGTGTAATGACATAGTATTAGAGCATAGGGCTAATGGTTGAGAAGTCTAGAGGTTCCAGTCTGACTATATTCATTACCAAACACTTGATTTCAAATGAGGGCAAGGAGTCGGTTACTATTTCTATGTGTATCAACACAAAACATTTATAAACATGTATCAATAATATTTGGTGTGTGTAAAAGTTTCCATTGAAAAAACGGTTTTCAATTTTCAACTGTGTATTCAGTCTCCAATTTTCAAAAACAAGCACCGAGAACTTTTGCCCACACTTAATAAATAAAAGTATTTGCTTGGACAAGCTCAACTTTGATGCAAGACTTAATTTCAAGAGCAATTGATATGAATTGAGCTTCCTATCAATGGCTTGTGAGACACAATCTGTACAGCTACAAGTTGGATTTCTTTTTTTTTCACCGATAAAAATAAAAGCTATATTTTCTAATCCAATTTGATTGCTTGGCAGTAATTCTTTAAATGTGGTATCTGTTAACTTGGGTTCAATAGAGTAATTCACTGGTTTTTAGAAATTGAACTGAATAAAAACAGGTGATAATTATCAGCTTCATTTTCTATTTGACCAATAAGAACCCACAGTGACACCAGTGTCACATACTTCAAAGGTTCTGGGAATTCCCTTATCCTTGATTTTTAACTCATGATGTATACTAAGTAACATCTACTGAACATGGTGCCTGTTTACCATTTAGGAGAGAAGTAATTACTTTTATAAAGCTTGTTTTTGTTAATAAAAATTAAGTTTTAACCCATTTAACAATGTCCTATATTACATTTAACCTATTCTGACCACATTTCCTGAAATCGATATAAAAGAAGAGTTAGGAAAATATCGACAGGAATATGTCACTCCAGGCTTTTAGCGTTAAAATAATCATGGTAAAAACATTACATTGATACAACTTTACAAATATTTCTAATGCATTTTATGATGTATAATTTGTTTTTCTGTTTTATAACCCCATAATTTTCCTTCAAAGAGAAATGGGTCTGGGTTCTTATGGGGTTACATGTTTGAACATGAGAAATACAATATTTCATGTACAATGATCTGTAATGGGAGTTTTGGGCAAATACTTCAAATATTTTTTTTCTTCTGCAGTGTTGAAGATTTTATCTGTACAGATATCCACAATTTTTTTTATTCTGCAGAATATTGCAATTTGATACCGTGTCTTATTTTGATGTATAATACATATTGCTTTCTTTTTCTTTTTTTTTTTTAAAAACACTTTGAAGATGATAATTTCCAGATTAGTTAGTACTGGTATGAAATGTATGAACCCAAGTACAAATCAAGTTTGCTGACCAAAAATAATAATTTTATAGAAAATGATGACAAAACAAAAGTGAAAATTGAATTCTCCCTTCTTATTTATGAGATCTAATCTAAAAATACAGACATTGTGTATGAACTTTTTTAATTGTTTCTTAATATGTTTAAAAATTGTGACTGTGTCAATCCTTTTTTGTTTTTCCTTTTAAATTCTGTGACTTGAGATTGTTAAATGATTCCTCTATTTGTAAAAAGGTTACATGGCTTTAAAACATTTTTGTACATTTTTATCTTTATATAAATCATTGGTGACATTGTGGAAGAGACTCTTTTTGTAAAAAAACAAAAATTCTTGAGAACAGATCACAATTTAATGTATTTTTTAACTCATAAAAGTAGGAGAAAAAACTGTCTCCCTACCCGCTAAAATCCCTATTTCACTTCTCTTCCATGACTTGAACCTTACCTCTGCCACGAGGAAGGATACCCAAAAAGATGAGGTGGGGGTTTGGAAATAAAGTCCTCCTTTCTCCTATTCTCAAGCTTTCGTTTTGTAAATATTTCCTCTTTTTTTTATTGTCTTTCTCTATTTATACTACAAGCCACAAAAATACGCAAGAGAATTTTTAAAAAATCATTTCTATCCAATTTGCAATAACTGCCAAATGCTTTCCATTCATAACATCCATTTTTTTTATTCCACATTTTTCAAGCTTTAAACAGGTACACAATCTCTTATCTGAAAACTGGAAAGCTCAAAAAAACTGAACATTTTTTCCATGGATGTCATCTCGACCACCAAAGCTCCCATTTGGTGCCAAACATGATCCATGCTCAACCAAGGTTGTCTTGTAGAGCACAGCGGAAATTATTATATTAAGACGTCCTTGGATCACGCCACACAACACAGTTGTGTCACAGTGCTCCTATTAGTCAGACATGCCTCTGCTGCTCAGATATTTTATTTATTTTTTGACTTTGAAGCCTGTGAAAATGTTAAAAAGAGCTTCAGATTCTTCTATGGGTAACAGAAGCAGAAAAGGAAGCATCTATCATTATCAATTTAAATATCGATGCCAATCTGAAAAATCTTGAATTCTGAAAAGTTTCTGTTCCCAAGGATTTCAGATAAGACATTATGTACCTTTACTGCAATTTTAGTTGCCCAAATAAACAAAGGTTTATCATTTCAAATTCCCAGTTTTGCAATACAAGGTACCAATTTTTAATTTCAAATCAACTGGTGTGTTATGATATTTCTGTCTTCAGATAAAAAAATGTTTTTTTTCTAAATCTATAACTATGATTGGAATGTTCAAAATCTTGATTGTGCCAATAAAACTGGTAAACATGGAGTCCATTGCTCCAAGAAACTGCTGAAAGAGATGTTCATAACTTGTAATTTTACAATAAAACATTTCATAAAAAAAGTTTAAAAATTCAACATTGTTATTCTTGTTTTTTTTTTCATTACTGATGCAATTTTCACTCAGAAGAAAGAGGTATTTGTTAGACAAAGCCAACTATGACACATGGCAGAATTCAGACTACCCAATGAGAAATACACACACTAGCATTACACTTGTACACCAACTATTGCTTTATAACAGATGCTCTGATTTAGAGAAAATAGATTTATCAACCATCCAAATCTATTTATATAATGAGCTGTGTGACTTTTTCTGTTTGTTTCTCTGTCCACTCGGTTGGTGTAATGGTTAGCACGTCTGCCTCACATGCAGAAGGGCCTGAGTTCAATTTCCAGAATGAGCAAAGAGTGTGGAAAACTCTTCATTAGGATTAATTTCCCTGTGCACTCATCAGCTAATTGAGTACACTCTAAGCTGTGTGATTAGAGTGGAGGTATCCCTTCGGTGGACTTGCATCCTGCCAAGGGGGTGGTCCTAGACTTGAAAATATTGCTTTATAACAGATGCTCTCATTTAGAGAAAATAAATTTGTCAACCATCCAAATCTATCTATATAATGAGCAGTATGACTTTTTCTGCTTGTTTCTCTATCTGTAGCTATAGAATCACCCGTATTCTAGGTAATAGTGTTAGGGCTAACACCCCATTTCACTACCAATAGAACAGGCTGTACTGTATAAGTGCGGCTTTGATAGATTGGAGTTGGAGAGATCGAAATCAGTTTCAGATATCAGGTCTGAAGTAAATTATTACATCTTTCCATTTCAGGAGTCTACTAACCAAGATTTACAATTATATAACAATCTCTCTATCTAATGAACAGTGCAACTTTTGCTGTTGGTCTATTTGTCTGTAATACATAATAAAAGTAAAATAATACAGGTCTGGTTAGTCATTCAATAGAAACTGTCATGCAACCAATGTCTTTTGACAGCATGCTGTGTTGGGGGTGATTAATAAAAAAAAATTGGAAAAGGGGCTGATCAATGAATAAGTTACTTCCCCTGCCTTTTGTTGGGCAGCGATTTATTAAAAACAAGTGTGAATGCTGCTGGACACAAACTAAGGGATCAATTTAGGATAAACTTACATTGCAAATTGAACCCTCTACTAAAAACCTATTATGGGGAGGGATTTTTCTAGACATAATAAGTAGTAGATGTTGAAATTCTCAGCCCTCTAGCTCCATTGGTGCAGCCTGTAAGTTACATACATATATAGACAGCCAGCCAAACTTAAAAACTGAAGAAACCTATGTTGAGAGTTTCTAATTAATTGAATATATTTTTTAAAGTTTTTTTCAAATCTTACCTTTTGTTAATTCAGATAAGTAGTGACAGATTGAACCTAGAATAATTCTAATAATTTTAAACTTTAGAAATTATAATCACAGAGGAAAGTAAAAAAGACAAAACCCAGAGATTCCATGAGTTAGAAGCTGCATTTTAATCATATAAAAATGAAGTTGATGTTCCAAGCACAAATAAAATTCTTGTCCGTTACATTTTATTGGTTAAGTATTAAGTAATGGCTTTCGATTATGGTATATTCAAGCGATACTTTCGGATGTGTCCATCCCGACAGGCTGTGAAAATATGGTTGTTATTGCAGACTACACGATAGACAGGGTCACAGTCAGGACCAGTCAGACTCAGATACGAGTTGTATTGATTGTTCACATAGTGACAAGAGCCATCATCTGCAAAAATACAAGACAATTCAAGATTATTAGTATTTCAAGGCTTATAGAATGGTTAATATCATTGAAGTAAATGAAGCAGAGGACATATTTCAGTATTCAAAACATAAATCACTTATCCAATTTGTATCATAAATTATTAAGAAAAAGTCCAATATTAGAATAATAATGCAGCAAAATGACTAATTAATAAAATCCACCAAACTCTGAAGGTAGTTCATTGGGTCCCCAATCACCTAAATTTCCTCACTTGTTGTATTTCTTTTTCAAGATTAACCTATTAAGGTGCTTAATGCCTGAATTAAATGTCCCAGTAGACTTCTAAAAGAGATCTATGGGACATATATGTCCCAGGAGTCTTGAAAGGGTTAATACACATTTTAAATTTAATTATAAAAGTATTGGAAGAAAAGTATCAATTATAAAAGTATTGGAAGAAAAGTATCTCTTGTTAAGAAGCTCTGGTTCCCGGTAAATCCACTAAGTTCAAAACTATTTCCCAATAAATACCTTCAAGATTGCCTCACTTAATAACTGGTATTCAAAGCTGAAAATATGCATAATTGTCGTTGACATAAAATTTGCTATTACTTATATAGCAAGCTGATCATCTAATTTATACCCTATGAATTATTCAACGAATTCCTGGTAGATAGTCCAAGTTTCTT
This sequence comes from Architeuthis dux, assembly GCA_006491835.1. NCBI lineage: Eukaryota > Metazoa > Mollusca > Cephalopoda > Oegopsida > Architeuthidae > Architeuthis > Architeuthis dux. The sequence goes on along the minus strand of VCCN01000462.1, from coordinate 1,069,123 downwards.
TTATAATATGAGAAAAACATCAGTTTTATTGATGAAAAATCAGCGACAATGATGGAGTAGTTTTCCGCATTACTACCGAGACATCAACAGCAGTAGTAGTAACAATAGTAGTAGTGATGTAGACACAAACAAACAGACACAGGTGAGACTTGCTTTACCCCTTCCTGTCTTTGTGTTTGCTTTATCATGACAGAAACAAAATAACAAACAAAAAAGTGACAACGGTTTTTATATTATAAGATAAATCCAATTTAATTTAACAGTGAATCTTTCATGTAAATTCAGCTTGAAAGTTTAAAATTCCTTAAGAATATTTTCTAAAGCAGAAAGGAGATATTTATTAAAAAAACCTTCACAGTATTGTGGTCCGATACACTACTACTGAACTATAATCACAAGTGCAACAACTGAAAAGTGAACTCACGTGCACTCGTGAAGAATCCTCCTCGGTGGGGATACAATGACTCAACAGCAGAATTGGACATCTTGAATTCCTTCAGAGGAACACTGCAATGAAAGAGTGAAATAGAGATTCACAATTTGAAAGATGTAGTATTTACAACACAGAAATTGTATCACTGAATTTAATAGGCTAAAAATTTATAATTTTCTTTTTTTTTAAAATTAGAAGCAGGGTGTTGTATACAGAGAACTATAAAATGTTAAACATTTCAACATTGCTCAGGCAAGTGATGGGACATAAAGACAGTTTTGTTAAAAGAGCAACATGGCAAATATTTTTATCAGCTGTTATAAGTCCACTGCTGGACAAAGGCCTTTTCCATCTCCTTCCTAAACTCTGCCACGTCTTACCTGACAACTTTTCTATCTTGTCCCTCCACCTTGTGTCTGGTCTTTTCCTACTTCATTTACTGTCCCATGGGCACCAATCGGTTAGTCTCTTCTTGCTAGGTGACCAGCCCATCTCCATTTTTGCTGCTTAATAAGCTGTATAATATCCTTCATGCGATTCCTCTCTCTGATCCATGTTATCTTTTTCTATCTCTTAGAGTTATCCCTAGCATTGCTCTTTCCATGGCTCTCTGTGCTATTCTGAGTTGGTTTTCAGCTCTTTTGGTTAGTTTCCATGTTTCGCATCCATAAGTCATGGCTGGTATTATGCAGCCATTATATTGCAAATATATTTATTTTTATATCCATACATACAATTTTAAGCTTAATTTTGCTGCTATCTCAATTCATTTGATAGTTTTAATAAAATACAGTCTGTCCGAAAAGTATCCAGCTAGTAATTTAATTTAACAAAATAAATAGCCTACCTAGGGCAATTCCCTTCAAAGTACTCCTCTTGGGACCTCACACAATTATCCCTGCATCCTTTCCACTTTTCAAAACAGTCTGCAAAGTCCTCTTTAAGGACCGCTATCAGCTGCATCATCAGATTCCACTTAATCTCGTCCACGGTCTGAAATCTCTTTGGGAAAAGCCACAAGTTGCAGGAAGCCAAATCTGGACAGTAGGGGCTGACAAGACTTGGGTGATGCAATGTTTTGCCAAAACAATCTGCACAAGATGTGAAGAATGACTTGCTTGCTCATTATGAATGCGATGGCCACACAGTAAACAAGTAACCCCAAGGGAGAGTGTCCATCCATGCATGCACAGTGAGGTCCCCTCTGATTGGTTGCCAAATTACATCAAGGCTGCGCAACCGGTTCTCGAGATATTCAAAATGGATGGATACTTTCCAAACAGACCTCGTAAAATTATTGCTGCATTTAACTTGCAGACAAACATTTGGTTGATTGTTTTTTAATATCAGAAGCAACACAAAGAGTTTTGCCATAAGGCAAAATATGATTATTACTGAAAAAGATTTATACATTTATGCTTGAAAATCCTATAACAGACTTGGAAAGGTCTGAAATTACATGCAAACCAAAAAAGAAATTTAATTATGATATAACTATACCACAGAAAGAAGCTGAATAGGTTGATTATTCTTAAATTTTAAAATGAAGACCTTAGAAAGAAGAAAATAATTACTTGTAATTCCGAAGATCAATAATAGAGAGTTTGCCATTTTGAGCTCCACAAACAACAGTGTTTTCAGATAGAAATGTACAACAATTGACAGCATCTGAACATTCATAGTGGAAGATCTGAAAAAACAACAACAAAAAAAACATACTAAATAATGAAGTTGTTAGCCGACTTCTTGACATAAGATTTGTACTATTATTATGTTTATATGTAATAAAACAAACTTTAGTTTATTTGAATGATTGGTCCATTAAGGCTGCTTCATAAATATTAGGTTGTTACATATGAAATGTTTTTTGAACAGTAAGATGATATAAAACAACAAAAAAAAAAATTTAATCAAAATATGATCTATTTGAAGCAATAATATATTTCCAATGATCCTTTAATGATAATATGATCATCTCTATAAAATTCTTTAGTTTAAGTGATTACAAATTCAATACAAGCACAAATTGTGATTTCCCTATTACTCAACCTTTCATTACAGATATAAAGTTCAAATGCTTGAAAGATGATAATCTGTAGGAAAAATGTCAGGTGAATATGGATAGAAGATAATTTATAAGTTAATCATTAAAAGCTTTGAGTTTAGTTTTATTCAGAAAATGATACGTGGTAATGAACCTCTTGAAAGAAACCAACTTTTGTTCGGACTAGCTAATCTGTTCTTCCTATCTTTGATGTTGACAACGTTTCGGCTGAGTTATTCTACGGCCCTCTTCAGGTTTAAAATGTAATATCTTTCTTGGGAAAGCAAAAAACGGCAACAAACAGAAAATTTAAACATTGACCACAACATTTATAAATATTCTATTTCAGCAACGCATGCAATACAGCTTGTTCCATAATTTTAACATGGAAAAGTTCTCATTTTCTTTCACTGTTTGATACCGTTTTTTTGGCTTTGCTCCACTGGATAAATCAGCCGAAACATGTGTCAACATCAAAGATGGGAAGAAGAGATTAGATTGTCCGAACAAAGTTGGTAAGTTAATGACCGTTCTCAAAGTTATAGACAATACTGTTGAAACAAGTTGAATAGGCTGGTTACTAAATACAAACTCAAACTTTGTGTTACCTTCTTGCGAGACTGAAGTCCATATGACAAAAGAGTTTTATTTTCACAGGCCATCAACAGCATTTTACCTTCAGTCGAGATTTCCTTCTCTCCTGCAAGAATGCATATATAAAAGAGAAATAATAAATAGGAAATTCTTTACATATATTAAAATGCTTTATTTTATTTTCCAGTATTCTGGAAAATTGTATTATTATTTCTGAGGATGTTTCTAGTTTTCACTCTATACAGATGTTCGCCGATATAACATGGTTCGTTATAGTGTCGTTCGTGATATAAGGTGTGTGTGTGGTGGACCACAACATTTTTACTTATAATATCGCCCACTTGGCTAGAAGACTGCAAATAAAAAACAGAATTTCCCTTTGAACCCGTAAGCCCGATATTTCAACCTGAGCGCTATTTTACTACACCGTAAGTCTGGCAAACCAGCTGAAAAAATGAAATTAGACAAAAACATTTCAGTAGACAATGAATCAAACTTTAAAAAAAAAAAAATTAATTTGAGCTTTTCCACTCAGGAGCTCAGGTGTGGGGTATCTGAAGGCACAGAGGCTAAAGGTTCAAAGGGTTACATTTTGATGTAAATATGTAAACATTTTGTTTTTAAATACTGAAATTTGGTATATTTTGTAATATATTGTAGTTATTTTGGTGGTATTATTTAATAAAAAACAAACATTAAAGAACACCTTTGTTTAGTTTACGATAGACGATGTTTGATGTCTTTCACCTATTGCCCGCCCTTGAATATTGCCCATACCAACTCCCAATTATTGCAGCTCGGTTATAACGCGGTTGGCTTTCTTGGACCTCAACACCCGTATTATAACAGAGGATACCCATATTATAATGATCAGATTCCTATATGTTTGTTACTGTAACACAGTAATAGCACATTGTAGCAAGGTTTTTGTGAGCGCAATACCATCAAAATGCTCTAACTTGGACAATAAAGCAATTTCCACTCTAATTTGCAACTTAATAATAATAATGTGGGGTCAGAGTTCATGCTCACCCTGATAATCTATACTAGCTGGACTCGTATGAAATTTCACGGGTGTTGACAACTAAAATTATCCATTATCTCATGCCTCTGCTCTTCTCTCACTCTATGCCGGTATCTTCTCATTCTCCCCCTTATCCATTCCAATTGTCTGTCCATGATTTTATCTAAATATTATACAAACATGAATTAATTTCATATGCAAAAATTTCCCAGCCCCTCTGTAAACTACCTAACTTTTTTCTCCCCCTCCTATTCTCTTATTAAACTACTGTTCTTTTCTGCCCTCTCCCTTCCTGCCCAATATTAAACTACCTAACATTCTACCTCCCTCTCTTCATACTCCCTCAGTAAACTACCTAACTTTCGTTTGTCACCTTTCTTCCTACCCTCTTATTTAACTACCTTTCTTTTCTCGCCCCTATCTTCTTACCCTCTTAAATCAACTTTCCTTTCTCCTCACCTCTCTTCCTATCCCCTCAGTAAACAAACTTGCTTTTTATCCTCTCTTTTCCTACCCTCTTATTAAACTCGCTAACTCCTTATCTACCCTCTTTCTCTCTACCCTTTTATTAAACAACCTAACTCCAGTTTATAGTAATAAAATAATATTTTTAATAA
>VCCN01000462.1:1045407-1059095 GCA_006491835.1 Architeuthis dux | reverse complement strand
AGTGGCCTAAATCATGTAAGTAAATAAAGAAACAAGTGCCATATGGGGATCTAACATGTGTCCACCTTGGAAGCAATCTTGCTTCGAAGGTGGACGCGGGTTAGATTTCAAGATATTTTTAGTAGGAATTCCTGGTGTTGCCAGGGGAAAAATAACTTCAAAATTTGACAACACAGTAAAAAATATGTTAATATATTTCTTCTTCCACAACATAAACCACCAAGCAAAAAACTGGTTTAATTGAGTGTACATGTGGGCATTTTGGATGATATTTCAGTACTTTTGCATGTATTTATTCTCAAATCAGGTGTCGCATACCCCAGTTGGGTCCACACTGGACAAACCCATGTACAAATATTTGTTTTAGTCACATATTTTAATAAATTAGAAATAAAATAATTTTTGCAAGTAATTTTTTTGTGCTTTCTATCCATATGACCTTTGTTTGTCACTTTTGAGAACAATTCATTTTTAACCTTTTAGGAGGTGGTCCTATTTACAGTGTATTTACAATGCTAAACTTGACATAGGTGTGTGCGCACATAATCAACTAAAATGAACATTTAATTTTATGAAAACTTTATAAAATATAATTTGTTTTCCTGTGTTATATTTGAAGTTATTTTTCCCTGGGCGATATTATTTACTGTATGTAATGGTTGATGAATTCTACATTGAGGAAAACATTTTTTTAAGGCGACCAGTTACACTTATGTTTCATGCCTTAAAACATTCTTCAGACTGGTGTGAGGGGATGGCTTCAGAGAGCCGTTTCGAAGAGGGATTTTGCAAAAATGTAATACTTCTATTACTTTATATATATATAAATATATATACTGTAAACCCTCTTATTAACGGACTAATAGGGGGAGCAGTCATCTGTTAATGCTGATTGTCTGGTAGTACTGAATTATGTATTTAAAGAATTTTTTTTAAAAACCCAAAAAATTAAAATAGCACAAATGCATACATGACATGGTACATAGATATAATTAACATTGTAAGAGAATATAAATTATTTAATATTTAAGGAAATAAGATTATATAATTTACCTTATCTAGTGGATGATGAATTCTTTGTGCCGTGTAGCAGAGACTCATAATAGTTTGTAATGAGGTGGATTAAATTTATTAGGTTTAATTACTATCTGATTCGTTTAGTATTACCTAAAACTACCAACTTAACATTTAATACTAAGTTAAATTCTTATCTTGCATAGAAACGTAACAATATAAGTAATAGTAGCCATAGTAATAGGTACTACATGTTCATATAAGCTAAGTCTGTTGTCGCTTGCTCCTGCTAGTTATAAGATCCTTTAGGGCTAACCCTTATAGTCGACTACTGACAGTTTGGAGATATAGAAAGGGTATGACTATGTGCATGGGAAAGAAGGATTGTTTGTCCTGTCTTTCTCTGCAAGTTTCATGGCACAACAATCATAATAAAGCGAATGCATAAGAGAGACAATATTCACAGATGCATGCCATAATGAAAAGTACAGATTCAATGTAACTTAAAAAGAGATATTTGTTAGAAATGTGCACAAGATTAGATCAATACAATTAGCTGTAGAAATATTGATAAAGTTCTCATTAGTGGAGAAGAAGAAATATGTTTTTATAGATCGGTTTGCTACATGTTAAATGTCTCATGAGAAGAGGAATGCATCTGAAGTATTTTATGTAGATCGAAATTTGTTTTAAAAGAATCTTTCATAAAGAATGTTCCTGAAATTGAATGATTGGATTTAGGCAAAAGTCTCTTTGTGTAGAGCGCGATGAGGTAAAACGATCCTCGTTTGAAAGTGTGTGTTGAAAAGGTACCGTCGTCCGTATGTATATGTGCGTATGAGTGTGTGTGGCTGCAGCCTTCATTTCTGCCAAGCAGAAAAGTTTAGACTTGTGAGTTGCTTATATTCAAAGTGGTATATGAGTGGGGTGTAAATCGCTGAATCTGAGTCAGAAAAAACTTCAATGTTGAACTAGGTTATCTTTGCATTGTAATAAATAACTGGCAAATCTCTCATACAGTCCTTCTAAAGACACGAGGTCGTACGGACCTACCAACCACCACCAGTGTTAAACGATGCATGCCATCAGCACTGACACAACACAGAGTGGAAAAGCGTTCCTTGCTCATCTTCTCTTTCCGGGTTCCTGTTCTTTATGCTTGAAAGCTTGGGTGTTATTGGTAGAGAATGCCAAAATAATCCAGTTTCATCCCCATTGTAAACTTGTGACAAATTTGGTTTTTCGTTCCTGATTAGTTTGTTTAACTTTAAACAAAACAGCTCAACATCTGTTACAGCACTTCTACCCTTGCCATGTAACTTCCTATTAGCCAAGCTATAGCAATTACAAAATCTCCACAGCCAGCCATCACCAGCCTTAAAATATGTTATCCCCAAATGCTTAGCTAGATCATTTACTGCTTTGCAGAGCTCAACCATGTGAACATTAACGTTCACCGAATGTTCCTGCACATACCACTTATACGCTTCTTCAAGGTTTTTATTTCTTGCCACTTTCATAAGTTTCTTACCACCCACTGATGAACCAGACTGAGTCGAATCTACACTGTACTTTAGAGCATACTGCCTTAGTTTGTCTTTAGTCTTACATATGTCCAACATCTCTTGTTTCTTTACACTGTATTAGTCGCACCAGTCTCCAACTTCTTTATCAGCTCTAATTTTTTATAACACCTCCTGTTTCTTGGTAATACCATCTCTTTGTTTGGGAGCCATTCTAAGTGATAATGTAAGAAAGCACAGTAAATCCAGGGGTCATAAAGGGAGTGAATTAGTAAATACTATCTCCACCAAGAGTGTAAATAAAGATGGTGGAGTGAGATCACGAAGCAGTGCCATGTCTGCAACCTACCAGTCACTTTGTGCACTAATGGACCAGATTGGTAATTTCAAATAATCCTGTGGTGGACAAAATATTGCAATGAACAGATTTTGTCCAGTATTTCCCAAATCTGGTAATAAGAAATCTGTTAATGAGAGGGTTTACAGTGTGTGTGTGTGTATATATATATATATATATACTTCCATCAGGCAGATATCGAATACCTACTACACATTTTTACCCAGTTATTCTACCATCCACCACCACCTATATAAACTCCAGAACTCTTTGTATCACTGTTATTCCCTTGAAGATGCCCGCAAGGGGTGAAACATTGGAATAAAAGCTTCATTTATACTACAAGCCTTCTGACCTTGTCATTTAACACACATATTGTCGGATTTACCAGAATCACATTATATATATATATATATGAATTTATCTTAAAATCCCATACCCAAAGAGGGGTTTAAAACAAATTCATATATATATAGCTTTAAGACATTGTGATATACACATTTATAATATGAACAAGCTCTGAAAAATAAACCAAACTAACAGATTTTTTTTTATCATGAATTGAAGCAAAAGTGGCTGCTGGGCTTTGGAAAGTCATTTCTGAAGGTGCAAACTGATTTGAAGATTCATCATTGTAACACACGTGCAGAGATTCCTGGAAAAGAAAAACAAAATGAGTAAGACAAAATGTAAACAATAAAGCAGTAGTAGTATTTGGCAGAGCTTTGTCTTCTATCTGTGTGTGCAGATAGAGATAGAGATAGAAATACAAAAAACAGCAGTACAGAAAGAGAATAAATGTTCAAAGCTTGAATTGGTATAGTTGGTAGCAACTCAGCAAATGAAATCAGTGAGCCAAATTCATATTCTAGTCATATCCACTGTTGTCATTTTCATATTAATGTTCTTGAGAAAGGCATGAATCTGATACTTCCAGTGCCTTCACCAGTCATCTTGTAAATAGTCTTCCATTAGCATTTTATGATAGTAGGTAGGGAATGAGAGTATTAAGTATACAGACTATCCACTCATCATTACGTCTTATACCCCAATGGTTGGGTTCAGGTAGGCCTTGGGGTAGAAGTTACCAGTACTAAACATCCCTGTTTGACACACTAGTCCTTCAATGATCTTGGTACGACTTTTTATTGAATGACGTTTCATCAAAACAACATTTTATTGTAACAACTTTATCAAACAATATTTCATCAAAACTTTAAATTAAAAATATTTTAGTAATTTAAATATAATATTTTCTTTAAAATTTCAATTTTTAAAAACAGTAACATAGGGATGTTTTGTTTAAGTAGTTCAGTAGAAAAATATCCAGTAGCCTACAATTTTGGACCAAAACCAAGAGGGGAGGGCTATGAAGTTCATGGAAATTATTGGATTTTTTAAGTTTTCTTCCTGAATATTTCTTTCCAGATTGTAGGTATATCATGGCTGTTATAGTCACGATATAAAGAATAATGCCTACATCTTATAGTTTTGACTTTTTCAACAGATTTACAACTGTGGCTAGATTTTGATGTCACTTCCTTGTCAATGTATACTTTTTGTATATTCAGTTGATATATCAGCCAAAAATTAAAATATATAAATCAGGGCATAATTATACAATATTAACTAAATTCTAATGCCCCAACCAATTAAGAGGGAGATTGATAATCTAACAGCTTTATCTCCAGACAATACCTATTTAATATGCTAAAAGGAAATGGCTACAGCATTCTGCCTGCTTTCTTAGTTTGTTTTTTTTCGGGGGGGGGGGGGTATTCCTTGAGGTCAAACCAAGTAATAAAAAAAAAAAGCAGGTTTATAGAACAATTGTTTTATACATTAAAGTTTTGGAGTTCAGTAGGTTTATAGTTCAAATCTTATTTTCATCTTTCTCCAACTCTTTATATACATGGGACATGTGATAAGATGCCCAGACATACATTCACTGATTCTCATTGATAATAATGACAATGAGCATCAATTGTAAACACAAACTGCTTTTTTATCAGGTTATGGCATTAATCAAGGATTAGCACTGGCATATTAAGATCATGTGGAGTTGGTGTATTGAACCAGAGATTATAAGGTCAACAGTTCAACCCCATTGCCAAATTGAAGAGGCTTATTATCCCCCACAAAAAATCACTTTAAAATCAGAGTAGTACAAATCTGTAGCTACAATTTGCACGTGGTGATGCATTTAAAAATTACCAAATATACCAATTCATCAACTTGGACATCATTATTCTTGTCTGAATTTTGTTAGATGAGGTGTTTTAATCATTTTATGTGGTTTGTTACAGAACATTCCAGAGCACAACAGACACCTGAGGAAGGTTGGAGTGTACATGGACAAAACATTGTAAAAGAAATTTAAAAAAAAAAAAAAAAAAGAAACAGAAACAAAGACGAAGAAATTAGTTGTAACCAATCACATACAATGAGTGGATATTATTGATTTGAAAAGCACAGATGCAAGATTTATGATTATTCATACCACTTGGATTTCAAATGTATAAGACTGACAGCAAGAGAAAATGGTATATTCCTCACCAAGTTGAGATTTTCTTTTAGGCTAGGTAATAAACCACAGAAACCACTCACTTTTAAACCTCTTAGTCTTAAATTCAAAATCAACTAGAAAGCTCTCACAGAGCTCATCATACCTCTGCCAACACCACTATTACTAAAAACTGAACAGTCACGTTACAGATCCCAGACTATGCTGTGACAAAAGCTTGTAATACTTATTCATCAGAGAGATCCCTTTGAACCCTAATTCATTTCAACACTTGATTATTTCCCTTAGACTGAGTAACTTTGTCATTACTGTGTTATTACATCCAAAAAGACAAAAAATTGTCCTATCCTGTAATGTTAACAAAATCCTTTTTTAATTCCTGGATCTGCCCCAAAATTTAATCAATATTCTTTGGCACATGGCCCTATCTTCCACAAAATATCATTGACATTCATCGAGAACATTTGGAGATATTGTGTAGACAATCAGATAAATAGACAGACATAGGTGAATACATAATCTCTGCCCATTTTTGTTGGCCGAGGTAAAAACTATTGTGCTATACTGGCAAATATAGGTCTAGAGTTTATCTGGAAAAAATATCTTATGAAGTTATCTTTGTTGAGAAGCTCTAAAGAACAACTGAGTTATCAGGCCTCATTTGATCTGTGCAATTGCACAACTTCAAGAATAATCATTTTATTACATGAATAGTACTAATAATTTTACAAAAACTCAGTTGATCTCTAGAACAGGGGTTTCCCAACCTTTTTGTGTCGAAGAGCACTTTCATGACTACCAATGGTGTGGTGGCCATTTACTTTTCCAGTCAAATTTATATTAGGACTTAATAATAAAAACATATATAATAATATTTAATTCCTATTTAAGATAATGCACAAAACAAATTACTGCGAAATAGCAAGTTTTTAGAAATCGTTTATATTAAGTTTATAGTTTGACTTAATAATGACCGATATAGCATGTAGTACCTATGTAAAATAATGAGCTTAATTCACAAAACAAAAATAATTCAAATAAACTAAAAACAAAACTAATAAACCCAAAAGAAAATTACTTTGTGAAATAATTCATAAACAGGGCTGTAGAGTTAACAAAATTAAATGCAGCTGGATGGTTGAGGGCACTGGAAGCCTTTCCAATGGGGTCCAGGTGCAAAGCCCCAGAAAATTTTCGAATTTTCTAGCATCTCAGGACCCAAATTCAGCAGTCTGAGATTATAAAATATATTTTTTGGCAAAAAGTTTGCCCCCCACCTCTTTACAGCACTGATAAAAAAGTAATGCCAAACAAGTTCTAAATAATTATGATTTCTTATTCTTATACAAATGTATTTGGCAATCTCAAGGCAAATTTATAGGTGAACTTGATAATGAACATAACACGAAAAAATTAATTCCTACATAAAATAATAATACTGTACAGATAAAACAATTTTTTCCTATAGAAAATTAAAATTTATATTCCTATGCAACAAAACTTCCTGAAAATCTCACAGTCAATGTGATTGTTGGCAATGCCTCATAGTTGGGAGAGTAGTTTGATATTGCTGTTTGTAAACAATCAAGATGCTCTTCGGTAAGACAAGATCTGTATTTTGATTTTATTCATATTTCGGAAATCTATGAAATCTATGAATTCATCTTCAGGTGAGAAATCCATATAACAAGTTTTGCTTTAAATTAATTTATAGAGCCTATCATTCTAGATATACATTTGTCTTTTCCCCGAAGCTCCAAGTTTAAAGAATCTAATTTTTCTGTAATGTTTGTGATCTACCAACAAGCAAGAATCGCATAGTTGATCAAAGTTTTTATCTCTTCAATTAGGCTTACAAATCTTGTCAGAACTTTGCCATCATGCTTCAGTATGTAAACTAAGGTCAGATTGTTTATTTTTTTTACTTGAAAAACTTGAATTGGTTGATTTACAAATTAGAAGAATCGATTTGTAATTTGAAGGGGATCTGCTGATTAAAACCTGAAGTTGAAAAGATAAGGACGCTGTCTGCCACGTCTGGTATAGTCGAGTTCTTGATTTATTGTGTCTGGTTTTTTTTTTTGCTGGGGGCGTCCAACCACCTGCCTTTCTGTTGATGTGGCAGTTTTTTTCTCATCTGAGCCCTGGTTGGCTACAGATTATGATCCTGTTAATAGGGACACAACAATCAAAATGACCCTGTATCAATTTTCAAAGATTCCACAAAACTATTACTTTGTAATTCTGATTATAAATTTAGTTAGCCGTAACCGACAAGACTGGATCTTTTTCTAACATTTGGTTCTCTAAGTCCATGCCACAAACACACACATGCCACATACAAACATATTACCCACACACATACACACATGCCACTATTGCACATAGATGCATATACCACATACGCACATGTATGCGGCATGTGGGTGTGTGTATTTTTCATTTTTAATGAATTGTCATTCAATGGAACGTCGTGCAACAGGATGCTGATCTGCTACCATTCTCTTTATCTTTTATTCTTTGTCTTTCGCTTTATCTTCTTTGTTGTCCCTTAACTGTCATCCTCCCAGCATGTTGCATACTGTCAATGACAGTGCACAACACATCGATAGTCTGCAATACGTGAAGTCGATACACTTTGCAACATAAGTATCATAACCATATTTAAATAGGTTTGGCTTTCTTTTTTCATGTAGTGTTTGGCTACACAGTCAGATTTTAATCCAGCAACCATACCATGCTCTAACAAAGTGAGGTAGGTGGTACAGGGGAAACAGATGGGAAAAGTGTGTGCCTAAAGTGTTAAAAAAAAGGAGTAACATTAAAAAATCAAAATCATCAATGATAGTATTAATTTAAAAAAAGGGTCGGCGGGCGCCATGGCACTCGCAGGCACAGGGTTGAGGACTGCTGCTCTAGAAGGTCTTTTGATGAAATATGAAAGTTTTTCCAGATAAGTTTCTGGTAGTGAACATAACCAATTTCAAGTTTAGGAAAGTATATTGGTGGATCTGAAATTTGTTATTTTGATCTGAAATTTTCACTGTATAATGTTCAATCTATGCGATTAATATTCACTACTGAATTAAGTGCATTGACAAGGAAGGATAATAAATATTTGTGGTGTAAAGCAAATGCTTTTTTCATCATTAGGCTGCAGATGTACCAACATATACAACAAAGCATTCAGCTCTAATTACCAAGCTAAGCCAGCATGTGCAGTATAGGTCCAAATCTGACTAAAAAAGCAACCGACAGAAATATGAAAAGGAAAAAGCATATTAAAACTTATACGGCTATTAGCAGATACAATTTGATAGAATTGCATGCTAATTGTAAAAGGTCCTATATTTATTAAGGATAGGAAAATAGTTTCAAACTAGGGCAAAGGTCACTCCACTAGTAGTGTTAATCATCATCATATTATATAAGAGTCATGTCTGTTACACTTATAGTATCAGTAGCAGCCATCAGTTCTCTCCCTTCTTATCCTCTAATTAAACTACCTTTCTTCCCCTTCCTACCCTCTTATTAAACTACCCAACCCCCCTTTGTCCCTCATCATTCCTACTGCGTCTCTCACACTTATAGTATCAGTAGCAGCCATTAGCTGATTTTGTTGTTTTACACTTAAGATAACAGTCAGCAAAGCGACAGGTCATGGACTAGTACCCGTAATATCTGCAGAATATAAATATCTAACATATCACCTAATGGCAAATATTCTTTTTAACCTCAACTTAATAGATAGGAAGCAAAACTGTCCATTTATTGCCCAGCTAACATACAGTCCTGCCTTTCTTTATAGTTGTCAGGACAGTTTTATAAAGACATAATTGTTCATTCCACACAAACTGGATCATTTGCAGGCTTAACTGTTGGCTTTCCATCAATATAGATTAACAAGAGAACAACATGTTTTTCTAACATAGACATGAGTGATCCATAGCTGTGAGGAGCTGTGTGCAAAACTAATGCCACATAATCACTTAGAATAAAACTACAAAAAACTTAATAGCTGTGGGTTGAGTTGCCCTATTATACTAGAGAGGAAGAAAAAAAAGATTTACAACCAGAAATGGAAATGTTGAAGAAAAAAGATGTGTTTGGATATACCCATACAAATACATACAGGCGTTCCGATATAACACGGTTTTGTGATATAAGGTGGGTGGGTGGTGGGCCTACATTTTTACCTATATAATTTCCCACTTGTCCAGAAAACCACAAATAAAAACAGAATTTCCCATTGAACCCATAAGCACAATATTTCAGGCTGAGTGCTATTTTATTATAATGCAGTTGGATTTGTCAGACCCCAACACCAGTGTTATAATGGGGGATGCCTGTACTTCAGAAATATTCCTAGCTGGTTGAAAATGCTTTCTAGATAACTGTTGGTCTATTTTGACTTATTTACATTTAATTAAAATGATAAAATTTGCTTTAAATAAACCAACCACTGACAGTTCTCATGCAACAATCAAAACTGAATCCAAATTTTGTTCAGTCCTTAATAGCAAATAAAGATTTAATATTATTTTGAATTTACCATTAAGTGAAGCATTGTCAATTATTAATTTTTGACTAGTAATTCTTTCATCTTATTTCTGCTTTTTATTACAACTCTCAGACTGTTATTCATGTAAGGTGTTACATGTAGGAAACAGAAATCCGTGTTACGATTACTGTATGGTTGGAAATATACTAGATATTGTAAATGATGAAACGGATCTTGGTATCATAGTAACAGATAAACTATCATTCTCCAAGTATATTGCCAGTGCTGCGGCTAAAGCGAACAGGGTGCTAGGACTGATTAAGCCTACCTTTTTATATATATATATATATGACTCGTTCCTTATACTATATAAGACTTATGTCTGTCCACACATCTGGTCACCGTACTTGGAGAGGGATAAAAATTTTTTTAGAAAAATCCAGAGACGAGCAACTGTTATTCTTACTAATGACTGTAGAAACATGATTTGAGAGTTGAGATAAAAGCAAAAAAAATAAGATGAAAGAAATACTAGTCAAAAATGAATAATTATTAAAAGATCTACAATGCTCTTATCTACCAATACTTAAAGGTTAGCAACTTTTTAATTATGAGCTTTCATCAAATCAACGATTCCAACTGAGCTTATTAAGTTCAGTATATAACTTAATAATGCAGATATTGTTTTTAATTTTACAGTTGATATAAGCAGTACTAAGTTCTACAATTTGTATTGTTTTGTAACTGAGTGAGCTTAGCAGTTGTAAAAGTTGTCCTACTTATTGCTGCTGTTGGAACAGTTCACATTTGATAATTTTAAAAGGTTAGTCTTTGAGATTAGTTAAACAATTTCTGAAAAAGGACTACTCAATTTAATATAAGTCAAAATGCTCACAAAGCATTAACTTATATAAATGCATGTAGAGGGAAATGCAGTCAAAGAATAACAGCAACACCTTCACTTTTATTAAATGAAAAAAATTCTTTATTAGTCATTTGAAAACATGAAAATTATTTATAAATTTATTGAATTAAAGGTCTACTAAGTTTATAATAAAAAACTTTTGAGAATTATTTTTTTAACTAACATAGTACTCATTAAAAATGATTGGATTTTTTGTTACGTATGGATAAATTATACAAATACATATTTTAGTATAAATGTATTTATTTATTTATTAGGATGAAATTAACTTGCAAATAATAAGTTAGGAGATTTTGTTTTCAATGTTTCATTTTCCTGTTGATTTTCAACAACTCTTCATATTTTCTGGGTTTTTTAAAGATTTTGAAACAAGGCAACAGCGGTGAGTAAAAATCAAATTTCTTTTCTAAAATGAGAAAAATATCAGTTTTATTCATGAAAAATTAGAACGAAGACAGCAGCAGCAGCAAAATTTAACTTATTTTTCTTTACCCTTGAAGAGCATGTTAGAGTGCAAATTAAGCTGAATGGAACAGGTGTCTTGTGTTGGTTAACAGGATTAACTGAACGAGAAAGCACTCAGAGAGTGCATACCTCGGCCAACGCCATTGTCACTAAAAATTAAATGACAATCAGTTCACAATAAGTTACAATGTGTAGGAGGTAACTGTAAAAGATTCCTGGACATATAGCTACGATGCAGGGGTGGTAACTATACATGGAGCTGCTCCAAAATTTAATCATCTCTCCTGTAGCCCATTGCCCACCCTTTCACAAAATTTCACTGAGAACTTTTGGAGATATTATATGGTGTGGACATATACGAGAAGGTAAGGGAAGGTAACTGGATCCACCCCAAAGTTTATGGCCCATCCCTCCACAAAATTTCAATGGAATTCATTGAGAACTTCTGAGATATCGTGTGGACAAACAGAGAACTTTTGGGGATATTGTGTGGTGTTGACATATAGCCATGACGTACTTCTTCCGTAGCCTGTTGCCTGAGAACTTTTAGAGATATGTGGACAGACTGAAAGACACAGGGTAATACAAATCGGAGTCAGACTTAATCATTCGCAAGATTAACAAACTGGTACTTCTTCATTATCTGTACGCCACTTATTGCACCTTTTTCTTCAATTTCACTGATCCCCACATCCATTCAACTTTTTGTATGTTAATGCCTATTGTTGACAAAATTATATCAATAGTTCATCGTGAAGAGATAAAAAAAAATCTGCTGCGTTCAACTCCTCAGAGGAGTAACCCTGCAAACAATCCGAATAGATAGTGGATCCTTCAGCAACATACTCCTTAATAGCGTTAAGAAGCATTTCTGCAGTTCAGTAGTAATGAATAGCGGCCTGAGGAGTAAATGCACAAAAAACGGAATGTGGGGATCGGCAAAATGGAGGAGCAAGGCACAATGAATGGCATACAGATAACAAAGAAGTACCAACAAATTTTCTGAAAATAAAAATACTTACCTACTTTGGAATTTTCACATTTTGAAACTATTTGTACTTCTTCAAAACAATTTTTTTCTTTTGAAGAGGATGAAAAATACTTTTTTTTTTTAAATAATGAATTTATAAAAAGACAAAACTGTTGAGGTCAGGTAGAAACTAATGGTGATAACTTTTTGATTATCATCAAAAAATCTGATGTGCAATGTTCAAGTAACAAACAAAATCTGTGCCTGTAAAATCTTTACAGCAACTATCTTACAGCCTGTATACATTTTATTACCTTTATAGTTTCATTCCATTTTTACAAGTACAGGTACACCACCGATTTTCCAGCAACTGATGGCCCGGATTCTCTTTTAATACTGACAAAATTACAAGCGGACACTTGAAATTCTAGAGGCTCTCACACTAGGTTGTGTTCGACCGCATTCATGCTTGTTTTTTGAAAATTCAGACTTTTTAGTTAACCAACAAAAGGCAAAAGAAATAACTTATTCATTGATCACCCCTTTTTCCAATCTTTTAATTGATCACACACAACGCAGCATGCTGCTAAAAGACATTGGTCACATGACAGTTTCTATAGAGTGACTAATCATATTTGTTTAATTTAACTTTCTAACAGTCCAAATGCTTTAAAGATATGAGATGTGCATAATTAGTGGGTCAGAGGTGGATTATTGAATTATTATCACAAGACCTCTGTTGGTACGGCAAAATGGATAATCTGGCACAATTCTGGAACCGTATCATATTTTTCCATTTTGAAGATTGGTCATTATGAAATAAAAAGATAATGATCACAAAAGCATACCAGGTTACAAAAATAAATTGAAACAGAGGATAAAAAAAAATATGTATTTGTAACATTACCTTCGATATGTTTTTAACAGAAAATCCATTTTTACCATCAATATAAGGAAGTCCTGCAGAGGACATTCCATGATTAATCAGCTGGCCCCTGAGTGTTGGCTTTGCTGAAATATACAAAAGTGAATGAGAGAAATAATAAAAATAAGTAATTACAAGTGAGACTTCTAGAAACTCCTCAGTTATTGACAAATGTTAGAGTTATATATTGGGTGGCCAAAAATGTTGGTTCAGTATAAAATAAAATACATTTTTTATTTTATTTTTGACACTAACTTTATTGAACAACATATCTACCATTTTCTTCTATCATCTTTCAGGCAACTTCATAATTCCATCCTCCCAGAACTGCTCCCCATGATCCTTTGCATTCCAGTTTGTAAAGTATCCACTTTCCATTGCCTCTCACAATTTGTTTCAAAAACGAAATATTTTTTTTTTTAAATTTAAAAATTTATTTGCACCATTAACAGCTTTGAAATGGTGAACTATTAAGTCTTAAAGTAAGAGAATGTGAAGAAACCG
>VCCN01000462.1:1028595-1042549 GCA_006491835.1 Architeuthis dux | reverse complement strand
AGAACATTGATATTTTGTAATTTACCTATTTTGCCTCAGACACCTTAGGGAAGGTACTTGAAAGTTGAAAACTCCTCATCTAAAGCAGTGTGCCAAGGTGTCCCTGGTGTCCCAAAGGCAAACATAGTAGGAAAACTTGGAGAGCCAACAAGTCTCTTTTGACCTCCGAGCCATACTTATCATACTTCAAGGTGTCTAGCAAGGTATTGACACTGTTGTTTTGCAGGTGAAATGAAGTGCTGAGAATTTTCTTGATCCCCGATAGGCATGCTGACATAACTTGTAGGCATCGCACATCTTGGCAAAGTTCTCTCTGAGGCAAAGGTCAAAGCCGGTGTCTTTGTTGAACCACACATAAAGAAGATCCTGGAGCACAAGGAATTCCCCAAAAAGCTCACTAGAAAAAACAAGAAAGCAGCTTGGTACAGCTTTGTTACAGTGGTTCAGAGCTTTCAGGGCAATCACATGGCCGATAACTATGTGGGGCTGGTTGAGATTAGGGTGAAGAACTACAGTAAAATGGGCTGCAGGCTGTGCTTCAAAGTACATATCTTTGACACTCGTTTTGATAAATTCAAGGAGAACATTGGAGCGTATTCGGAGGAGCAAGGTGAACGCTTCCACCAGGCTGTACTGGACTTTGAATGCCACTATCAAGGAACATATAACAAGAACAAAGATGGGAGATTATATTTTTGGATCCGGTTCGTGAAAGTGAATTACAGTACAATTGTAAATCTCGAAAAACTATTCGCTTCTAAATCTTTTGTGATCACTTTTGTTTAACATTAGTGTTACTGTTATATACATGTTAATTTAGATTCCTATGTTGCTGTTTTTCGGGGGGGGGGGGGGTTTAATGTGAATAAAAATATGCAAATTTACCTGTTGTACAATTGGAAATAGTTTAATTTCAAGATTTCACTATTCTGGTCACATAAGCAAAGTTTGAAGGGAATGATAGCCATTTTTTAAATACTTTTTACACATAAGCAATTAGAAAATGACATTCACTACTCAGGAACAAAAATTGCGTTGCAGTGTATGTTGGTTATGTCCGTCTGTCACAGAGTAATGACAGGAGTATGACATTTCAATTTTAATTTCCCCACGTTTTACTTTCTTCCTTCCCACTCTCCAGTCAGTTACTGGTGTCCCCCCCCCCAGCATGTCACACCCCAATGTAAATTGTGGAAATAGGACAAGCGAGGCTTCTTAAAAGAGATTATTTTGTTTGTTGAAAATGAAAAGTAAGACTATGATTAATCCTCTATAATTATTAAAACATGCGTCATTTTTGACGACACAGGTACTAGTTTATATTATATAAATTATACTAAAAATATATCATTCTATTTTCTATGCTATTACCATTAAAAAAAAAAAATGTTTACTTAAAGGTCAATTTCTCTTTTCCAGCATTTTCTGAGTATGGCCATGTCCAAGTTCAATATTTTTTGCATGTTGACATATGGTTTTTTTTTTACATATAAAATGTAAACAAACAATCGGATCGAGCGTAACTCCCCATTTTTCAATTCCTGGGGTTGTGTCCACATTATAGCCAAATTTCAGCAAAACCGGCCAAGATTTGAGAAATTTTCCCAATTGTAAAACAAAAACGTTTTTGGTTATAAAATGTAAACAAACAATCGGATCGGCCATAACTCTCCACCCCCAAGTTGAATCAATCACTCCACAAGCAAGCCTACATACAACATTCAATTGAAATATATTAAAGAATCGGAACGAAGTTATCCAATTAATTGAGAAAATGGATACGACGCCGTACAGATAGCCATAGCGAAGGATAGTCCCATGCTTTAGGGTAGGAAGGAACTAAGGAATTCTAACGAGCTTAAATCCTGTTGCGTTGGAGCAAATAAACTTAGCAAATTATTTCTTTGATAAATATTTTGTATTTAGGAGGATGATGCATTATTAATTGTCAATTAATTATCTTTTCGGGGAAGATTTCTCCGATTTTTCTTATTCAATCTCGGATGAACTTTTGATCCTCAAAATAACCCCCAACATTTACAAAGCATTTAATAGATTTCAGTTTAATGATTAAAAATTGTCAATATAAAATATTTATAGAAAAAACCTGGAAACTAAGTCGAAAACAAACATCGGATTACATCATTTTGAAGTTACAAACGAAATGACTCAACATTGACATTTTTTGTTTCGTAGAAATAATGAAACCAATTCATATTAAAGTACTAATCTTTAGTACTGAATTGTTTATGTTTGATTTTCTTGTTTAGCAGAAACAGAACAATCGTAAATATTAAAAAAAAGATAAGTTTCGACATTATTCAAAAAAAATCAATATGATTGTTATTGTTGTAATTGCCATGTAAGATCGCTACACTAACTTCTTTTGATATTATATTTTGAAAGTGACTGACGAAAAAGTTATGAAGTTCTTAAATCCCCAATCTGAAGAATAATTAATTATTTTTTTCTAAATTATTTCGATTAAATAAAAAAATAAAAAAATTCAATCTATGATCCCAATTAATTCAAAAGGAAAAGCCTCGCCTGACTCCAACATTTGGCTTCTATTTGCTTTTTTCGACCACTCTCGTAGATTAGCACAGAAAAGAGAATGTAATTAAAACATTCAGATACAATGATAAAATGCAATCAATAACCGAAAAAAACTCGTGTAGTCTTGTTTATTATTAAGTCAAGTCGCTCCGACTTTCTTTTTCGACTTAATCATAGGCTGCTAGAATCAGTAATATCAACGCTTCTTTCATAACAAATAATGAGCCTTTGAACAAGTCAGTACTGGTTGTATTCTATCTAAATACAAATCTATAAGGTTTAAACAAACGACTGAAAAAGAAAGACAAGCCTACCTCAGTGTAACTTGCCAGTCTGATTGCAACAGCAATCTACTACACGCAGCCATTGTTATTGTAGGAAACAGACACGACTTCCGCTTTTGAACTTTTTACTCAACTCTTGCGACTTCAACTTTTAAATCAAAATTTGATAAAGGAAGAAGAATTTTTAACAATGTGGAATGAATGATAACCTTAATTGGTTTATATTTCAGCTAAAATTTGTCTAAATTCTTCTTTATTTTTTCGTTGGCTTGCTTACAGATAGGTATTACGACATACCGGAAAGTGAACTAGCTGCTGCTGATACTCGCCGGTCTCAACCCCAGAAGTGGGACTCGAAAATATCAACATCACCAACAAATACTATCCACGAATTAATTTGGCTCTGTTGAAAGATTAATTCTCTCCCAATGGCCCTGGGAAGTATTGCTTTGCGTTAAAATCTGATTGTTTTGAAACCTTGGGAGCAGATTGACTGTATATACGTTAAACTGAGACCGTTTTTTTGATATTTTCGTTTGAGCCTTGCAAGAAGTTTGACTTGATCCGTGGATTTCATATTTAGGAATTTGAGTCAGGCAAGGTTTTAAGACTTGAGCCTAATTCAAAATGCCCACCAAAAAGAAATGTACTATTATAAACGTAGGATTTAAATTTGGAAAGGACTTTCCTCTGCCTAGATAACTGTAACTGAGAAAAACACCAAGAAACTCCGTCCACATTTCTCCACAGAAACTAAAGAGTAAAGAAAAAAAGAGAAAGATTTATGAACTCGAATTGTAAAAAGAAAAATATTCAATTAAAAATCTCTCTCCTCATTTCCCCCGCGGAGGGAAGAGGATGAAGATATCGGAATCTATTTTTTATTACACCAGACAGGGAAAAAGCTTGGGAGGATTTTGAGAAGTTGGTGTTGTTTTAAAACTAAAAGCGAACCAGTGAAAAAAAAATTAAAAGGGATTTTGCAAATTTATTAGATTTCACACTTTTTACTTTTAATTCTTGTCTTTTCAGTTCTACGATTTCCTACTTTTTCAAGGTAACCGTAAGCACCACCCTCCTATCAAATCTTAAAAAAACAAAAACATCAGATTACTTTTTAAAATCTTTCTTTGATTGCAAAATTTTGTAAATATCTTTGTTTTTAAATTTTCGTTATATACCTACTACACCAATTAAAATAATGTATTAAACATTATCAAAGGAAGGGAAAACCAAGTTGATATGTCTAAACGTTAAAAAGGGGATATTGTTTTGTTTTCTGATCAGTGACAGTGATCATACATTTACTCAACAAAAATAAAAGGCTGGATATCTTTTAAAAAAAGAGAATAACACGGAAAGAATTTTAGTCTTTTTAAACTGTCTATCAAAAAAAGTAGTAATTCTTTCTTCGTCGGAAAACTAAACAGTTCTTTATTTTTTTCAATTTCCTTCATGAATCTTTAACAAGCGTTAACACTTTTCTCCCGACCATACTTGTCAAAAATGATGTTTAACCAAGGAACTCTGAAGAGGAAATTACAACGGGAGATAGATGTAAGTATTCGTTTATTTATATTTTACCCACCTCAGATGCTTTGCTTTTAAGAAAATGTTTTTTTATTATTATTTGCAAAAATTTAAAAAGGGCGTCTTGTTTTCTTTTTTTAACCAAGAAGTCATTGATCACTCACTAACAATAAAACAAAATAGCCTTTGGTTGATTTTCTTTCTTTTTTTAAAAAAAATCATTTTTTCTGGGTGTGAAATTGTATTTATCTTCATTATTTTACCTACTCTTCAAGGTTGTGTACGGGTTAGTTAACTCAAACTGATATTGTTTTGGTGGCTGATTTAGAATTGACTTAAACCTTCAATTCGTATTGTTTTATTTGATTTTTGCCGTTTTCTGTCACAAAAACAATTTTATTTGCATTAGCAGTGAGTGTCAGTGTTCATCGTTGTAAACATTATCAATTGTCAATGATTTTTAAGGCTTTAAGAAAAGGAATAGCAAACAATGTTGTTAGCATAAATAAATGACAAATGTCTAAACTTTGTATCGTAAGTGTACTGATTAGCTTTACAAAAAAAAGTCAGTCAGGCCTTAAAATTCCTTGAGTAAGTTTTCATCTAAACTAAACTAACTTAAACTATCATAACATATTTTTACCTTTTTTTTTTGTAATCATTTAGTTTGTGATTACCCTATAATTGTGATGGTTTCTAAGATTTTTGTACATGCTCCGATCTTGATTAAAATAAAGATCACGTTTCACCTCTACCACTTTTTTGCGATTGTTTAAACATTTTTTAAAAACTTGAAGAATCGTTTTTTACGCATACATTTTAAAATAAACTTGTTTTATTTTTTTTTTATTTCTGTATTTGTGTCCGTTGGGTGTGAATTAGATAAGAGGTAAACAATTCAGTGCAGCAGTGTTTTTCTGTTTTTACTAAACAACAAAAAAACATACGATAAAAGCGCATTGAATTGTTCGCCATAGTCCAGCATTTTTTAAAAACAGTTATATTTTTACAGCATCCATTTTACTCTCAACTCAAAATTTGTTTGTGTATGTTTGCATTTTAACCTTATCACCTGTTCGTCAGTTTATATGTCGTATATAAATAATTGATGCTGCTACTACTGCTATCATCAGTTAACAACATTGAGCTGCTCACTAAGAAGGGGGTGAAAGTGATCCAGTACTTTTCGTACTATGGGTGGCCAGGGGAACAATAATAATAAGACCTAATAATAACCGAGTATGATTTTGTTTTGTTCACTCAAAATTAGACACATTTATTGCTCTTTAGTTTATTTTATATCTCAAATGTTTTCTTTTAATTTTTCAACTTTTGGAAACCTAGTCTTCTCGTAGATTGCACATAAAATATTTAAACTAGTTACACTACACAAATATTAAATATTACTACTTTTTTAAAAAGATTTTACGATCTCAAAAAGATGTTTTTTTTTTTTTTGGTCGGTGGGGGTCACACGTTTGTTTTAAATGTGAACCATAGCTAGAAGTGAATGACAGTGGATCACAAAAAAGCTCACTTAACCTTAATCTAAATTATAGCGTCTCTGACCATCCGTAACAAAATGTCTCATTTTCTAGTTTCGTGGAGCTTTATAACTAGTGAAAATAAAATGTTGCCATTCGTTTTTCATAATATCTACTTTGTTCTTTAAAATATATATTTTCTTGTTAAAATGTTTATTCATAACATAATAGCAAGTATTGAAGCTACTAAAGTATCTATTATTACTACTACTACTACTTACTAGTACTACCAACAAATAAACAATATTACTTTTTAGTTTTAATATTCACTCAGTCTTTAAGCATTAAAACAAAATTGAGATAGTAATTATAATTTTTAGTAATTGTTTGTGTGCACGTACTAATAGTCAATTTATTTATAGCTTTTGTATTGGTTGAATGTTGGTAGTTTAGTTGTAAAGTAAGGAAAACAACCAACAAGTCACAAAGATGTCATTATCAGCTGTTTTAGCCTTTTACTATTTTTTTGTTTCTGATTATATTTGGAGCAGTAAACACCTCATATCTTATTTCCATTTTTGTTAGTATTTAGTGATTGCTGTTCATGATTAAAACTTGCTAGTGTGAATTGTACTAAGTCATTATTAATGGTTAGTATTCTATATTGCTATTACTGGATAAGTTTTCTGTATTTATTGCCAAATATTGGTTATATTGATTTGATTATATGTTGCTTGAATAGTATGCTTATTGTCATTATAACCAGTGCTACTGGTCCAGTATTTAAAATGATATTACTTAAAATAATAGTTGATCCATAGTTACTGATAGTAAATAAATATTAATACTAAATCTATTAGATATTAATTACAACATCTGATAATAAATAATACAGTGAAGTATTTGAGCATCTCTTCAAAACAGGTGTGCATTATGGGGTAGTTTATACTATTTAAATTATTAATAACTAAAATGAGATTGTTCAACAAACCTTTTTTAGTAGTCTTTGTGATATTTGCAAAATTAGTTTTCTCCTTTTTAAAAATTTCCATATTTTTACAGAAAATGATGTTGAAAGCATTTTCAAAATTTGGTAGTTAATTACTGACCTTTTAGTCTAATACTAATCTTTGTCTTATAGTTAGGCGACTCTCCAGTTATCTTCAGCTACAAATGTTAAACTCTTGTATACGGTTAAATGAACTTGAAGTGATAATTGAATTTTGTATAATTTTGATGAATGCAAAGCCTTGGTAATAGGGGATGAGGGTTGCCTTCTGTACAAAATTTTGTTTTTATTTATTTATACAGTGAGAACATTATAGACTTTTACAAAAACTACACTGACTGATAGGAAAATGGTACTTTGTCTTGGTGCAAAATGAATCTTCCCTCAAGCTTAGTTTATCATAAACAATTTGGGTAGCCTATACTTGAGACCTATTCATTATTCTGTCCATAATGTTAATGCATATCTAAAAGTTAACCATAAAATATACAGGGTGTGCCAGGTAATTGAGAACAAATTATAATATAAAGAAAAACAAAGATATTCAATAGAAAAAAATTGATATATTTTCATAAAAATTGAAACACCTGTTCAACTAGATATAAAGAAACAGGTTATTCAATAAAACACCCTCTCTGCATGCTCGGATCATGTGGTTCTCATTCATGTTGGCCATCATGTCTATGATGGTGGCCTTCAACAAGTCCATGGTATTGTGGGGCCGCTGCTTGGTCTCCCTCTCGACGACATCCCAGATGTAGTAGTCCCGGGGATTCAAATCAGGAGCGCTAGGAAGCCACACATTGGGTCAGATTTTCAGCCAGCCATGTGGGAGGGAGCAGAGTCCTGCTGGAATACATATGGTCACACCCCTCGATCAAGGGCTTGACCACTGTGTCCAGCACCTTGATGTAGGTGGTGGCATTAACCCTGAGGCCCTTGTTGCTCACGATCCCCAGGACCATCACAGATGACGGGAACTTGGTGTGCATGACTGTGGGTATGTTCATGGGTTCCAGGCAGAGCCACCTGTCGTTCCTCCTGTTCACCTTCTGGTCCTGGTCGATGTTCTTCTCATCGGAGAATAACCAGAGCATGCCAGGCTCCTCATGGTGCTTGAGCTTGTTCAGCAAGCACTTTGACCAAATCACATGCTTCTCCAGGATGTTGTCGGACATGAACTGCCCCCTCCTTGTCACATAGGACTTGTACCTGATGTTCTAGTGGACTCTGCCATCTTGAGCTGCTCAGTGATGGCCCTCATCGACTTGCTAGGGTTGTCATTGATGATGTCAGGGACCTGCTGGACAAACTCTGACAATGTTTTCCATCACTTGGCCACGGATGACACATCCTCACCAGAGGCCTCCAGCTTGTTCCTGTCCACGTTCAAGAAGCTGGTGATCTCTGAGTCACTGTAGTTGACATCTGAATGAGAAAGTTGTGTTTTCAAATACCTGGCGCACCCTGTATATAACCAAATTTCTCTTGGGTATCTTTAATCAACCCATGTCATAAAGATAGTTTTTATATGATCTACTAATTAAACATAACGATTGTATTGTATTTCAGTATGGGAAAGGAATACAAGTTATGGATTTAGAGGATAAATTGGTGACCAGAATCAATCGGATGTTTTGGAGGGATTAACAATCTATACCTTTTCCTGAGCAAGTTAAAACTTACAGCAAGCAAATTAAAAACAACGGCAAGAAAACTGAATCGATGAATAATTTGCTCACTCTATTTTTTAATGTTCATCGATTCAGTTTTCTTGTCGTTGTTTTTAATTTGCTTGCTGTAAGTTTTAACTTGCTCAGGAAAAGGTATAGGTGCATTCTCTGACAAATCATAAAGGACATGTAACCATACCCCTTCAGATTTTATATGATCTACAAATTAAACATAAGGGTTTGACAATAGCCCTTTAATAACATGGGGGGGGGGGTAGAACAATTTGTAAAAATGGGTATGTTCAGCCTGTTATGGGGGCAGATTTCTGGACTGTGATTGGCCGCAGGATCCCACCTGCAGCCCCATAATCTTTGAATTACTATAACTTTTTTTAGGGACATCCTAGGACAAACTGCATTAAAGTACTATTGTAGTGTTTTGTATTCTCTAACCAATGGTGAAAACCCCAGGGTTCTATCTTAATTAGGATAGTTTACCAAAATGTTGAAATTTGATGGCTCCTCTCCCAATTGGAATTTTGAAAAACTGATTTCATTTTTGGAGGTTTGAGCAAAAACTCACTTGGCATGCCAATGTTCATTAAAATCTGAAGGGGTGTGTTTACAAATTTAACTTTTTTGTAATGATTTGTCAGAGAATGCACCTGTGTGGCCTTTTCAGTGGTTCCGCAAAACCAAGTGCTTTTGTATTTTATTTATCTTGTGTGATAATTAATTGTTTATAATTTTCTTAACACATAACTCATGACTAAATTCCAAATACCTACTTGTTTTTAACAATTATGTACATTAAAATTAAAACATTTTAGTTATTTTCATAACACGGACGCTGTTCAGTCAGTAGTTGTTCACATGTCTATTTTTCCTCAGTAAGCTTCATTCTTACTTTTCTATTCGAGTGTGTATTTTCTATTTGGGTTTATACACATTTGGATAATTCCATAAACAAGGCCAAATTCAATAGTTTCCATACATATGTAGAAGGGGAAGTTGTTTTTCGTAGGGGTTCACTAGAAAATTTAATTACTGAAAAGGGTATCCTGTGTAGTTAAAGTTTGAAGACCACTGATCTAGAAGATGTTTTGGTCAGTTTGTTAGCAGGATAAGATGAAGACAGTTGCAAATGACCACCTTTTTCTTTTCGCTTTTCTTTTTCGTTTTTTTTCTCTTTTTGATTTATTAAATGATCTCATTAAATTTCTCCGAGTTAAATTTTATACTTTGGAAATTTTATTTCATTTTAAGGATCAAATCCTGAATTTTAAATAACTTTGGTGATTCAACTGTATTGACACCTTCAGAGGAAAAACTGAGTTCTCTCTAAATAATTAAGTATTTGAAAACTGGCTTTATTAGAGTTAAATGAAATTTAATGCCAAACTCTAAATGATCAAGACAAGGAAATTTGTAACATGACTTAATGGATAGGATGTGTAACTGCGCCTTCTTTTTAATTGGAGCACTTTAAAGATTTCAAATGTAGCTTAATGTTTATTCTGTAGATGCATTAATGCTGATTTTATAAATACTTTAATATGGTCAATTCTTAGTTCACTAATGTAAAATCCCTCACCCTATCACAAGATGTTAAGAAATGAAAGAAGCCATTAAATCTTTATTGGCCAGAAGCCAAAATTGAGGGTCCATATTATACATGTGTAATATTTTGTCAATTCTGTTTATTTGTATCAATGAAATAACTGCTACCTCACATATATGATTGGTGGATTAGCAGAAACCCTTATCTTTACATGAATGGCTAAAGATATCTATGTCAAAGGGTTTACACTGGCTTGTAAAATTGTCTTAATGATAAGACAATGCATGATATTCATGATTTTTACATGGAGGAAGGGATTAAAATAAATAGAGAAATCCCCAATCTGTTCTAAATTAACAGTGAAGAATTTATTTCTTCTCAGATCCCTCTACTCTTTTAGTTATGCTTACAAATCACATCATTACTAATCTCAAAAATGGATATATTTATAGCTTTACTGTTTACCTAATGATGGTAATGTGAAAATTCTAATGACTAGTCAAGAGTGCAACCTTAAACGCTTTAGTGACTAAACCTATTTTCTTTCTATTTTTTAATCAGCAATTGGTTATGTTTAATTATGAAGTACATTTGTTTTTTGCCTCCAATTATTGCCATTACATTTCCAAGTAGAACAATAGCCATTGCATAAATAGATATGTCAACCAAGGAGCAGAAAGCAGTAACTTACTTAAAAATGAGCATCAGGAACTGAGCCATAAACTTTAACAAATCCAAATACATCATTTTGATCCAAATACTAGATTTTCCATTGTTTTATAATATTTTTCACCACTTAGATCCACAGAAGTAAGATGGCTTTTAGTTATTTTTATACCAAACTCAAAAAACTGACTTGTATTTTTCTTTGTACACTAAAAAGTTAATTTCTATGTCATTTTATAACTTTAGACATGTTTTTATTAAAAATAGGCAACTTTTTTTTTCTTTTTGACACTGTAATTTATATATTTTTAAAATAACATTATTTGAGGCATTTTATTGACAAGAAAGAAATATAAGTAACTGAATATAAAAAAAATTGAAACTTTTCTGAATTTTTTTTGTTGTTTTTATTTTTTTTTTGTCTCAATTGAATGCATTAACTACTGAGTTTGGTGCTTGTCAACTGCTATGAGGCTTTATACTGTACTCATTGGGATTGTGTATTACAAATGTTCTTTTGAAAAACTCGGTTGGTGTTAGACTAGAGGCAATTTGGTTTCCAACTTGGTCCTTTGTTTTGGGTAGCTGAATCATGTTAACTATGAATCCATTGAATGTAATTAAGAATAAAGCTATAGCAAAGTTCAAGTTAAATGGTTAGCAGACTAGTTCTTATATCAACTACTGAGAATCAGTGACACGGGTTTCATTTATTTCCACCAGCTTACCGTAAGTGTTGAATCTGATTAATAATAAAAATTGAAATTTTATATTTTTCTAGGCTGAAGTGACCAAATTGCTATTAACAGTCTGCACTAATTTTTCTACAGTACAAAAGAAATTTACCTCCTTCAATTTTTCTTATTTTCAGGATGGTCAAAGCATCGGGTTCCAACGGACATTTCAGGTCACACAGGACATGATCCATCGGCTCGGGTTGGAGAAAGAGCTTGAGGTAAGTGCTGTTTTACTGCACTCTTCTAAATTTAGAGGAGTAAAGCCACTCATATTTTGTGAAAGGTAGCTAAAAGAAAGGCTTAAGTTGGGGAAAATAAAGCTTTCTTGTGTATTATTACTAGATCCTTTCCTTTGTTAATACCTAATATAAAACTCAGTGAATTTTCTGAGGTGCCCGAGTTGATTTTAACCAAACTTTCTATATGAACTGTATTACTCGTACTGTATATAATTTCAATACCAAACTGAAAATTTCAAATGATGAAAATAATCAAGTTTCTGATATTGTAGTATCAAATATATGTATATGTCCACATGGATGAACTAGCTGACATAGGTATCTTTTCTCCCACCCTTATTAGGATGAAGAATGGATCTTCAGACCACCTCCAATTTTTATTTTTATATAATTTTCTAAACTTTGGAGAGTATTTTGGCAATAGCGTATGATAGGCTTATAGTAACTAAAATTTCATGCTGTCCTTGTTTAGCTAATATGACTGCATACCAACTCACAAACTGACCAGGATCTGAGTTTGGCAAGTGCTGACTTGTTTCATGAACAAACTATTGTTATAGCATAATTGAAAAAATCTGTTTCAGACAAACCGAACACTTAATATAGATATGTGTGTATGGAATTATATTGTCTGAGTAAATTGTGAATCATCTTTTCTAAGTGGCTTTAGCCATTTTTTTTTTCCGGACTAAAGTGCCATATATGGATAGTAAATTTCTTTGGTTTCTGATTGTTTTTCCAGCCATGTTTTTATTTGGCATATTTATTTTAATTCTCCATACACAAACTTTCCACTCCACCCTCCACCAGCCAATGACATTATAGAATATATTTGACCATCTCAGAACCAGTTAGGTTTTTTGGAAAGTAATATTGAATTTTCAAGGAAATAAAAACAAATGCAAATTAAGTTAAATTTTATTAAAACCACAACACTATCATTAGCAATTACAGTAGCATAACATAAATTCTGAGAGACCTGAATTAATGTCTTCCTTATTTCTGAATGTCCTAATACTTAATAAATGTTCTAGTGATCAAAAACAAATAATCCAAAGGTGCTAGGTCTGGTAAGTATGGAGTATGAAGTAAAATTTCCCAGTCTAATGACTCCTGAGTTTGTTTTGCTGAGTGAGGCCTTGCATTGTCATGCTAGAGAATGACATTCTTTGTGTTCACCAAAGCTGCATATTTCTATTGACATATTTGAGTTGCTGACAATAAAGGTCCCGCAGTGATGGTTTTCTGGGTCTAGTAATTCATAGTGGACAATACCTGTCATATTCCACCAAATACAGAGAAAAACTTTCTGTGGATGAAGTCCTGGTTTTGGTGTTGAGAACGTTATGACATAGGGTGATAACCGCTGTGTTTTGCATTTGTTGTTAACATACAATACCCATTTCTCATCTCTCGTAACAATCCAATGAGGAAAAGGGAAGTCGTCATTCCTGGTCAACATTATGTCCTTTTCACTAAATCTTTTGTGCTTTGACAAGGATCTCCTTCAATAAATGCCTTCAAAAGAATATTATCAAAAGTGTTTGGTCTTCAAAACAAGGCTTATCAGTCACCCTTTTCAAACTTACTAAACCATTGGCATTTATACTCGGTTATTACAGCTTGGTACACAAATATTCATCATTGTCTGTGTTGCATGACTAACTTTATGCAATTTATACAGCATGCAAATGGCACTTTGTCTTCTATAGAGTTAAACATTACCATACACACAGCTTGATAGAAGAGATGTTAAACTAAATCTAGGTCTCATTGTTTACTACTTAACTTTGATTTCGCAGTGGTTGGTTGGTTGGTTGGTTCTGAATTTGCATATTTTAAATGTGATATCACCTGTTCCTTCTATATCCTACATTAAACTAATTTAATATTTACATAATCTGTTCACTTGTAATTAAAATGGGTTGGATTGAGGCATCTTCTATAACCTGACAATAATTTTGGGCATGTGTATCGCAAATGTTTTTTGAAGGTTATTACTATTATTTTTTAGCCATTTTTTTATCACGTGTAATATCCTTGGATACTTAGCAGTTTGCCATTATTTAATGCCTGGTGACTTTTATTCCTTGCTAATTTAAATTTGTAATTCCTTTAGTCAATTATACAGGTTAAGCTCTATATTTATGACAACTGGGATTAAATAGGGTTCTCATGTCGCCAAAAATCTTTTTTTTTTTTTTTTTTTTTTTTT
>VCCN01000462.1:959426-984839 GCA_006491835.1 Architeuthis dux | reverse complement strand
TCAAAAATACACTTGTGTAGAAACTGCACATCAAAGAAAACAAAACCAAGCTGGTGCAAATGATTTTCAACTGATTTGAATATTCTGAGTGGCTATCTCCCACATTGTATAACATTTTATCAAATCGAGACATTTGGGAATAACCAGTCAACTTTAACTACTGTCGGTGGAATATTGCTCAGTAAGAAATCCCCAGCATGAAACTTCACATACCACTTTTGACATGTTCGATCATTTAAAGTAGCTTCTCCATAAACAGCACAAATGTTTTTTTTGGCGCACAAGTTGCATTTCTTCTTCTTCTTCCATCTTCAATGTTTGAATCAATAAACAAAAATGCCATTTTGACAATTTAAAAAAAGAAAATGCATCCAGATATGACAGCTGTCACAATAAAGTCAAGTGATCTTTTTGAATGAAGTTAGATGGCATTAGGAGTGTGTACTTGTAACTAACATACACAGAATAGTCTTTTTGGCCAACCCAATTTTCCCCATTCCAAACTGATTATTAATGTATGCCAGCATATGAAAAGCTGATTCCATTTGTTGAAAAGTACCTAAAACATTTTGCAATTTAGCGAATGTATATTTTCATTTAGACTTTTCTTTATTTTTCACGTTTTGGTCCCTGTACTCTAGCATTCCTCAGGTGTGTTATATTTTGCAATGTTTGAGGGGGAATGCACTTCCCACCCATACATGTCACATCCATTGCTTCTCCCAGCAGCATCTTGGAACTATCCTCCTCTGACACACATTGAATCTATGACCTTCCAGTGAACTAGACACATTTATCCAGCACACGCATTTTGTGGTTTTTGGAACCTCATTCATCATGTGTTATTTTAATGAGTGGCCCCCTATACTATTGCTTGACCTGCTGATTGGATTATTTGAGCATAGCATGAGCTGATTCCTTCAAGAGTTTTATTCGCCAATGTTCTTTGCAAATTATTTTGATTTCATTCAATTTGAGTTGATGCCCCCATCCCCTCTCTCCACACATGATCAGCCTTACCTGATTCTAAAGTTTCTCTAGTATACAGCTTGATTTCCAAATCTTATTTTTAGGGGGACAGCTAATCTCATCTTTGTATTCCCTACCATAACTGCACAGCATGTCTTCTTCCCAAATTGATATGTTATGACAGTTTTGTAAATTTAAAAAAAAATATTTAATTATCTTAGACATTTAGATTTTACTTATGAATCTATATTTCACAATATTGTTTGGGGGTATATATATATATAATTTTTTTACTTTGGAATCTGTATATTTATTGTCTCAATATTATATTTAAAAAAAAAAAAAATTAATCTTAATCAAATGTTGATTTGTTAGAATTAAAAAAAAAAAAAAAAAAAAAAAAAAAAAAAAGAAATTTTATTTAAAACCAGTCGGGCTAGTTCAGATGTCCGGTAAAAGTCAGCTTTTGATATACTCTGTATTAGTACATCCAGGAAAGCTGTCCTGTTTATTTATTCATAGTAAACTCTATTGAGGATCTTGTAGAGTTCACCTGGTCCAACAGCACTTACATCTTCCTTGTGAAGCCATCTTTATGAAGGTATCATCTACATTTGTTAGCCTCAGAGGTGTCATTCTTACAGCCATTTTTTCAAAGTACTCCATGTAAATGTACACCATCATTAGAAACAATGGTATTCCCATAGCCATACCTTCTTACTGTTCATTTATGTCAGAACCCAATTGGAACTATATCGTTTGTACACAATATTAGCATTTCCATTAGATTGTCTATTGGAATCAGAATGCTGGTACATTTGCCAAGTGTTGTGTCGGATTCCAGTTTTTCTGGAACCACTGATAAGCCTCAAAGCTTACAATGTGGGTCAAATTCTTTCCATAGGAATAAGTCTTACCTGTCAGCTGGCTAAACACATCTACCAGTATTCATTGTTGTTGAAGCATGTGACAACTTATTTTCCATTTTTAATGTTGAATTCTTTAGTTTGCAGTAGCTGCCATCCTCTACAAATTTTCCATTTTTAATGGTGGATTCTTAATTTGTAGTAACTGCCATTCTCTACTAGGCTTACCAATGTCTGAGTACTTTGATTGCCTTTGCCAGTAGTATGATTATACTAGTATCACTCTGTAGGGTTTTAATAACAGTTTTCCTCTTGTGACTTAGTTTAGGAGGCTTGGCTTTCTCTAAGGCTTGTCTCACTATTGACCTTAGTCCGTCTGCCTGTGGTTTAGGAATATTCATGGCCATGAAAATTCACCAAGCTATCATACAGTATGGTACTCATTTGGTGGTAGTTGCAAAATTGAGACCGTTATTTAGCACTACCCCCTCAGGAGGTACTTAGCTGTTGATAATTACTTTAATGGATTGTAACATCCTGCAGTTTTTGTATATAGCATGTCTTGACTTTCAAATTCTTGATGGTAAATACACTAGTTCAATCAAGTGTTATTTGGATCAGGAACAATTTTTCATGGTTATGGAGTGTCTCCCAATAGCTGTTCTATCCATCGAATATGATGGATTCTCTGGCTGCTCCTTCTCCAATTGACCATGTCTTTCTGATATTTAAACCAATTAGAATTAGCTTTAGGGCTCTGCATTTGCCAAGGAATATTAGGAAGTTGGATTTTTTGATAGAAGCTTTCTATTTATCTACATTCCTGTATCACATCAGGTCTGTATTTGTCCAACAATTTTTGAGTACTAAAGTGATTAGCTATCGCTTAAGCATAAGACTTGAGGAACATTGAAAAGCTGCACTATGTGGAGAAAACTTTAAAATCAGTTATGGCTGATCATGTGTGGATGGAGAGTGGGGCACAATAACCTAAAAAATGAAGACGAAATAATAGACAAAATACAACAGACACTGGAGGATGGTCTA
This sequence comes from Architeuthis dux, assembly GCA_006491835.1. Lineage (NCBI taxonomy): Eukaryota > Metazoa > Mollusca > Cephalopoda > Oegopsida > Architeuthidae > Architeuthis > Architeuthis dux. The sequence goes on along the minus strand of VCCN01000462.1, from coordinate 981,957 downwards.
AGAGTACATCAGCCTAAATGTGAGTAAAAGAAAAGCCAACAAATATGAGGAAATTAGTCCAAATGAACTAATATACAATGATTACAAAATCTCATCTATAAAGAAAAAAAGGCAAATGATAGAAACCATATCAGCTGGATAACTCAATAGTTACTTCTATAAGTGGCAGTAACAGTAAATTTAGCCTTTTTGAAAGATGGTCTAGTGCTGCTCATGAAAATATTTAAAAAATTGAGTCTGATTTCTCATGAGAAAAATAACTTTCATTTTCCAATTATCATCACTGTATGTGACACTTCAAAAAAAAAAAGAAAAAAAAAAAGTAATCAAATATACTTTTAAAAGAAACTTTTTACAATAGGAATATTCAACCATTCACTCAGAAAAGGGAGATAAGACACTAATTCATTAATTGAATTTATAGCAAAAATAAAATATTACACCTGAAGATGCAATTTGGAATGAAATTTCAAAGAAAAACTCAATTCAATACTTAATGAATTCTTGTTATGTGCATATAAAACTTGACCAGGAATCTAAATAAAAGAGCAATGAAAAATTTAAAAAAAAAAAAAAAAATATGAAGAAATGGAGAAAAAGGTGAAATTATATGAAATGGATTTTTATAATGAAGAAATAAAATATTAAATGGGTGCTCGCCCTGGTAAAAAGGGAAGTGGAACTGAATCCAATATAACCAGGGGGGCTAGCTTTTTTTTAATGCCAAAAAAGTACTTCTGCAAAATTGATACCAAGTTATTTACTGTTTTATTTAGTTATTTAGAAACCCAATCCCTTCCAATATTTCTTGCTGATGTTTTCTGTCTTGTTCTTTCATATTCTTCATCTTTATTCTTTCTTGTAATAGCTTTTGTCTCCACCTCTTTAGCTTACATATTGATGAAGAAAGAAGACATTGTCTCACAAATGAATTGCTCATCTGAATAGTTCAGGTCTATTCTGGCACAATGGCTGTTTCAAGAGATGTACACTTTGCTGGCTTTTTTTGTGATCAATTTTTTTTTATCTTGAGGAACTAGAGCTGGAACGACTGTATCGCCGTCTACGCCCAGGTGACCGTGACCTGGTACGCCGTCTAGGTGGAGAACGTCGCCTGGGAGGAGGAGGAGGTGAACTGCAAAATAAAGAAAAATAATTGTTTAAAATTTACTGGTTTTAAAAACTGAATTCACATAAATAATATTGGAGCGTTTGTTACAACTTTGGTGTTTGCGTTTGTACACACACACACACACATTTTGAGCTCACTTATTCTTTTCATAAAATATATTTCCAATGTAATCATTATGTAAAAAAAATTGCTTCAAAAATGAAACTTTATGCAAATAGATTTTATCATTAAATGAGTTCAATTTCTTAAGAAAATCATTTTGTAATTGGTTTTAACGACAGAATAATTTTGTTCATTTTTTTTTTTTAATGAATATTGGTACTGACATACTATCATCCAATGAAAAGTCTGGTCTGATTTTCATTGGAAATTCATTACTATTGCATTAATGAAGAGGAAAACTTTAGAAAATAACAATTCTTTAACTCTTTCCTCCCTAGCAGTCATGTTTAACACCCTTTTTCTAACAAAGTGCTTTGTGCTCTGAAACTAATATAACAGCCTGTTGCTAAACAAAAAAATACAATGGCCAGTAAATAAATTGCTATATGTCTTAATATTAAATGTATGCTTACTAAATTTTCAGTAATTATTCCCAATGTATCTCTTCCAAGTCCGGTGAAATAAAACCATCAAAAAGTTAATTGAAAAGGTATTATTTATTGATTGATTGGGATTGTTATGATTTAAATTTGCGTAGGCTTTAAATGTGTTTTCTTTAGTAAATTTTAAAAAGTTTTGCATTTATTTTCAATAATATTAATATATTATCTATAAACTGCTTAGCGGTATCAGGCAATTGTGTAGCTGCTCCAGGAATGACCTTAAAATCCTCAATATTTACGTTCTGCAAGCAATTAATCCACGGAAGGTGTTTTTGTTTTTTTTTAGTTGTTTATTTTCAATAATAAATTATCTATGAACTGGTTAGCGGTACCAGTTATTTGTGTAGCTGGTCCAGGAATTTCCTTAAAATCCTCAATATACGTTCTGCAAGCAATCATCCACGGATTGCGATTTCCATTGTTTACGTCACTACGGGATCGTAATTTTCAAGCTTGGAATCGCTAGAGCCATAGTGAAAATCACTTGTATCAACATCGGATATGTTGATAGAATCCAGTTGTAAAATATTTCTTTGAGCAGTTTGTACTATTTCATGTGAAAATCACTCAAATTCTGAATCGCTTAAGTCACTAGAATCCATTTTTACATGCGTCTAGAAATTTGAAATTTCTTTTACCATTACACATTAAATGAGTGGAGAAATAGGTTACATGTTTCCCCATATGGATTCATAAGCTTGATTTTAATTGGTTGAGACTCTAAGGGTTCCATACAGACCACTAATTTAACAAACGCTACACTTCAAGCTTGAAGCCGTTCTCAGGGAAAGAATGCAAAGACAATGATTCTACGAGTGAAATTTATTTTTACGACTAGAGGCGTTTTCAGGGAGGAATGAGTTAAATATAAAATTCAATCATTTTGAGTGAAGAAAAACTTTCTTATTTGATAAGTTTGTGCAGTGTGTAGGCACCTTGTTGCGGTGTAATGGTTAGCAAGCTGATTTCACAAATAACTATTGGGCAGTGAGTTTCATCCTCACTGAGTGTATCATGTTTGTGGCTTTGTGCCAAACTTAAGCTAAGCTTAGTAAATAAGTTGGGAAAACTGAGAAAAGCAAATAATTACACACTGATTTTTGATAAACAGGAATTAATTTTTAAAAAAAGAAAAGTAAACAAACAGAAATTAAAATTTTGTACATGGGTCATTCCATGTCGACCCCACTCGACCATCTCAGATTTTGCTATAACTTTGCTCACATGTCCATTTGGGTTTGAAAGGAAGTCCTGTAAAAATTTTATCTTTACTCGTTCAGTCACTATGGATCCAAGAACAGGACTATATTGTTCAAAACTACGATGACCAAATTCTTTTTTCCATTTTCAACTAGCAGCCATTCCACAACAGGGACTTCTACTGCCCTGAAAATCTGTTCTCAGGGTCAACTTTATATGTAGATTTTGAAAATGTTATCAGCCTAGCTCTAGAAAGCATCATTTTTTTCAGAAAAAGATGTCAAAGTGGGTTCCAAATTTCATTGGTATTTCTGAGAAGCCATTTGGGGTCTAGGTATATGTTAAAGCATATACCTAGCCCCCAAATTCCAACCTTACCGTATACCTAGTTCCTGAAACCCATTTCAATCACTGGTAGTAATAGAGCATTTTGTTTAATGACATCGCGAATTTGGAATTTCATTTATTTGCACAGTTCTTATTTATCTTTAATTAGTAGTAAGGATAAAAGAGGAGAACAAAATTCCTCAAGAGATTACTCACCTCATTTCATAGGTAGACCCTTAAACATTAAATATGCTGCCTACTCGAATATGGGTGAGGATTAGGATCTGATCGAAGTATGCAGTCTCAAGACTGCTGTCTCCACAGTGTTGTCACCAAATACAGAGATTTGGGTTGGACATTTTACTAAAGGTGCAATATATTCCAGTGAGGTCTTTAGTAAGTTCTCAAAATCATTCACCGGGAAGAGGGTTAAGCTCTGAAAACAGTTAGTCTACTAAAATAGATTGCCTTAAAGGAAACCCAACATACCAAGCCATTCAGTTTACCATAACTAACCTTAATCCAACAAGGACATACAGTTGCTGGAAGTCGGAAAAATCATCATTTTGTTCACATAAATGGAGAACAGATTCAAGTTAGTCGAGTTTTACGAGACAAGTTCTTTCGTAGCAAATGTTGGGATCTACAGAGAGTTAAAAGTGCAACCAGGCCAATATGTGGCATGTTTTTGAGGGTTTCTCATGGATTGGAAACATTTTCAAAATTTGTGAAGTACAAAAAGATGCATATATCACATTTATGCATCGTCATGGGCCAAAGACAGTTTCACTGGCTATCCACACAAGACTGTTGCTGGGTCCCAGAGCAGCATATCCCGACGACTATTGCTGCAGTAGCTACAGGCAGACAATACATAATACCTGCACAAATCTTGTCAACAAAAGAAAACCCCTTTGAAAAACTTTAAGGAAATGTACAATACTAGAAGAAAATGAAGAGGGAGGGTGGGGCCTGTGTGCTGGAGCCATCAGGCATGGGGATGTGGATGTCAATTTCTCTGCAATCAGGTAAATATGCATTTTTGTTATGAATATTATCTTTGATAGTTATGAATAAAGGGAATTTGTAGTGGCTTACAAGCCACCATGGACCATGCAGGATTGCAAATAAATAAAATTCAAAATTCGATGTCATTCAACAAAACTTCAATGCTCTATTAGAACCGGTGATGGAAATGGGTTTAGATATAAGGTAAGGTTAGAATTTGGGGCCTAGGTATATGTTAAAGTCTCCATTAATAGACATTGAACATACAAAAAACCTGGAAATTGAGATGTAGGTATATGCTGTATCATGAAAGTTTGTTAGTTTAAAAAAACAAACAAACCTATAAACAACTTATTTTTTATCGAATGTAAGTAAAACATTTCAGAGACAGACTAGCGACAACAGTTCAGCCTAGTATTTTCTTTGATATCAACACACAGACTTTGTTTATCTTGGTAACACTGCTGACGGTTTCAGTGACATCACCGGTGTCAAGGGGAAAAAAAACAATTTTTTTCGCTTTGCACAAATTTAGGGTGCTTAATGGGAACATCATACCAAACTCCAGCCCCCAAAAATATCAAGGTGAAAAAGTCATTGTTAAAAGTTACTAACCGGCGTCTGTCTCTGAATCTGGGTGGAGTTGCTCGCCATCTAGGAGGAGGTCTGCGGAGTGGACTACGACGAGGTATCACTCTGGTAGGTCGTGGGGCCAATACAGCAGCAGCTGTGATCTCCTGACCATCAATTTGGGCTGAAAATAATAAACATCACAAAATAAAGACTGAAGCAGGACTAGCACAAATTTCACTCAGTAGAAAATATTACATAATAAATATTGGAAGTGATAAGTGATAAAAATTGCTAAAAAAGATGAACTAAAAAAAAAAAAACGTTCTGTGGACCGATCGCTTGCAGAACGTTAATATTGAGGAGTTTATGGACATTTGTGGACCAGCTAGCTACAAAATTACCTGATACTGCTAAGCAGTTTATAGATATTAATTTATTAAATATTACTGAAAATAAACAACAAATCTTTAAAAAAAATATTGATAAAAAATTTACTAAAAAAACACGTTCTAATTAAAATCATACGCAAATTTAAATCATGACAATGCCAATCAATCGATAATATCCTTTTCTATTAACCCGTTGCTGGTTTTATTTCACTGGACTTAGAAATGATACATTGGGAATAATGTGTACATTTAATATCAAAAGAGATTTATTTACTGCCCATTGTATTTTTTTGTTTAGCAACAGGCTGTTAGATTAGTTTTAGGGAATAAGGCACATTGTTAGACGAAGGGAGTCAGGCAGGGAACTTATCAAATTTGTCTCTTGTTTATTTTCAGTAATATTTAATAAATTATTATCTATAAACTGCTTAGCGGTATCAGGTAATTTTGTAGCTAGCTGGTCCACGAATGTCTGCAAACTCCTCAATATTTACGTTCTGCAATTGAATGGTCCATAGAACGTTTTTTTTAGTTCATCTTTTTTAGCAATTTTTATCATAATTTTTTTTAAAAAAATTTGTTTTCAATAATATTTAATAAATTTATCTATAAACTTTAGCGGTATCAGGTAATTGTGTAGCTGGTACAGGAATGTCCATAAAATCATCAATGTTTACATTCTGCAATTGTTTAAAAGATCGTAATAGAATCCTGTTGTAAAATATTTCTTTGAGCAGTTTATACAGTTTAATGCGAAAATCACTGAAGTCACTAAAATCCATTTTAGAATACCATGTGTAGTGATAGAGATTTCAAATTTCCGTTGTTTTTGTTTATCATTAATAAATGAAAGACAGAACTAGGTTAAAGGTGTCCCCATATGGATTCGTAAGCTTCATTTTGATTGGTTGAGATTCTAAGGCATCTCCATTGAGACCACTAATATGACTAATCAGAGCCGATTTAACAAATGCCACATAGCCCGACTCCAGATGGGCTGAGGGAACTAGAGCATTTTTTTTCAGCCCGCTTTCAGGCATTGTCAGGGAGGAACGACTTTTTTTTTATCCCGCCTGCAGGGAGGATGTTAATCATTTATTTACATAACTGATCACCATGGCCCAGTGGTAGAGTGCTCGCCTCCGGTTCAGTAGGGCGTGATTCAATCTACTGCAGAGTCATACCAAAGACCTTTTTTAAAAAATAAAAAAATGGTACTCAACGCCTCACCACAAGACCTAGGACTAAGGAATCTCTCCCCACGGCTAAATCATATTGAAGACACCGGTTCTTGTAAGATCACTGAAGTTAAGCAATGTCAAGCCTGGTCAGTAACTAGATAGGTGACCATTGGATCTTAAGCAGAACGAAGCTTGGACAAGCCTGAGTGGGTCTTACTAACTTTGCGACACCCTCAATGAGAGTATAAGCGGAGAATGATGATACATACATACATTTGTTAACACATAACTGCACATTAAAATAAATAAATTTGGCAGTTAATCATTTAAAACATCATTCTTGTAGAATTTTACAAGCACAGTGTGTAATTGATGTATGTCTGAACATGGGAAAATTCTCTCAGCTTACCATTACACAACTATTAACATCAATGTATGGTTAAAAATATTTTAAAAAGTACAAACTGAAAAATAAATATTAAACGATAAAATAATGATGCTAGAAAAACAGGATCACATACCTCCATCCATATATTTTATAGCCTTTTCAGCTTCACCTGAATTCTCATATTCAACATAAGCAAAACCTCTGGAAAAGTTGGGATGAATTCTATCTGTTGGCATTTCTATGTGCCTGATGCCACCATAAACAGAGAAAATCTCTGTGATGTGTTCTTTAGTAACATTGCGAGTCAATTTACCAATATGGACTTTAGCAGTCTTGGGAGTTGGACTTCTCTGCTTTTTCCTCCGAGGGGATCTGAAGTAGACAAATCAGCATAAATTATCTACTGCTTATAGACTCAAACAATGTAAATAAGTATACAATAACCTATGTAATCTCTTATAGCATACACACTTTATATTACAAACAAAAACTTACTAAATTTGTTATGCAGAGCCAGACATTAAATTCTTTTAGAACATGATTGGTTTGGTTTGCTGGGTTTAGCGGCATGTCAACCTTTTAGCAGGTCATTTAATCCAGGAACTGGTCTTAGTTGGGGATCGTATTTGGTTTTATGTGTATTGGAGAAGAATAAGTGTATATAATTGGGGTATTTTGATGAGGTGATTATATTTTCGAATAGGAATTGAATTGAATTATTTTGTGTGGTTTGATTTTGTTGAATAGACTTTTCAGGTTGTTTGTTTGGTAGTGTTTTGTTCGAATTCGACTGAAGTCTATACAGTTTAGTAATATATCTTTTACTGTGAATTGTTCTTCACATGCTGTGCATATTGTTTTTCAGAAGATAGTTGGGTGTGATTTGGGTACCTCTTCCTTTCTTATCTTTCTGTATCCTAGTTGCCATTCTCCAATGGTGGGTTTGATATTTTTTAATTTGTTGTTAGTGCAAGTGTAGAACATGACTGATCTAACACAAAGGTAGGTCATCACCAATAATAAATAACATTGCATGATTAGAGAGAAGCTGCCATAAAAATACTATGAAAGCAATGAAGAGTCATGGTTGCCAACAGATAAGTTAAATGTACTACACTATTATATAGAAAATTACTATGTAAATAACTATATACAAACCATAATAATGAGAGGCTACTTATTTCTTTTAAAATAAAACATTTATCAATATATGAATATGAATCACTAAACATGGACTATTTCAAAAATGATAAAAATATACCTCTAAATATTATATTAAAAAATTAATATCTATAATATACACATTTTATTAAGTAACATTTATGAGAAAGGTTCACATCAACAATGCAAATCTTTTTGACTGATTGACAACTTTTGTTACTATAGAGTATACAATCTCACCATCATATCCATTCATCGGCATCGATAGAATTAGAAATAATGTTTAGAGGCTTCTTTTTACTGTCTGACCGTTTCATATCAATGCTACAATTTACTATCTAAATCTATGAATATTTAAAATGATGGCACACTTACACAGACTTATGTCTACCGCTGGCCCCACGCCCCGCTGCAGAATTACGACTGTGTGAAGATCGACTGGAAGAGCTTGATGAACGAGAGCTGCTGACACTGCTGCTACTGGATGTGCTGCTGCTACTTCCAGATGAACTACTGCCACTGGTAGATGAGGATGATGATCGGGATCGGCTACGAGATGTACTACTGCTGCCACTGAAAAGAGAAATAAAAAAGGGAAAATGATAGCAATGTTTTCAGATTAAATTATAATTCTAACTAAATTGTCTACAGGTATACTATTTAAAAAGTAAATTTTGCGTATCTTTTGGGTAAAAGATACGTAAAATTTACTTTTTGCATAAAATCTGAGTGGACAAATTTTTTTTGTTTTATTGTATGCTCCTACCTAGTAAAATTTCTTCCCAGGGGGTTTTAATGTTATAAGACAAGAAATCACACTTCTAGTAATAGTTGATGTTTTTCATTTTTTTTCTTCTCAATATGTACCTCAAAAGATACAGACATATTCATCCATAATTTCAAAACTATTACTCCTAGAGCCCCCATTTTTTTTGTTGCTTTTCATTGCACTAAATAAAATGCAAGCTTATATTAAAGCTTTATATCACCTGCACTACAATATATAAATCTTATATAGACAAGTTTTCTGTGTACCTCAAAAGATACAAAGACAGCACTTTTTTTGGTGCCTGTTTACCATTGAATTACTATTTATTGGGTTATATGCAGATTTTCTGTTTAAAGTAGCAAGGATGAGATATATACCTCTTATAAAATACTAAACTTGCAAAACTTAAATCCATGTTAAATTTTAGGAGCTGCTATGTGAAAAATTGTGTTATCGTTGCAACAGAATATGAAGAAATGCAATTGCTAGCAGTTTTCTAGAAACATAAACCTTGTGAATAAGAAACAATAATCAGTTTGGGATTTAATGTTATTTTCAAAAAATTATGGAGCTATAGGGGTCTTTGTATCTTTTGAGGGTGTTTTTTTTAGGTACGAGGGATGTCCGAAAAGTAAGATATACACATTTACTAATCTAACTTGTTTATTACTATACAAATAAAACATTGTGCATATGTTACCAGCACTACTGTGCTACTTTTCCACGTAGTCGCCATCGAGATTGATGCACTTTTCACATCAGAGCATGAGCACATAACTCCTCGAAGAATATGTCGTCAAGCGACTGGAGCCACCCTTCTTTTCAGCATTCAGAATGGTATAAGGGAGCTGATGGGGACTTTCTGGAGCACGAGACCTAGGTGCATCACATTACCTCGGAGACAAAGGGTGATTCCATGAACTGGAAGCATCCATCGTCACTGACCCCAAAGTTCAGCATTCAGCAAAGAAATTGATGGCAACTGTGCTCCGGGATGCAAACGGTGTGCTGCTCGTGGACTTCATACCACATGGTCAGACAGTTAACACTCTCAGATACTGTGAAACACTGGACAGACTGTGGGAAGCTGTTCATCGAAAGAGACCAAGACGATTGTATAAGGGTGTCATCCTGCTGCACTACAACGCCACCCCACACACGGTCAAACTGACAATAGAGTGGCTCCAGCGATATGGTTGGGATGTTGGGAGTCCTGACTTGGCTCCTTCAGATTATCATTTGCTTGGGCCCCTCATTTATCCAGGAAGCGGTTCCACACAGATGACGCTGTTGTTGCAGAGGTACAAGGGTGGCTCCAGTCTGACGCCACGTTGGAGGAGGATGTTTATGCACTCGTGCACTGATGGGACAAGTGCATCAATCGATGGCGACTACGTGGAAAAGTAGCATAGTAGTGATGATAACATATGCACAATGTTTTATTTGTATAGTAATAAACATGTTGGATTAGTCAATATTTGTACCTTACTATTTGGACATCCCTTGTACATATACCTGTAAGGTTGTACATATACCTGTACGGTGAAAAGAGAAATAATCAAGGGAAAAAGATAGAAATGTTTTCAGATTAAATTATAATTCTCTTAACTAAATGGTAAAATGAAAAATCTTGTTGAAATATCAATACAAATGGTGGCTGAGTTTTGTTAATTTAATCCACAGATTTATAACAATTCTTTTGGTGTGGCATCAAATAGTGTAGCTAAATAACTATTTAAAAAGCTATTATCAATGAATCAAATTCATATAGTATTATTATATTGTAGATGGTTTGGCAGGAAGGAGGCAACATTTGTTTTGCAGTGCTGCTGAAATGTTTAGAATTTAGTCAGAGAACTTCCTACAACTATTGTATTCTTAACCCAATATTTTGAAATTATAGAAGAGCCGGTATCAATGGCTCTCAGATTCTTGGCTTTTTGGCTACCTTGAGTGTAGGGGCCACTTTTATAGGTGGATACCTAATGCCTTAAAACAGGTATTTATATTCCTGTGTTTCTCTACTCTGAAGTAGTTACTCTATGAAGAAAATAAAGTGATAAAAGCAAATTTCAGTGGATCCTAGAAAGAAGATAATTTAATTTTATCATTCCAACTTGAATACATCTTTTAATTGAATCAGTCAGTTGTTTATCAACTTTTACACTAGTGTACTTCGTTCAAATAGTAATCAATTTTGTTAATTTAAAAATTATAATTCGATCTTCCTTTATAAGTTGTGTACCATAAAAATGCATTTAATTGAGATGGGCAAGTGGTGAATGGTTGGTTTGGTTTGGTGGATTTAGCGGCATGTCAACCTTTTAGTAGTATAGTATAATGCCAGAAATGGGTTCGTGAAGCTAAGATGGTATTAATTCTAATAATATAAAAAAAAGAAGTTTGAAAAAATTACCTTGAGCTTCCAGAGCTTCCACTACTACTGGTGCTGCTAGAAGAGACACTTCGACGTTTCTTGTCTCTACCTCGTTCTGTTGTCCCAATCACTGCAGTGCCACCACCAGTGCCACCACCTCCGCCACCACCACCCCCTCCTGCAGTCCCACTGCTTGGCTTCTTCTTTTCACGGACTGGTGTGCCTCTTGCCCTGCAAACAAAAAATTGAATTAATAATCAACTGACTTGGCAAGAAGTCTATTTTTTCCTATTACCAGTATAATAAAGTTTTAAATAAAAAATAAAAACATATCAACTAAATGCATTAGCCCGACAAGTGCGGAGCTCAACCCGATGTGGCTTCCGCTGCTCAACAGACCCAAACCAGACAAGGACAAAGAAACACCCAAATCTTATGTTATATGGGTCACCCCTTTTGAAATTAGAAAACTTCTGTTTATCCCATCTCACTCAGATATTACACCTGAAGAATGGATCGGTCGAAATGTGTTAACAACACAAACAACAAGTAGTTCAATCATCCAAAGAACTATTTGAATGTTAATGACCCTTCTCAAAACTATAGAAAATAACAAAAACTTTCTTGTTTCGAGACTTTCATACTTATATGAACTCAGTAAATAGATACTCCTGACCTGTGTTATGCAAATAGCTTTATTAACAAGTTGCATTTTCTTTAAATATTGACCGTTGATACTCTTCTTTAGCAGGCCTTATATTTTACTGCAATGATTACACAGGTTTTCAAGCGTTTTGTCCAGTGGGGATTTGAGTATTGAGGCTCCAGAGAAAGAGCGCTTTGTATAAATGTATATATTATAATAAAACTGGAAATAAGTAAAAACTATCATTTTTTAAAATTCAATAAAGAAAGAATTTAATTTTAAACCAAAACCTATAAGTTGTGTTGACAGTTACTCATTAGTATTCAACAAAGTTGGCTTTCAGGATTGATGAAATGAATACATACACTCATCCTAAACCAATTAATAGTAATGCCCCAAGTCAAATAAGGTCTTAAGAGAAATTTTAAAAAGTCTTTATTACTATTCTCAAAATGGATCACTTCTCAATAATCAGCAATATAAACTTTAGTAATCAAGTATGATAGGCATTGTCTATGTTATTACTTCAAGTGTATAGGTGGGTGAAATAAACATATCAGAAAATTTGAACATTAGACAAAAGTATAGCAAACAGCCATGACGGTATGCTAGCAAGTACCACGCACTTTTGACAAAAAGCGATGTGTTGATAAAAACGTCAGAAACTTGTAACCTATCAATTTTATCATCATAACTTTTGTGTTATTAATAAGAAAGATTATAGAAAATTATCATAAAAGATAATTGTGGTTGAAAACTTGTTTACACTTAACCATAATAATTTGCATTAGGAAAAGTCAGCCCAATTTACACACAGATTTTACCAAAAATATACTTCAATTTCAACTTCGTTTTTAAATAAGATTTTGAATGAATTTTTTTTATGAAAATGGTGTTTTGTATGAAAAACTTATGGCAATATTTTTTAAGTCAACCCCCCCCCTCTCCATTTTAATTTCATGAAATCTCTATAAAATATCTTTTGGATGCCAAAAATATTGACATTTCTTTAAAGATAAGTCCCAAGAGAAATTAAACCAGTTGAAATTTTATTCGATGCTGCAGACTTTTTTTTAAAAATTGGCCCTGAATCGGAAACTGTGACAAACTAAAAATCTTCAGTTTGGAAAGTTTTTTGTTGCTTTTGTTTAAAAAAAAGCAAATACAGTGTACACTTTCTTTTTACAAAAATAAAATAAAATATTTGCTGGAAATTTTGTTTTAATGACTTCTGAAACACTTATTCAGAGAGAACAGTGTTTTACTAAATGAGTTTTACAAATTTGGATAAGACTTTTTAAAAAAAGAATTTATTATTTTTTGTTTAATTACATGCAATACATTTCATCAAGTATGGTTATGCGTAAATCAGAAATGTGAATTACATCCTTGAATTTATCAGTAGTGTTGAAATAATTATTTGATTAGGTGTTGACATTTCCTGTCATACATTAAAAAATCTAAAAACAAAAACACGCTGACAGTATATACGGGAGGGGGAGAGTAGAAACTAGGTTACTTGAATTTTGAACTGTGTTCACCGTAAACGACACCTTTGGTGAATAAATATATTTTTCACCAAGTCTTCTGTGGAAAGTAAGCAATATTTCCCCCAAATACAGTCAATTAATCATTAAATCAACTAATTTCTGAGGTCAATTCTATTTGAAAGAATTTGAAAACTCGATTTTTTTCTGGTGACAATTCCATCATGTGAAATCAATATTTTCTTTTAGTAAACAAACACTGCCTTAATCAGCTCAGAAACCCACCGAGAGTACACAAAAGTATTTTATGCTATTTTCCTGCAATTATAACCAAAATCAATAAAGTTTAGAGTAACTAAATCAGATTCAAATCAAATTTAAGTTTGCAAAATATAGGTATACTTGGAGTTAATCCATTCCAAAATTTTCCATCTGTTCCACATCGTTCAAGGTTTTATCATAATTTCATGTGTTTTTTTCTAGAGTTTTTGCTTAGATACATTAATTTGTACAGCAAAACCTTAACCGTACCCTCATCAAAACCGGCACTAGTCAACGTATTCCTGTATAGGCTTTGTTTAACCTAATAACCAGACTTGTAGATGAAATATATCCACCCTGATCTTTAAATAAAATAAAAATTGATTCAAACCAGGGACCAATGGCTGCAATATCAAATGACAATTTGCTACAAGGCAAATATTGAAGTTGATAGCAAGAAAACCAAGTGTGATGATATAAATTTCCACGCTACTTGGTTATCAAAGAATGTGCTAATTGAAATATTTATAAGCTCAAAAACACTTTGAATAACTGCAATAGGTAAAACAGACAAAATGTTAGCAAAGTTTCCAGAGACAATTCAATGTCACATTTTTTGCTCTTTTCTGCAGATTCGTATGGTATAGCAAGAATGCATAGCTCACTAAATCTTTCAAAACATATTGCTAGTCTGTTCATTCTTCAATGAGTGTTTTATCAACAGGATTATGTACCAAACATGATTTAAATATCCATTTTGTAGCACTTGTCATGGAGCAATAGTTAACACAGGAGTCTTACGTGCTATTGGTAGTTCCTTACTGGATGGTCCAAAATTCAGGCCTTGTGCCAAACTCAACATTATATACTCTTCAAAGATATAAGTGGCATTGAGAAATTGCAATGCATCAAGATCTTTAATGTAGGTCTGGACATAAAAATTAGCAAAATACACTTGACCAATATTTAGAAAAAATTATTTTTATATGAACTTATGTTTCCTCTTAAAAATTATATCATTTTAAACCAGACAGATTAGGGAATATTTAGGACTAATATTGTTGTTTTTAGGGCTGTTTAATGTTCTGCTATTAGCTACCAACAGTCAGGCTCCCAAATATGCTGCAATGTGGTAAAGTTACTAGTGAATGATCTTCAAAGCAGCTGTTAAAAGAAATATCAGCTTTACCTACACACTTGCTCTCACCTTAAGGACACATCCAACAAAAGTTTCATGGATGTCTTATTCGTAAAAATGGTCAATTATTATTTTTTTCTTTCTAAATTGTTTAAAGTTGAAGCTAAAAATCTATGGTGAAAAATCAACTTTAAACAGACAATTTTAAATTTGCATAGCTAACTATCTTTTTTAAATTGGTTCCTCAATGTTTTCTAAAATAAATGGTAAAGTTTAGTGAGGTAAATATATTTTTAAATTCAGCGTGGCATTTTTTCTAAGATAGCGAGATGGTCGTTTTGTGTGCAGACCTACTTTAATAAAAACAAATTTTAAGGTGGAGAATTATAAAAATATTGTTCCATTATTTTTAAGAATTAAACAAATACTGAAGTAATCAGATTACTTCAAAAAGACTAAAAATGCTAGTCCCCACCACGAACAATGCTTAATTCAGGTAAAGGCTACCAAATTTGGTCTACCACTAGAAGATTGGAGCTACACAATCTTTCCATATATAAAAAAAATTTGCGCTTGCAAAATTTGTGATACAAATATGGAACAAAATTAGAAAGGAAAAAATAAATTTTAGGATTTATTGAAAAATGAGAAAAATAGATAGCTTTTCGGGAAAAGTTAATAGAAGTAACATTAAAAAAAAAAAAAGATAGATTGGTTTCACACAAAAATACATGCAGTAAATAAAATCCAATTTTTCTAACGGGTTTCCCTTTTTGAATACGTTATTTAATAATACAAAAAACTAAGTGAATTTCAAGGGAAAATGGCTCCACTCAAGAAAAAAAAAAGAAAAGAAAATCAGGATAACTCAAGTCGTTATAAATTCTAAACGGATTGAAATAAACGTTACAGAACGAAACTGAATTCACTATTTTTCGTATTAATATTTTTTTACGAATAATGAAGACAATTTAACAAAACAATGAGGTTTCTTGGTCCCAAAACACAAGTTATAATTTTAAAACAGGCGAAGTCTTTAAAAAATCAATACAGCTGGATGAATTATCAATCTAAATATTTGGTCAGATCATTTAAGAAAATTAAAAATAAAATTATTATAAAAATTGATGCCAAGTATGACATTTTCCTTATTTTATTTTGTGTATCGACCTTTGAAGGGAAACTGGGAAAGGGACCAGGGATTAAAACAATGCGAAACATACCGAAATACAGACTTAAATCAAAATAATATACTAGTCTATACGAGGAATAAGTAATAATCTACATCAAAATAAACGATGAATGATTTTTTTTTAGCTTATTTGAAAACGAAATTGGAATAGCAAAAAAGCCGGTTTCCTCTTCACGTGTTGTACGTAATGAACGACCAACCATCGAAAAAGGCCTTTTTACATAGGCTAGATTTTACAGACAGGCTCACTTTAAACGCATGTTGCCGCCAGTTTATATATAAAATACAACATCGTGACAATACAAACAATAACTTATGTACAATTATTAATGAAAAAAATATTTGCTAGAATCCGAAAGAAAAACTTACATTCTAATTTAAAAAATTTCACTTAAGAGTGTTGCGTTCACGGCGCCGCCGGAATAAGTAATACAAGCTAACATTTGTGCCGGGCGCAGTGATTGGTTGAATGAAAGGCAGGCTTAATAATCTGACCAATTGAAAGTGAGATCACACCTAACACGAAAAAGATGGCGGCGTCCGTGAGTGGCAGTTCCTTAGAAGATAAACTTCTAGAGGAGACTGCAACTCAGTTCTTTGAGATGGTTCCTATACGGAGGATGAAATGGGGCGTAAGTTGTTAATCTAAAACAAATCTTAAATTCAGGCCCGATATTTGATAGCAATGACCCTCTTGGCCACTACGTAAAATGTCCTCTCTTACCACCACCACACCAACAACAACAACATCCATATGATTACTTTGTCTTGTTTACTAGACTTGCTACTACTACTATCGTTATCCGACCAAAAAGACTACATCGTTTAAAATGTTTCTCTCAATTTGTTATTTTTGCATCATAAAGATTCACGGTGCAAATAAAACGGGAAAGTTCTTATTTCAAAATTGATTCTTCAAATGGTTGTCCGGTCTTTTTTCGACACGGAATTCGCCTCGTTCAATTACAGTCCTATAATGGTCTTAAAAAGGGGGTTCACTTTGTGTATTTATTTATTCTGTTTTGTAAGAAAAAGATTTTAAATAAAAATTATAATGCAATGATTAGGGCACTGTTTGTCTTTGACAACGATTCGAAATGCTACCAAACTGTAATGTATGTAAAATTTAATGAAACGGATGTTTAAAATAAATAATAAAAAACGTTAATGTTTTTGTTTAAAAATTTAACCATTTAAAAACAAAAGAATCATTACTCGATTTTAACAATGACATATTTCTCTAAATGTATCGTTTGCCTCAAAATGGATTTTGTTAATGATTTACAGTAACAATCCATTACATGTTTTGTTAGAGCAAAAAGAAATTCCCCCATTGCAAAAAATCTCATTACATTTAAACCTATTTCTAATCATTGAGGACTGAATTTACCGAATCCACTTGAGATAGGTTCGATCCTTAGAAAAATGTTACATCATCAATCATAACTCTACTATATTGTATTACAGGTTTACATCGCTTTTACGGGGGAAAAAAAAAACAAATATAGCGTTTCAGCTTTTGTTTTGCAGCGAGCTGTTATAGAAGCAGCGCGCACCCTATTCTCTCTCTCTCTCTCCTACACCCACCCAACCTCCAACTACTCAGTTTAATATACCGTCATTACCATTTTTTTGATCTGGGAACTCTCAAATATATTTCCTATATAAATTAATGGTAATAGCTCATTCGCTTACAAAATGTTTTTTATTTATAGGAACGCTCTACTTTTGAGCATTTGTGTATTTGAAAAAAGTAAAATTAGACTTACCAAAACGAGATAGATGATTGGAAGGACATAGTTTTACAAAATCTTTTTCTTTCTTCTAGCAATAATTCATTGGTGGTCATAATTATTAGACTAGCTTGAAGTTTCTGCTCACTTTTGACCCATAAAAGAAGTCATTGCTCATTTTGACTCCTAAGACTGAAAAAAATGTTTCCCCTCACTTTTGGACTTTTAAAACAGAAAAATGTCATCAGAATATGAGGTCAGATAAAAAGACCCCCCCCCCACCAAAAAAAAAGAAAAGAAAAGGTGCTATCAGAATATGAGGTCAGGTAAAAACCTAACTTAAAAAATGGTGATCAGAATAAACATTCTATTATGAAGTCATAAGATTCTATTTCGACATTATACCGTTGAGGTAGCTTTGCAGCCTTTTGGTTAAGATCAAAGTGTAGTATATGTTCTTCGAAACCGCCATGGCCTCGAAGTTCAGAGAACCACGGCTCTTCGGGGGACCCTTGTGGCATGCTCGGGTATCGTCCTGGGAGAAGTTGCACAGGATATCTTGGCCAGCTGGTTGGGAG
Source organism: Architeuthis dux (assembly GCA_006491835.1). Lineage (NCBI taxonomy): Eukaryota > Metazoa > Mollusca > Cephalopoda > Oegopsida > Architeuthidae > Architeuthis > Architeuthis dux. The sequence continues at coordinate 963,812 of VCCN01000462.1, read as the reverse complement.
GCGATCACCATTAGCATGCTCAGGATTCGTCCTGAGAAGCTTTTGGGACCCCCCCCCCTTTATCCCGGTCCTCGTGGCATTTGTCTCAGGGATTTGGGATTCTCAAGTCTCTAGTCACAGGGACATGGGACCCCCTTCCCCCTACTAAATTTGACACTAAATGACACACCAAGGCGTTGATGTGCCGTTAAACTAAACAATCAATCAATCATACCGTTGAATACAAACTAAGGGTCTAGTTCAGCATTATAATTGTATCGTAAATTGAACCCCCTCCTAAAACAATGTAACAGTTGAAAATCACCCAGATTTGTTTTATTCTTAAAGTTAGATCATTTGGAGGGTGTAGCGCAAAAAAACTCTGCCTACCATGTGCCGTTTTTGCTGGATTACGGTAACATACATACAAGCTATTTTTTATTATATTAACATCTTCTCTGTTATCTTGATTACATTTCCTCATAAAAAAAACAAATATTGAATCTTGAATATCTTATGTATTTATAAATTATTACAAGGAGATGTTGCAATTAATTGTAAAATATATATTTTGTATGTCAAAAATCAATTATTTTATACTTTAATATAATGTTAAAATAAAGGCTGATGTAAGAAAACCATTTTACTTTTTTTCAGTAATAAGTTGCCTAAATAGTTTTGAGGCAAAAAAATAAATTGCAATTTTTGAATTTGTTTTATGATGTATAAAATATAAGTTGCAAATGTGGGCCTGCTGTTGTTTCAGGTAGTTGCATATTTTCCACTGGCACCAGTGGCCAGCATTTGAGCCCAGGTGAAAAGAAAACCAGGATTCAAATCCAGATTTTTTAGACAGCTAGGCCTTCCCACTTGCAACACAATCTTGTAGCAATTAGTTGGGGATTTGCTAAATTTAAGGATGCTCATACAATAAGAGCATCTTTTAGGAAATAGCATTGGTTAAACATGAAATAAATCATCAAACTGATAGATTTCCTACTTATCAAAACTAACTGATCTTAGCCTATATTGATGTTTTTTCATGTTTGCTTTTTATTGTTTCTACAGAATTATGAATTTGAAGGATCTGAAGTAGGGCCTGAAGCCCAAAGGAGAGTTCTGACTGCCACAGTCACAAGTCCTCTGTGTGAAAAGTACCCACCATCTCTAAGCTACCAGAGAAGCTTTATGAAACACTTTGTGCATAAAGTAAGTTGTGGTTTCTATCCTTTCTTTCCTTCCTTTATTGTTGAACAGATTACATAATTCAAGCTGCAACAAAATGTAGGGCTGAAAATTCTGAGAATTAAATTACAGTAACACTTATGATTTTGGAAATAAACTTGACTATTTTAGTGGTGCACATTTTCGTCTCTATAAATTATATAAGCAAATACTAGCAATAAAGCATCAATGGATGAAATTACAACCTACTCATAAGTGAGCCAATCAGTTGTAAACTGTCCTCTAAGTGCTTTCACTGTTTTAATAACATTGACTATGTATTTAAATTTTCTAACTTTTTTCATGATTTAATTCTAACTAAGTTCTGTGTGTTGGTCAGTTTAGAAATAAATAATGCACAGAATTAATTTTGTATAAGTATAGTTTCTATTTATAATCAGTAATGCTAATTTAGTTTATTGTGGTTATCAATCCACAGCCCAGAATTAGAAAGAATGATTTAAAAAAAATGCTAGTGATCTTTTTTGTAACCTCATAAATCTTTATTTGAACTGATATCAAGAACTTTTGCTTTTTATATTTATTGTGGTCATTATGCAGTTTTCTTGACCTGCAGCTGTTTAGAGTTTTATGTATGGCATATTCTTTTGTTAAAAACACCTCATCTCAGATCAAATAGTGACTGATTTATGTTGACTTTTAGCTTGAATCTTGTGATGCCGAAATCTGTGATGAAGTCTATGAGGCTTATACCGATATACTCAGTCAGAAGGAAGAGGAAGATGACACACTATGTTACAAGACTTACTCTCTGGTAAGTAAAATAATATCTACTCGTTGAACTTCAGTCTGTCATTTAAAAGTTTATATTTCTTTAATAGCTTTCTTCTCCTTGATTATTATAACTTATTTCAAATTTATATATATTTTTATTTTTTATTTTTTTTTAACCTTCCATTTGTACTCGAGGTGTCATGGTGAGGTAGAGATGGTGGTCATGTTATTTCGTCCATCCGTTTTTATTCTTCTTTATTTTATTTGAGCAATTTATAATAATCCACTTCCGGCTTGCTAGGCCCGTCAAAGCTTCACCAGAGCCCCATTAAATGCACATTTCAGGAACATGTTCCTTACTCTGTCAGTTGCTAGCTTCTCATGATGATGGATGAGGCTTTGACTTTCCTGGTTTGAATTCTGAGTTGTCCATCTCCTAGACTGGTTGCCAAACAAGGCTGAAGAGCCCAGTCTGCCCTGCTATTTACTCATAGCTAGCGGTGGGTGAAGAGATGGATTAATGCCTTTCCCAAGGGCATTTGTGAGAAGTGATTGCAAACTGTCAGCTGGAGTTTGCTAGTTCCATTTTCCATGCTGCTAACTGTTAGGCCACCTGCAACTCCAAATATTATGTAATTTACATGACATAATTTCTGGTACAACAGGCTAAATTTGAAAATGTGAATTTTTCTCAGTGATTTTTACAATATAATCAGATTTAACTATGTTTTTATATTTAAGCCATGCTCAAAAACAGTGAGTCTTCAGGAATCTGTACACCTAGTGGCACAAGGAACAACTGGACTGAGCACTTGGCAAGTAAGTAAACCTACACATTGAATTCTCAACTTACATGCTCACAATTTACTAACTTTCAATGATATAAAGTTTTCATTGAGAAAGATGAATGTACATTGGAAGAATTGATATATATTTATGCTGTTTTAGAAGTGTAAAATATTTAAATCTTTTTAGCATTGAAAGTTATAATTGTTGTGTAACATTTACTCATAAAATTTATAAGTTAAACATAAGAAACAACACAAATTTTTTGGACTTGCAAAGGCTCTTCTAAAACCTGTTATGTTTGCTGGAAAACTTACATTTCTTACATGCCACATAATTTCCCTATTTACCTGTAGAGTGTGTAGGTACAAAGCAGTGTGAGCCCTGTGTATATGTAAGATCTTATCTGTCAGTTTACTCCCCAATTTATCTAATCTCTCTTTATTTCTCCATCTACTTTCCTACCAATATATAATAGGGTTGGGCACAAAAATGAATCCGTCTTCTTTAGAAGGAGCATTATGAAATTTAAAAAAATTTAAACTGTTAATTAGGAGTGATGGAAATTTAAAGTTATTTGTTTACATTTTAAGATCAATTTTCATTTTAACCATTAAATCTTTTTCATTTAATTTAAGCAGTTGGGGGTGTGAGGCATTTTTTACTGATCAATGTATTTTTTTAAAAGCCAATGGTTGTGTTGAGAATTTTAAAAAATTGTGTAGATTCTTTTCACCAATTTTACAAGAAAGGAAAGTTTTATCACATGGTTCCCTAAAAAGTGACTTATTTTTGATAAGGTGAATTGGGTAGGGGTAGGAGATGTGTCTACAGTGGCTTTGAACTTAGCCCCCCCCCCCCCCGGAACCTTTTTATCCAGAAGCTCATTCCTTAGAGGTCTGGCTGTCTGTAACCAATAGCAATAAGTATCAGACAGACTTGCATTAGTGTTGTAATTTTATCATCATAGCCTACTATACAACTAATAAGGGAAATTTAATATTGGTAACCCGTTTCCCTTTTCTCTTTCCCTGTTACTTAGCATCGGATACCTCAAGATAACTTCCTTGTATGTCATTTATTTTATTTTTGTTGATGCAAATATTGAGAGCCAGTGTCAGAAATAATTAAGGATATAGTTGTGACAAATACCTACTTTAGGCTAATGTTATCAGGACTGCTATATAAATATTAGTTATTCTTCTAGATCATTAAATTCCTCTATTAATACATTTTTAACATCCTGTATGCCTACTTTTCATCCTATAAACTCATTTAATCATTCAAAAATGTCATTTCTCTACCTACATTAATCTTCTCTCAGCCCTTATTTTAATACCCCAGACATATGTACTTGCTGTTTTCCATTTTAATAACTTGTTTACTTTTTATCTTACATTTTTAAAACTTTGATTTATTTTACTTGTTGGATTATTGTCACTATTGCATTTTAACCTTTTAATGCATTCATTAGTTTTTTACCTCCTTTAGTTGTTTTTTTTTTCTTTCTCCAATTCCAGGCTGCTCAGCATTTAGCTGAATGGGCAATAGAAAATATTGATGTATTTCAGAATAAGTAAGTAACTGAAAACTAAATCTTTTTGCATTTTACTGCTCGGCTTCATCAAAAGATTTTTTTGTTTCCTGTAATACAGACCCCCC
>VCCN01000462.1:913542-926679 GCA_006491835.1 Architeuthis dux | reverse complement strand
AAGTAGGAGTGGAGTTTGACCATGCAGCAGCCAGGCTTGTATATATTTAAGCATGTTTTATTAAAAAACAACCGACAAGGATCGTTTGATCAATTTTTTAGTGAGTATTAGGATTACTAAACGACAGAACCAAACTAATTTCCTCTTCCCATACTCTATTTTACAAAGAATTAAGTAACATCAAACAAACACTCATCAATAATGGATTCCCTGATTATGTCGTAGATGAGCAAATAAAATTAGTCTTAAAGACAATAAGAATTACACAAATTGGTCCCATTCAATGACATAACAAAGGAGTGACTTTAATACTGGAACAAAGGAGTGACATTGCATCAACAGTCTGTACAACTTCCACTCTCCCTGTCAGCAGAATGTGTTCTTTACCCACTGATACCAAGCCACTAAAGGTATTAAAAATTGTCATACCACAAAGGGCTGCAGAACCATTACAGTTTTTGTCCTCACATCAGAAATATTCATCCATTATGGGCAACAAGATTTTGAAAATTAAATTTTACCTCTAAGTGAAGAAGAAGTTGGAGAGCATGAGTGTAACTGAAAGCCAACAACTTATTTATGGTTTGGGATAGGTACTGTATGCTTCAGAAGAGTTGATCGTTGTTTCATTTTATGTTTCAAAAAGTATCGCTGAAGCAAATGCCCCCACCCCCAAATTTGGGAAAAACAGTGTAAAATTTTAGGCAAATCAGTGTAATTCGGGTAGAACCGTGTAAACTTGTGGGCAAATTAAGTCCATTACCCCCCTTAAGCAAAGAGTTCCCATACGCTCATGGACTGTGATTAAAAACATAATCCAAACATATCACCTAATGACCGTAATAAACGCTTAAGACTTATTATCTGCTATAAAAAATTTAAAACATCTAACCTCATCAACTCCGTTAACTTTAGCCCTAAAAAACCCTATTAAGTAAATTATGAATTCTCCTGCCCATTAGGATACTGTGTCTCCAACACTAATAGAAAAACAACATCTAACTCTTATATCGGTCACACAATTACGACTCTCCTCTGTAGACTTGTCACCTATCAGATCTAAACGCCAATAGCATAAATATTTTTCAACATAGTACACAAGACCACAGCACCCCTACTAATTTGCACAATAAAGACTCCAAATACTTGAAGCTATTCTCATGAAACCAGCATTAAACCCAACATTAAACAAAATATCCTTCACCCAAGGGGCAGGCATTTTAAAATGTGTCTAACATTTAGCCACTCACTGGCCAGCAGGCGGTGTCATTGTCACTTGACCACAATGAACTGTTTTTTAATCAGAATACCATGTGTTCTTCCACTCACGCCATTATGTGAAAAAAATAAAAAACAATACCACATTTTTCTGAAATTTAAATCACTAATACATACACACACTCCACATTCTTGATAATGACCAGCAGTAGGGTCAAAAGTGCTCAAACTTAAAATTATGGACAATTTTTACATACACCTAGAGGGTGGGTGAGAATTAACTCCCTATTTGAAATTATATGTAACTTTTGTATATCCGTGAATTTTTTCACTGGGATTAACGAGGAAAATGAAAAATATTGAAAAAAGGAGTTTCTTTTCATCCACCCTGTATATCTATTTTCCATGTGTATATATGTATGTGTGTGTCTGTGTTTACGTTTCTTTTTGACTATACTTGTCTATTTTCCATGTGTATATATATATATGTGTGTCTATGCATACATTAATATATAAGGATGCTTTAATAAGCTCTCTCTCTCTTTTTTCATTTTCAGGCAGTGCAGAAACAAAATGAAAAAAAAGCAAGATTTGAAAATGGTAAAGACCCAACCTAATTGCTTTCTAATCTTCTTCTTTTACTTATTCTTATGATGATGATGATGATGATACCCTAAATATGATGAACCAAGACAGTATCACTCAACTTTACAAAACCACACAATCTCAGTAACAAAGATTTGAAAACAATATGCCCAGCCCCCAAACCGGGAAAGGTCCCCCTGCAAAGACACCTAATACAAATGGGGCATCAAATATGGTCAAATATTCTGGTGTTACCAAAGAAAAAACCCAGTTTTCAATTTTGAAAGCAAATGAAATATTTCTCGATGCTTGGTCCAAAATTCCTGACCAATCTCTTCCAATGTCTCAACTGATCCCTCAGCATTTTGCAAACAAACTATGGTATCGGGAAAACAGTGTTCCAATCACAAAATGCCAAACAGGACCTACATATTTATCTTCAGTTTCTGCCATTCCAAAACAGTCTTCTGGTGTGCAGAAGAAATCAAAATCTCCATATATATCACCCCGGGAAGAGAAGACAAAAACTGACAATGCAAAAACTGAAACTGATAATAGCGATGAAACTTTGGCAAAGTCTGGTATTCATCCTAAAATACCTGAATATGCCAATGGCATGCAGTTACCAAATGATGGATTTGTTTCTCGCCAAGAACGAACAAAAAGCACATTGGAAAAAATTATGCGTAAAAGGATTTTTGAAAGTGAAAGGTATAAGAATGGTGGCAAAAGCCCCAACATCTCTGAAAATCACTGGGATTGCAAGACAAACTTCATCATGGCAAACATCCAACCCATTACTCACCGAGGCCAAAGGCTGAGAAATAATAAACCACCCAGTATCAACTTTCAGGAAAGGTTTATATTAGGAAAAACAAGCATTAAATTGGATATTCCAAATACAGTGACAAGTCTAGCTAATTTTGAAGAGCAGCAGCCAAGTGGTGTCACTTATAAAGACTTGAAAATTTTGCCACTGCCTTCACCCAGACAGGGATGTGCAATGGCAGATTCACATTTTGCACGAAAGATTTTGGGGCCAGGCAGTTTCATGGTTAAAAATCATTGGAAACCTGGTCTGTCACATATGAAAATCACCTGACTAGGGAGGAAAAAAAGAGTTTGTTTTTTTTACTTTTTAACTTCCTGCAAGGAATCTCTAATATTGTGGCTCCAGTCTCTTTGGGACTTTGAGGAAGTTAGCAAAAAATAGGTGGTTGTATAAAAACTGGAATTCTGTTGTTTGTTTACATGATATGTAAAATGAGAAGAGGGAAGTGATAAGCTTAGACTAAAATCATTTGTTCAGTTTTCACTTATGTTTTTGTGGGAAAGTAGAATACCTTTTTGAGAAGTAGTTTTGTATATGCAAAGGGTTTTCGATTTAATTTAATAGTTCAGGCTTATAGTAAAGTTTTAGATGGGTTTGAAGAGTAATTACAGACCAATGATTGAATGTTAACATATTGTAAACTTTTTTTTTACAATTTTTAATGGCATTATTCAGTTTTACAAAAATCGCTAAATTCTTTTTTTTTCAAATTCAACTGGTTCTTGGCATATATAACTGCAAAAAATATGAGATGGTGATGAATTTTTCTCCATAAAACATAAGGGCAATTCACTAAGTTTGCATTTATATGAAATTTGATATCCATTTTTGAACGAGAATTTAATACCAAAGAATTAATAAAAGTGACAGTTATGAAACCCCAAGTAACTATTCAGACCAAGAACAAATTGTTCAGAAAAACTAAATTTAAAACTCTTACAAATGCATGCTAGATAACACTGATATTTTTAATTAAAATATCATATCTACAACCTAAATGCATTTACATTTTTATAGTTTCATGTGGTTAAAGTGAAAATTCTGTAAGAAAGCAATAGAATTGGAAGTAAAAACGTTTAAGAACTACATTAAAATTATGTTCATTTTAATGTTAAACTTTAATTTTTTATCACTTTTATCATAGAATATATCATAAATATAGTTTTAAATTGCTTAAATGTAATATTTCTTAGATTATACAAATGCTAACAACAAAATTGTTTTGTGAATTCTTTTTATATTGAATTACAACATTATTAGTTAACAACATTATTAGTAACTGAACAGGAGCCTTTTTTTATGTTTTTCCTTATTTTCCTCTAATTACTATAGTAAAGTTGTTGATATAGATTCCTAAATACTAATTACCACAATATTGTAGCTAAAAAAGAAATCAGGGACTATAAAAATACCACCAGCAACGAAAACAACAATGTGTGCAGCTGAAAGACTGCACAAAATTTGATATGCCGTAATTTTGGTGTCACCCCCTCTGATGGTGTCACCTGGTGTGGTTGACATCCATCACCTCCCTAGTGACACCACAGGTTTCCATCTTCAGTTCTTTTGATATGGTACAAACCAATGACTTTCTTAACTTACATAATCTGATATAGTTTATCCACCATGAAACAATAAAACTATATCCTTTTTTAAAAAAATATTTTCCATTACCTTTCAAGCCATAATCCATTTTTTCTTCCATTAATAATTAGAACAAAATTGCTGCCCATAAACATGAAAAATTATGAAAATATTTAATACTAAATCACCTGTTTCATAAAATCTACCATACAATTTTCATTTTGCCTCTGTGTGTTTGTCTTCATTAATAAAATTTCTAAAACTACTTGTTAAATTCTCATGTAATTTTGCTTGTGGATTTATTGAAGAATTTATTATAAATGGGCTGATTTCATGTTTAAAATAGACCGTTCAACTTCAAGGTTGAAAAATGTTATTGAAATTGCATTCAACATACTTCATTGAACCAAAAAGCCATGTTATTAATTTTTAATTTGAGTGAAAAACTTAATTATTTGATTATTGTAAAATGTCTACTAAAATTGCACAAACTTTACCCTTTTTCAATTATATTTCCTTGTTTTTTTCCATTTTTATTTGTAAGAAATAGGAAATATTGTCAAACTCCAATCCAAGACTTTACTTTCCTATGTAACAAGAACAAGAACAATCCTCACCAAAAATAGGGTGATAAACTGACATATAAAATTAGCATTTCACTACCGAGATTTGATCTCGGAATCAGGTGATTTCTAGCGTGGAGTGTTACCACCTGCGCTAAACTGACAAATCTTACATACCTTCAAAATGTATAGTAGAATTATGCAAGGAAGTAGAAATATATAAGATTGTTGAGATATTTTTAAAAAAGCCCTTTTGCTCTTGATTGAGATAGATGATTCAAATATAGTGTAATGTCATCTGATGTTAGTGCCTTTGTTGTTTGTTGTTTTGACGGAACAAAGACACGTGTTTGACTGTGAAAAAGGGAGGGTCTTCCTGCTTCCATATCCGGGCTTCCGTTTCCACTACTGTTAAATGTGCACTGCTGGGTAGCCTCCAATTTGGCATGTTTATTGACTTAAAAACATATACATACATACATAAACATTACATATAGTATTAGAGATTGACGTGTACAGTATATGCAACAAACAAGTAAAGGATTATTTCACATCAAATTTACCTCACTTCACAAATGCCAGTGAGTTGTGTAGATTTTTATACCTTTGACTGTTGCAGATTTTGCAAGTACATTTATGAATGACCACAATGAATCCCTTTTTTTCAAAAATAGAAATTCTATATCCTGTAACCTGGTGCAGGGTCAATGAGGCACCACTAATGAATTCACCATGGGTGTGTCAAGGGCAAGATAGCCTGATGGAGCCGATCCCTCTTCAGGCTAGTTTAGATTCAGAGTTGCCCATCTCCTAGACTGGTTGCTAACCATAGCTAGTGAATCCAGTTTGTTCTACTGCCCATAGCTGAGGGGAGAAGAGATGGATTCATGCCTTTCCCAAGGACATTAGTGTGAAATGAACACAAACTGTCTCAGCTGGAGTTTGAACTTGGATCACTGATTCTCTTCTCCGTCCCGTTAGCCATTCAGCCACTCTGCAGTTCCACAATGAATCTAGGAGTAAACAAATTTGGTCCTCAGCAAAAAGTCAAGAAGTGATCTTGTAGGAAGAACCTTGTGTTCTTCTTGTAAACAAAACCAGGCAGACATTTTTGTAAACAAAATCAGACACACATTTTTGTAAACAAAACCAGGCACACATTTTTACTGTATAAAGACAGTTTTAGAGAGGACAAGGTTTTTAAAAAAGAGAAAAGATTTTGATAATAAGACCTACTCTAATAATGAACAGTATGATTTTCTTGGTTTGCTGTCTGTAACACTGGACTCAAAAGCTTTATGAATAGTAGTTCACCTACTGCATTTCTACTTACATTAGACAATACAGGTTGACAACCCCTGCTCTAAATGTTGGAGGGGGAGGGGCCTCCAAATCTCCAGCTACGACCCTGAATATCCAGCACCTTTCTCAGTATCCTCGTGGACCCCAGCAATGCTGTGGTCTCTGGACAGTCTCAACTCTTCCTCAAAATATTATATATATTATTATTATACATTTACATATGTGTGTGCACATAACTTTACAGAATGACCTCTGGACAACAGGAGTTGGCTTGTGCTATTTTTAGAAGTACTTCCTGTTTATCTAGACAACCTCAGCATCTCCAGTTTGCAGTACTTTTACGTAAAGTCACCAGTCAAAGTCAACTTGTGGACGAATCTGGTTGCACCTATTTTGGCGTCTCCTAAATCAAGCATTTCTAAAGATCAACTGTATCTTCTAAATGCTAACGACACTCTATTCTATTTTCCTCCCTATCTTCTCAACCACTAACCAGTACTAAAGCCACTAACTAAAGCTAATACTTAAGAAGAAACAGACGAACTGAAGAACTTGACTGAAAAAGGTAGGTTGTCTTTTATATATATTGTTTGACTTTGTGACTTCCTTCGAAGCCCAAATCATCACACATTCCAATCTAGAAGGAGTTAACCCCACTTTCATTGAAAACATTGTGACAGCATTGAATACAAGATCTGGCAAAGAAGGAGCAGAGTGTCAGTTGCTGTTGGAAGCTGGAAATGAGCAGGTGTCTGCTCTTCAATGGTTGATAAAATAAAATAACAATCTTTCAAAAACAAGTCTTTCAAATCTTGGAAAAAAACAGCACTTTTAGGGCATTTTTTTGCTATGTTTTCAGCTATAAAGAATAAAAAGACCCAATTATAAAAATAAGAAGCAATTTTCTTTTTTCTTTTTAAATTACTTGATATTGTCCAAGAAAAAAATGATTTCTCTAAGCTTTTCATGGATTTAACCAGCTGTGACCAATATTAGAAATATTTTTGCCTGCAAACTTTTCTTTATATGTTCTGCTCCCTTGCACAATTTTCCAATGATTAGAGATATTTTCTAATAACTCAGCTATCACCCAACCACAATCAGTACATGTAGACTTTGTGACTCCCACCTTTTTCAGTTTAAGGTATTTTGTGGTGGCCCCCACCTGCCTTTTAGACATTCAACATTTTGTTGCTAAGACACAACCATATTGAAGTTGATTAGCTAGCCAACCACTTGTTGACAGTGATATAAAATGCTATTCAAGCTACTAAATAGAAACAGAGCTCAACCATCTCTCTATGCGCTCCAGGAGATGCTGATGAGAAATGGCTATTGCTCACCACGTGAAGCAAAACATTGTTAAATATATTGATGAGAAAGCAGATTATTTTAACTTGAATTTTTTATTAGATGAATCATTGTCAACCATTATTAATTTTTGACTAGTATTTCTTTCATCTCAACTGTAAAGCAACTGAATTGTATAGATAGAATTTTTCAATTCCGACAGAATCATTAATAGATTGGTCAGTAATAAAGTGACTTACTCCAGTAGAGCCAATGCATTTTTGAACAGTATAAAAATGCTAAAAGTACAATACAACTGCTTAGTAGCTGAGATAGTTGTATATTCCCCTTGTTGCCAGTGATCTGTGTTCCAGCAGATTTTAAGTGTTAATTATCAAGGCAGGCAAGTACTCACCACTTGAAAGATTTATGTATTATAATCTTCCTACCCCCATTTGGACTTGTGCTGAACTTAGCTAAACTTAGTAAATATCCATACACTAAAGGTATGTATTTAGGTACAAACCATTAACAGATCCCGGAGTTGAAAGGTAACTTTTGACAGTTGAGTCAATGTGTTTAGGTAGAGTGTAGAAAGCATTATGCACACTGTTCGTAGGTTGGTAGGTAGTTACAAAAACTTAATGACATATGAATACTGAAGTTTATAGAGTTTGTCAAATATGTACCAATAAGCTAAGTCTTTAATAGTTCTACTAATCACATCTATCTATATAATGTACAGTGTTTCTTTGTTTCTCTGTTTGTAACAATGGACTCTTCAACTTAAAGGTAACAGTTTTGCTGATGAAAATATCTCCTACCCACTATTTGAAACAATGGACTCTTCCACTTAAAGAAGTTCAGTCACTTTTTAATAAAACCTCAAATTGATAAGACATAAATATTTCTTTATGGCCAGTCATCTTAGATACACTGGTTCTCATATGATAGCCAAAGTTAAGCAACATAAAGGTTGGTCAGTACTTAGATGGGTGACCATCTGGGATTACCAGGTGCTGTAACCAGCTGGGGGCATCCCCTGCAGCCATGCTAATCTCCAAATGTATTGAGCACCTCTTTCCTTTTAAAAAATATTATCAAATATATTCAGGAATCTTTTCATGGGTAATAATTAGTTTATTGATATTGATGAGATACTATGACTAATAATTGTACCAATTAGTAAAAAGTACAAATATTCAGGCCCTGGATTGTTATAATCAGTGTTGCAGAATACTATCAAAGTGTTATTATATACTGATTTATTTGAAATGGTGTCCTCATCTTGATTATTATAGTCACAACGTTTTGGCTGTTGTACCCACAAGCATTCTTTAAGTCACATTCAGTAACATTCTCTGGGGTAGATAGATTGTTCTCATTTCATTGTCCATGCTGTAATGTATATATATGTATGTATCAATGTCTATATATGTATGTATTAATGTTTACGCTTAATAATAAATAAACACGCCAAAGCAAGCTCCCAGCAGCCCTCATTCTGTTCCTGATCCCAAAAACACATGCCTGAAGTGAGAACGGGGAAGGCTCTCTCTTCACCAGGCAACAGCCCTGAGCACACGTGTCTTTGTTCGTCTCTCTTTCTTTTCTAAACACAGCTAAAACAGTTATGAACCAAACACATTCAAACTAAACACAGCTAAAACAGAAACTAACAAGAAGCTGCAAAGGCACTAATATCAGACAACATTACACGTGCTAGAGGATATCTAGTAGCTAATTCTTTAGTTAATTCTTTTTTATGAGGCCACTTCTGCTCATTCCACTGAACCAGAGTATATGAATATTACTGCCTGACCCTGGGATTGAACTCACAACCCCCAGATAAACTGTATACAGTTAACCAACACTTATATTCACTAGGCCCTTGTGGTGGAATTTTGGTGCCTTAAACCTAATATCTGTTCTTTTCTGATCTCCCATATGGTGTTCAATTCTAAATGATTTTCACAATTGATTACCATTTAAAATAAAAAGATAACATTATTATTTAAAAGATAAAAGTAAGTAAGAGAAAATGCACCTGTAGGTAACCAATATTTGATTGTGTTTGTGGTTGATTTTCTCTATTCTTATTGTTTGTAAATGGGATAGTAATTACCATATTTTGCAGCCTATAAGACACACTGGCATATAAGACACACCCCATTAGGGTATAGGCAATTACCATACAGTGTCGCCCATAAATGAGTACACACCTACAACTTTTTTATAGAAAGTTAATTTTTTTCTAAACCAAACATAGCAGGATTTTATTATTTCTAGTGGAACATTACACAAATCAAAACGGATATTATCAGGTATTATTTATGACCAAACTCTACAGCATTGAAACTCTGTTGCCAAAAATATTTTTTCGTTGGGGTGCACTCATTTTTGGATTCATATTTTTGGCAACAGAGTTTCAATGAGGTAGAGTTTGGTCATAAATAATACCTGATAATATTAAATTTCTATAAAAAAGTGGTAGATGTGTACTCATTTATGGACGATGCTGTGTATATTCATTCTAAAGTTGGCTGGATCATTGAACTAGGGTGATTTGTAGATCTCAATCTTGACCCCAAACCCGACCTTTACCATGTAAGATGCAGGGTGATTTTGAGTATCAGATTTTGAAAAAGAAAAATCTCTTATATGCCACAAAATATAGTACCTGCAAGCATTTTTTTAGAACTACTTTCATTTTAAAATTGTCTGATGGACATATAATCAGAAAAGAATAGGCTGCCTCATTGTGGAGCAGGTTGTGATAAAGTGATTTTGTGCCTCGTAATGCAGAATTCTGACCAAATTTTGTTAATGGCACAAATTTTGCACATTGTTTTTAACTGAAATTTTGAATCAATCAACCAATAAAGAACTAATAAAGACCTTTTAGCATTCAATGTTTATTTACCTGCAGGCAATGGAGCAGTAAGTTTGTATATGTTTTTGTTTTGCATCTTTTTTTGCATCTTGTTTTGTTCATTTGTGCCCCGCTATGAGAAGGTGAGCCTCATAGCAGTGTTACAGTGTTACCATGCTTTTTCACACCCTGCTGTGGAGCTATAGTTAGCAAGCAAGTTTTGCAGATCATTACAACTGTCGTAAGTTTGATCCTCACCAGATGCTCCATACTTGTGGCTTTCTGCCAAACTAAGATATGGCTTAGTAAATATCTATAACAACAGTAATAACAAGTCTGGCTGCTGTAGGGTCAAACTCCACTCTTACTTCTATTCTGACTGAAGATGATTACTGCAACTTTTGTATTGTATAAATAATAAATAAATTTGTACATGTATAAGACTTATCAGTTTGGCTCAGTTGGTAAGAGAACCGCCTATCTTGTTCATGATTTCAAGTCACAGAAGGGAAATGATAATTTGATATATCGGTTTGATTTAATGTGATGGGATAGACAAACGGTGAAGTGTTTACTCCCCTAAATTAGGTGAGGATTGTTCTTGCTCTTGTTGTTATGGGTGGGGGGACAAAGTCAACTCCAACTTCGACTGGAGTTTGACAAAAATGATTTTAAGAATGACAAAAAAATACTATAGCTACAGTTAATGACTTTTAAAAGTGAGTGTCCCGATTCATATGGTAAATATAGTTTATCTTTTACTTGACTAGTAATATCAATTAAAATTTGGTATAAATATAGATGGTGTGTGCCAAGCATCCAGGCTTTTGAGAAATTCTTTTACACTCTCTCATCCAACAAAGTGATACCATTTGAGTACTTCTAAAATTTGCAATATCCAAGCATTATGAATATTCATAACAAACAACAATGACCGATAAAAACAAATATTTTTGAACTTCAGGGTGATGTGATGTTGAGGCAACACCAAGCTGCTGTGGTAAATTTACCCTAGGCAATAGCTTCAATGTAGACAGATGTTAATAATATCTAAAGTGATTTGGCTCTGTGCCCCAATATGCTAACAAGTAGTGAGTTGGTCACCATTTCAGTTCATTTTTATGCCATTTTGAAGAGTGCCAGGCATTATGCGAATGCATGAGTGTCATGTCAGTAACTCACTGCCCTCAGTCACGGGCCAGTAGATTATTGATTACCTACTTCAGCTAATCTCATCTATCCTTTGTTGTTAGGGAACTTGAAGATGGTTACCATGCAACAAATTGCTAAAATCATCCAGTTACTCACACTTAACACCTGCACACACACACATTATATTTCCCCCCAAATAATAGACTTGCAACTATAATATTTACAATAGGTACCTCAAAATTTCCTTGGATTTTTATGGTTTTCTTTATTCCTATAAATAACAGTAATTTTTTTCTTTTCTACATTAACCCTTTCAAGACTCCAGGTCTTGAGGTTTTGTATGACTATTGTAGTGGAGTGGATGTTGGTGATACAAGCATGAAAATTGTCATGAGCAGTCTCTATGTGTCACTTGACAAGAAAACAGTCTCAGCCACTCAAAATTTCAAGATGGCGGCCATTTTTCAAAATGGTCGCCACCTGGATCTTTAAATGATACCTTTTCTCATAAAAATTGATTGGGTTTTCCAATTAAGGAGGTTTTGGTGTCGTTTCTTATGTTTTAGACCATGCTGAAGCCAATGGTGCAAGGAAATCAACCTGAAATTCCAATATGGGATTGTAAATTCAACATTCTTTTTAATAGAAATTGTTTGGATTGTCCAATTAAGGAGGTTTCTTTGTCATTTTAGATGTCTTAGATCATGCTGAAACCAATTCTGCCATCCAAAAGAAGATATAGTGATTATTTAATCACTATATGGGGAGAAAACAAAAGTGAATAATGACATAAAGATTGGCAACATACTGAAATTAAGTCAGTGGCAAACAAACATTGCCTAAGACGAAGGCAATGAAAAATAGTGTGAGGAGGGCAGATTGCAAAGCCAACTGCAGACAACAGGGATTGAAAATATATTCAAAAACTAAAAGCCACTAAATTTGTGAATCAAAGACTAAGGGATGGGGAAATGAAAAAGAAAAGGTAGAACCAAAACAATTCCAGGTGCCCCCACAAGGAATGTAAAAGGTTCTAGCAGGGGCAACTACATAGATGTGTGCAACTGAGTCCATATCTGGAGCACTTACACCTTCCAGTACATGCCTTGGTGCATCCACATTTAGTCAACTCCCAACAATTCTCCAAAGTAGGTGCAAGAGGAGTCCAGAATATTTCTCACACCTTTTCCTGTTTGATCCATCCCCAGTCAAATGTGCTCGGTATTTGTGGCTGTTGCATCAATGTCTGTCCCCACACATATCCAGCACATTTGGAGTGCAAGTCATATGGTCTTTGCTTTCTGTCAAAGAGATCAAGCCTTGCCTTGTTTATAGTTGTGACATTGTGATACTATGGATGGCCAGGGGTTAATTAAGTTGATAAGATTCCGGGGAGGAATACTTTTATTAAGATACTTGAGATTTTACAAGTAAAGAATACTTTATTGAGAGATTTGGGATTTTGCAAGTACATAGCTGATACATGAGACAACCAGAAATTAGGAGTGTGTGAATATGTACTTTTCATTGTAACCTTTATTACACAGGCTAAAAAGCAGGTGCTTTTAGATTGTAAATTAATATTATTTTCCCAGACAAGTGAGATGACAGATGAACCAAAATAAGTTGAGATTTGTCGAATATTATTTTCCCAGACACCGCTGTTCGACTCTGCAGACTGGGTGAGTCGAAATATATACTTAAGTTGACTTGAAATATCCAGACAAGAGAAATAGAAA
>VCCN01000462.1:887625-898339 GCA_006491835.1 Architeuthis dux | reverse complement strand
AAAAAAAAAAAAAAAAAAAAAAAAATAATACACATGTCCAGATATACTTATATAAACAGTTGCTTAAATATAATTTCTATTTTTAATTTAAATAAATTATTTCCCCTTTGATTTGTTGATGTTTTTCCCTTGTAAAAAGGCAATTTAATTCCACACCTGGGTTTCAGAGCAACCCAATTTGATATATGATTATTTGTTTCAAATGGAATTTAAAACAATAAGATTGTTTTTCTTAAGAAAAATAAATATAAACAAAGTTCACAGCCAGAAGATTTCACTTCAAGCCACTACATAAGGACTTGTTCATTTACACTGTGTATATTATAATATATAATTACACATGTAATAAAATACGTAAATATAAATAGATAAAATAAAATGTAGCGGATATTTATGTAATTATTATACGAAAATGATAATATATAATGATTGTATAATTATATCATTTTATTGTATTATATATATTGAAGTATAAGTAGAAATATGCTTTATGATATACTTTTATATGCATTTCATATGAAATATAATCATTATATATATTTGTAGAACACTTCCAAATTATAAAAAAAATATGTATACACAATTATCTCTCAGAATATAATTATGTATAATTTTTAGGATTATATTAAAACTATAATTTTTTTGAATTGTGCATGTATGTATACATATATATTATATGATGATAGGAAAAGACAATGTGGAGACTTGGAATAATTTGCAAAAAATGATTTATTACCTAACATGTTTCAGCCAAAGAAATTTGATGTCTGGAGAAACGGTGAGTCCTACTGCATCCAAGGTTCCGTTTTGAATTCTAAGCTGAATCTTAAATGCAGTAGGACTCACCGTTTCTCCAGACACCTTTGACAACGGCCAGATTTTTTTGACTGAAACATGTTAGGTAATAAATATTTCTCCACATTGTCTTTTCTTATCATCATTATGTCGGATAGCCCTTATCCTATTGTACACACACACATATATATATGTGTGTGCAGTGGATATATATGCATACATTTCATGAATGCAGGTAATTATACATTTTTAAATATATTTGTGCATGTATTTGTATATCATTATTGTAGTTGGTGGTGTCGCAGGCATTTCGTGGTGTTATCATTTTATTTTGTCCTTAAATTAATTGTTCACACTTACTGGAGTTTGTATAACTTTCTGAACCTTAACAAAAACACTCCCTACCAGATTTCCATCAATAAGATAGACAGAGTCCTTTTGTGTCAATAATTTCAGTGGGATCACATTCTCTACAACTGCTCTGCTTGTGTCCCGACTGAATGTATGCAAGCCATGATAAGTATACACAACATACTTCAAACCCTTTTTCTTACCATAGAAGACAATTGTGAATTCAACACTCAATGCAAGGTCTGTGCACACAGTGCACTCAATGTTCAACATAGTCATATCTGTTTGACGACCCAGATATCTTCCATAAAGAGAATAGGCACTAAAATAGCCTTTTGGGAAGAACTCAATCCGGAAAGGAAACTTGGTAACCAGACTTCTGGAAGGAGCTGCGAAAAATATTGGAACGTCAAACACAGTGTCTATCTTACTGTCGATCTTCGTAACCTCAAGGTACGACTGTAGGTTGATCTTACAACATATCGAATATGATTCGTCTGTGTAATTCCGATATGCCTCTTTGCCGATATCTGTTACAACATCTGGAGAGAGAGAATGATAACGATATGCAGCATTAAGGGGTGGGCTAAAGTGTTCGGGGTGGTTCCGGTACAAATTTGAAGACTCTATATCCAAGAGTTGTTTTGGTGTCATCATGCTAAAGCGTAACAATGGAACAATCCGTGCCAGGTTGTCCTCTGTTTTCTCGAGTCGGTTTTCAGAAACGATAAGCCACTTTTCGACTTCTTTCCAAAGGGCAAACTCACTCGCTGCAAGTAACTCAGAGTTCTTAAGAAACTCCTCCACCTCAGTGTCAGAGACATCCAGCCAGTCAGCTGTACGAAGAATGAGGTCAAAATTTGAAGTGATGAATTTTAGACAGCTGTTAGCCAGTTCGTCTTGACTGGTCATTTTTGCATACTGGTACCAAGTGAGTGTGCGGTTTGTGTCTGGAGACTCAACGATATGTCGCATCATGTAGTCAACACACGACTTACGTAGACTCACCAAACTGTATTTATCTGCCAAGAGTAAGATGGGCAGAGCTGTGTCTGTTGTCAGTTCCACCTTGCCACAATATATGTACCTTAAAGACAAGGAGAGAAAAATTCAGTTTGTTTGATAAAGCAGAAGTAAACAGAAAGAAAATTATAGCATTATTTTTCACAGGGCTTTTTTGTTATTTCCAACCAAAAGTTAAAGTCCATAATCTGAGGTGAGGGAAAAGGCTATTAGTTAAAAATACATGTCAAGTCTAAAGATAGGGTTTTCTGCACTTCTATCAAGTTGAATGCTCGAAATAAACTCCAAGTTGAGAATGATTTATGATGTGCTCCCTCACTAATAGACCCACAAATCGAAGAACTAATAGCAAAAAAAACAAGAACAGAGATCACATTGATGCGTATATCAGTTATGATAGCAAAATTCTTTATTTTTTGTAATAAATTGGAATTTCAAATGATGTGTTCTAATTATTTTTGCTTGCTTTCTTTGAGTAACAAATACACAGCAGCAGCAGCTGTACAATTATAAAATGAAACCAATTCTTAGTATGAAGCTGTCTAATTATAAGTAAAATAAAGTTATTATTTGAAATTATTCTTTGTTGCAACTTACTTAAATGGAGGGGGATATTAGTAATCTTATCAACAAAAGTGGGGAATTACTCAAAAAGGTTGGGAACCACTGGTATAGAACATGAAATTAGGGCTAGAGGAGGAAGAAGAAAAAAATCTTGGGCTATTGATGATGCTTTGTTAAGAAAACTTTTATGATAAAGCTACAAGTAACTGAGAGGCCACACATATACGATAAAAGCAAATAGAATGTAAAATGTTCTAAACGTAATCAAATACAAAATTCTTGGCTTAGAAAAATGACTATATATTTAATTATATTTAATTACTCTGTATCCAATTACCTGAGGAATTGGCCAAAGACAGGAATGCATTCATCGGTTTCATTCAGCTCAACTTCTGGTTGGCGGGATTCCTTCCATCTTTCTTCATTGAGCATGGCACTGAAATGGCAAAGATTAAAAAGAAAAAGGATAAGGCCAGCTAATTTCTTTGTTTTAAAAAATATTTTCAAAAGTATTACTAATATCATAAGCTATGTGGCCTGGTTTCTCAGGTAAATATTTATATGGATTTATTCTAATTTCTAGGAGATGATTTTTAAAGAAACTATACTGGATGCAATGCATTTGGTAAAAAATATCTATCCGTATTTGAGCGGTTTCTTCACATTCTTTTACTTAAAGACTTAATAGTTCACTACTTCAAAGCTGTTAATAGTGTAAATATATTTTGTATGTCTTATCAATTTCATCTGAGGTTTTATTAAAAAGTGACTGAACTCGTTCAAGTGGAAGAGTCAATTATTTCAAATTGTAGCTAGGTGATATTTTTATCAGCAAAATATAAATTTTATCTTACTTTTATTATGTATTACGGACAGAGAAACAAAGAAACAAACAGAAAAAGTCACACTGTTCATTTACCACTGCCAACAAAGTCTTGTGTCAACATAATATCTCCAAAAGTTCTCAATGAATTTCAATTGAAAAGTAACTTTCAATCTCTATTTTCAATATCAACACGCGGACTTTGTTTAACTTGGTAACTAACGGCTGCTGACGTTTCAGTGACGTCACCGGTGTAAAGACAAAATCCGTCCTTTTAGATTTGCAAAGATTTGGGGTGCTGGTCGGTCATATGATCCAATTTTTTTTCCGGTGACAAAAGTATGTGAACACTTTTCAATTGAACATAGTGAATCAATATTTTTTCAATAAAAACTCTGTAAGCTATCTACAGAATTTGAAATCTTTTGTGTGCACATTAATTTCCTTTTCGTTGCAAAACCTACATGCATGCGCACAGATTAGAGGGAACTATAAACACAATTCTATTGGGTGGATGAAGGCTTGGCTCTGTAAGGGTTAATCACTTGCACTATACAAAGCACCATCAAATTCCAACAGTCATACCTATTGATGAATATTGCTGTGCACAATTATAGTCTATTAATCTGATTTAAAACCAAAGCAAAGCACCCTTACTGTAAACAGTAAGTCTAGGGTTTGAGTTCTGGTACTCACTTGAAAACTTCACTGGATGTGACCAGCAGAAACTTGTGGGCATAGTATCGTTCACCCCCAATATTAAGCTTGATATCACTAAACAGGGGACAGTTGAAGAGTTCTTCAAAACGACAGGACACAACGCTTTCATCATTAACTTCCTCCAAAGTTGGGTTGGTCACTTCATCACTGTTTTTTTCTTCAATTCGTGAAATCTTTTGTGGGGAAACAGACATCTTAGGTTTGCGTACTCTTCTCAGCCAGTTACCTGTGAGATGGGAGAAGAAAGAAAATCATAAATAAGAAAAATTGTGGCCTTTTTGTATGAGCAAACATTTTGAAAGGTTCTTCAATTTTAACAAATTTAATGTTCATCTTAAAAATCATTGAAGATATCTGATTTGAAGAGGATTGTTGAAATTGAAATTTATCCTGTACAAAAAACTGGCTAATCAATCTATATCATAATGATCTGAATTCTGTATGTTTTACCATACAAAGCAAAAACAGCACATCCTAGCCAAATTTTTGTTAGTGCAATACCATTAAAATGCTCGAATTTGGAGAATAAAGTAATTTCCAGTCCAATTTGCAACTTAATAGTATGGGGGTGTGCATTTGTGCTCACACCAATAATCTATATTATAATGATCCAATTTCTCAAGGGAGATCACTCCAGGTATATTAAATGCTAATTAGAAAGTAGTTTCCCTTATTTATTTGCAAATAATTGTAAATTCTATAAATAGGAAGTGACTTGACATGGAGTTAAATGGCCACCAAATGTTGCCTTAAGCGAGTGAAAAAAAAAAGTTTGCACTGTGATAAAATAATACTAACAAAATGGTCTCTCCATCACTATTCCACCTATAAATCTTTGCCTGTCAGTGTTAACCACTAGATTTTTATTTTAATTTCAGTCAAACAGCAATATTCAACAATGTTAGCCATTACCTATATATACTGCTGCACTCAAACAAACACTGTTTGTTTCGCTGTATTCAGACCCTTTTTGACCAGATGGATGCAGATGTGATGCCATAGCCAATGAGGTTTTACCACATGAGGCGGAGTATTGCTGCTCTGTGTAGTCAAGTCAAGGGGGCTCAGGATTTGTCCGGAGACCTCAAGACCAGTGCTCTTTGCGACAATAGTTGTGAGGACTAAGAGAATCTTTGAGGTGTTCCTACCAACACGTTCGCATGTGTGGTATCCTCAAATTAAACTGACCATGTGTGACATCTTGTTGTGTGGGGATTCGGGTAAATAAGAACTACTACATAATTTCTTTACTAGATTAATTGTACTAGAACTTTATAATAGATGTCATTCATATTGTCCAGCAGCAGGTGAAGTAAAAGCTACAGCTGAAAAGGATTAAGAACAATGTAATTATAGTTTGTGTGTGTTTAAAAAGATTTTCTACTCAAACGACAAAGGTTTCTTAAGCTTGAAGGGAAAACAGGAAAAGATTAAACCAGAATAATATTACATCTTACATAATAGGTATGGTTTTCAAATAAGTTGATCCAAAGTCAAAAACACACGGATCATTTTAACATCCTTCCTTTAATTGTAAACCATTGTAATTTAGGGAAAGTTAAGGAAACTAGGAAGGACACTGGAATTAATTTATTTTATTAATAAAGTTAAAGATATTTGTTCACTCATATGAATCCAAAAACTTTTAAATGCATTATCGCCAAATCTGTCACACTATATACATTCTTGTAGGTATTCCTTTAAAAGGTTGTGCATACAGCCATGCATCTCAATTCTGCTTGTTCCAATATGACTTGCTGTATATGGACTCCATCTGATGGGTTCACAAAATTCACTAAAGGTTTTTTGTCCAAGTTGAATGTTTTGAGGGATCACTTTAACATCTTTCCCTCTAAACCAGTCTGGGGGGGATGCTAAAGTGATCTGAATATACATTTAATACAGTAGTTATACATACACAGATAAGACTGAAATGACCAAAGAGTCATCAGTTTGAACTATGCCGAAAAGAATAACAAAGCTTTAAAAAAAACATAGTTTGCACAAATGTTGAGTATGATTTTATGACACCTGAACATCATAAGTTAGGATTATAAAGTATAATTTGCTCTTAGTCTCTTTACAATTTTTTTTGTTGTAAAAGATTGTCTTCAGGATTGCTATCCTGCTCCCACCTGACACACACTTTGGCGCTATGTAACCTTGTAGAAGCTGTGATAATTCATCAGGCTTTTAAAGAATTTAGAAAGTTCCTCCTGGATGAAGATTTTGAGACCTAAATGGAAGACATATCTGGAAAAATATTGACATATGGCAACTCTAATCTTATTAACCTGCAAACCAGACAGGGGTGCATAATTTTTCTCCACAGTTTTAAAGACAAAATTAGGATACAATGTGCTTGTGTGTGTGTGTAAAATATATACAGTGTATTCCGGTTATTAGGGCCCGCCGCACAATAGGACCAATTTTGTAAGAACTGATTCAAACGTATGTAATCATTGCTAACTTGCTTCATTTATTATGACCAAGCAGCAGTGCCACTGCATTAACATTTTTTTTTAATTTTTAAAATCTGATAGAATATATTTTTTAGTTCTCAAAACAACCCTCTTTAAAATATTTTTAGCTTGTGACTGAAGTTAAATGTGAAATTTCCAAAAGATGGAAAAAGTTGCTGTGGTTTTTTTTATATATATATATATACAGGTGCATCTAAAAAAATTAGAATATTGTGGAAGAGTTCAATATTTTTTGTCAGTTATTTCAGAAAGTAAAAAGTGTATATATTCTAGACTCATTACATGTAAACTAAAATGTTTCAAGCATTTTTTTATTTCAATTTTGATAATTACGGCCTACAGCTGAAAAAAAATAGAAAAAACGTATCTCAAAATATTAGAATATTCCATTTCGAGTAAATCACTATTTATGCAGTATAAATACCATGAATCTCTCAGTCTGGTTCAGTACACCCAACCCCAATTTTGTCGTTTGTGTATTACGTTTTTGTGTTAAAAGTATGTTGCAGCACAAGATTCCCAGACCAGAAGAGGAAAATAAAACGGATACCGGAAGGACTGACGCAGCCACTTAAAGACTCTTCAGCGTGTTTAAGGTAGGACTTGTTTTTTTCCCCCCCTTTCCCCAAGGGGCCCCTACACACTCATGGCTGACAATAATAGGCAGGCCATGAGGGTAAGTTAATGAAACCCCCAAAAATATGAATGAACAAAAAAAACAAAAAAAACTAGTGATAGTGAAAAAAAAACTGATTGAACACAAAAAAAAGAAATTATAACTGAAAAAAAATTATAAATGACAATGAATGTGACATGACGTCCCCTAGTCAGGGCGAGAAAGAAAGTAGGTCCCTTAAACAGGGAGAAGAAGGGAACAAGTCCCCAAATCAAGACCCAAAAGAGACAAGCAGAGACTCTCCTAATAAATGGAATTCCCCCTGTCAATAGATGCCTTCTTGGTAGATTTCCCCGAATTGAGAAGCATTGAAAAAAAATTAAATAAAATTGTCAGGCAAGGATGTTGTGATTAAATCACAAACCAGTTTGGGGATAAAGATCGACCAGGTGTGAAGGGGAGTGGTTTTGCGATGTGGGATGTATTGCTACCCATGAGTGATGATTGTGTAGCCCAAAAAGGGACCTCCATACAAAGGACCATGTTCTTCGTGTGGAATACCTAGGGAGAAGGCGGACCAGGGTAGCAGTATTAGAGGTCCCTTCCTACATGTTGGGAGAACACATAGGCGCATATCTCCTGAAGTATGGGGATATCATCAGTGTCCTCTGACCTTATGTGTGGGGAATGGAGGTTCGTTCTTATGATCAACAAAGGAGCCTTCAGCTCTATTCCCAACTGTTTGAACATTGACGGTCGGAAGACGATCCCTGTGATTGTCAGCGGCAGGAGGCCAGAGTGCCTGCAAGGGAAAGAAGGTCCCTGAAAAGCCGACCATCAGCACTCAAGGTCCCCTTTCACCTACGGAAACCGTTGAAAAGATAACCTGCATTTGGTGTGCACGATCATTGAGAAAGTCGATAGTGGAGCTGCGCTGATCAAACAAGATCAGACCAAAGCTTTCGATAGGGTTGACCACCAGTTTCTGGAGTCCATCTTGTCCACATCTGGCTTCAGTCAGAACTTTCGCACCTGGATTCGCCTCTTGTATGCGTCTCCCAGTTCGATGGTAGAAGTGAACAGGGTTATGTCAAAACCCTTCACATTGTCCAGATCAGTTTGTCACGGTTGTCCACTTTCGCCTATGCTGTACATTCTTGCGTTGGAACCATTCCTGCGCATGATTAAGGCAAATCCGGTCCTACGCGGAATTATGTTGCCTGGTGCTAGCACCTCGGTGAAGTACACCGCCTATGTTGACGATGTAACCCTGCTTGTAACGAGCAATGCCAAGGGGGAAGTCAACAAAGAAATCAGAAGGTATGAGATGGTGGCGGTTGGGTTCGTGGAGGGGTCAGCCCCTCCGGGTCCCTTCACCTGGATGGATGAGCCGTGCAAGATACTCGGTGTCTGGTTCGGTCCCGATCTCCAGCTGGAGAGGAATTGGTCGGAGTTAACGGAGCAGGTCGAGGCGGCAGTTAACCTGTGGTCTCGAAGTGGTCTCTCTACTGATCTACTCCGGTTAGAACGTTGCCTGTTTATACTCCTTTGGGGTGACAGGCAGCCTATGGTACGTTGCAAGGTCTGCCAGCTCCATCCTTCTGAGGGCAGCCTAGGAACGCCAGACATTGAGATCAGGCGGCATACCTTACGGTTGCACTTCCTAGGTCGGATGTGTGCACAATGTGAGGAGAACAGCCGATTCTGGAAAGAGGACACCAAGAAAGCCTTCCTGGCTTTGAGAAGTGTGCACTCTGATGAGCGTTGAGAGTCTTCTTACGGGTGAAGGAACGCCTCTCTGACACCCAGACGTTGTAGAGAAAGGCATTATATCGGGTTCTAGTGAGGCATCCCTCACTTGGCTGGTTATACGAAACGCACTATGGGTCAGCAAATGGTCTTTCGTAGCGGCACTGGTGGATTCGCCAGAATGCAAACGCTGCAGTGATTTGGAGGAGTCTCTTGAGCATGCCTTCTTTCACTGTAGGGTGGTGCACCTGTTATGCTAGTTGATTGAAGGCTATATGGTTCACATACTAACAATTTTTGTAAATACATATCGCTCATTGGGGATTTTTTTAACTGCAAATATACACAATTCCACCCCCAACCCCCCTTCACAAGTGGGATTAAGTAGAACATCGATAGATGTGAACGTAGAATGAAAGAAATATTCAGAATAAATGTGTCATTATGGTGAAAGGATTATTACAGTACGACTGGGCCAACAAATGATACTAGCTAAGTTAAAGTTAAGATAGCGAAGACCGATACCTTCCACATTCCCCCTTTTTGACCGTGTTTTAAATTTAGAAATAAATAAGGTACACACAACCACAATCATGGGGAAGACTGCAGACTTGACAGTTGTCCAGAAGACACTCATTGACACCCTCCATAAGGAGGGTAAGCCACAGAAAGTCATTGCTGAAAGGGCTGGCTATTTGAGAGTGCTGTATCAAAGCATATTCATGGAAAGTTGACTGGAAGGGAAAAGTGTGGTAGGAAAAGGTGCACAAGCAAGGAGGGATGACCACAGCCTTGAGAGGATTGTCACGGAAAGCCAATTCAAGAACTTGGGGGTGCTTCACAAGGGGTGGACTGAGGCTAGAGCCAGTGCATCAGGAATCACCATGCACAGATGTGTCCAGGAAATGGACTACAAGTGTTGCATTCCTAGTGTCAAGTCATTCCTGAACCAGAGACAACATCAGAAAGCGTCTTACCTAGGCTAACGAGAAAAAGAACTGGACCGTTTCTCAGTGGTCCAAAGTCCTCTTTTCAGATGAAAGTAAACTTTGCATTTCATTTGGAAATCAAGGTTCCAGTGTCTGGGGGAAGAGTGTAGAGGCACAGAACCCAAGTTGCTTGAAGTCCAGTGTGACGTTTCCACATTCAGTGATGATGTGGTGTGCCATGTCATCTGCTGGTGTTGGTCCACTGTGTTTTATCAAGTCCAAAGTCAACACAGCCGTCTATCAGGAGATTTTAAAGCACTTCATGCTTCCGTCTGTTGACAAGCTTTATGGAGATGCTGATTTCCTTTTCCAGCAGGACTTGGCACCTGTCCACAGTGCCAAAACTACTAGTAACTGGTTTGCTGACCATGGTATTACTGTGCTTGATTGGTTAGCCAACCAACCTGACCTGAAACCCATAGAAGGAAGATGAGAGACAATACAGATGAGCTGATGGATGCTATAAAAGCAACTTAGGCTTCGATAACACCTCAGCAGTGCCACAGTCTGATCGTCCCTATGCCATGCCGCAATGATGCAGTAATTCAGGCAAAAGGAGCCGGACCAAGTATTCAGTGCATAAATGAACAGACTTTTCAGA
>VCCN01000462.1:875817-887280 GCA_006491835.1 Architeuthis dux | reverse complement strand
AAGGGAAATATAACCAATATTTATTAAAATCTATCCTGAATAAATAACAGACACTTTATAATAAGATATATAAACACTTAAATATTGAACAAATATAGATAGATAGACCTATGTAGATAGAAAAAGGAGTTAAGCTATAAGATGAAATTAATAAAAATGTTCTAATCGCAGGTGTAGAGAATATCTACTACAAATAATTGCTTTGGGATGACAACAGGGATTAATAAGAACCTTATGCGAGATAATCCAATGAGACAGAAACAGCATGTTGCTGATAGCTGAGTGTCTATTACTTTAGGACCACAGGCTACAAGTTGCATAATTCAATATCAAAGTAGGTAAGGACGATTAATCCATTGTACCTAAGAAATTAGGAGGTTACTATGAAATTCAGTTACAACAAGTCAGAAACAATATAACCGTCTAAGGTGATTTGATAAGATGCAACAGGGACAAATTAGCAGAAGCAGCTATATCTGCAATATCCAACACCTTCACCCCTGCCAAATATCGTTTAAATTAAGCAGGTGAATCTGATAATTTACACCTTTAAATATTTTTAAGATACAATGGCTAAAAAAAAGAAATTAAAAAACCCTCCAATAGTTTGTCTTGTAGAATCTCTGGTACACAAAAATATCTATCTTTGTGGAAACTTAGTGGTTGCAGCTTTGGGCAAAAATCAGTGAGGTTCATCATGGTTTAATCTCTTTTGGGCAAGTGAGACTGAACTCGAACTAATCAGGGTATGGTGGGAACCTGCCTTTATAACCAGGGCAAAAAGTGGTTCTCCTTTCAGTGCATCTTCAACAAATAAAATATTTAATATCAACTACACACAGCACTTGACTGGGGCCCCATGAGGTGTCAAGTCCAAAATCATCACTACTGCAATTAATATTATAACTCCTCACATGTATCATAGGTATTTCCTAAGCTTAGCCTAGTTTTGGCACAAGGCTACAAGTATGTGGCACACAGTGAGTATTAAACTCACTACTCAGTAGTAATGATCTGTGAGTCAAGCTTGCTTTCTTGTCAAAGTTTTTAAATTAAACACTGATGTTAAGCTATATTTGACCATTTAGTGCCAAATGAGGAATCAAACGAGAATATTAGTTGTAAGTTAAAAAAACTAAGCTAAGCAAATAACTAAATGTACAAACAGAAAGCTGTGGAGGACAACGCTTACTAGATGGACAAACAGCAAAAGTGCAATCCAAGGTACATTATGTAGAATAACAGCCAAACTATAAACCATCAACCAAAACTGACAACATAGGTTTAAATCTTTTAATTGATTACCCCCAACATGGCATGCTGCCAAAAGATGTTTTGGTCATGTGACAGTTTCTATTGAGTGACTAACCAGTCTATTTACATATGAAAACAGAATAAGAGTAGAGAAGCTCCAGTGCATTGAAGAAATGTTTCATCTCTATTCTATTCCCTTTTAATCTCTTTAGTCACTATTTTTGTGTGTGACTGTTGTGTCTGCAGTGAGCATCACGGTCAAATCAAAAGTCACAGGGTTCTGAATTTTTGCTTAGATATTGAATTAAACTCGGGATAAAACATAGCCTATTTTGTTTATTGAAAATTCCAACACTATCAAGTTTTTAGTGGGGGGTCCGATTCACAATACAAGTATTATGCTAAACTGAACACATATTTTATGTCCAGTAAGGTAAATGACTGTGTGACATAAATAAGCATCTGTAAGTGTTCCAAAGTATTGATAGAGAATAGAGAAGAGGGAGAGAGAAATAGAATGATTACACAGTGTAAATGTTTTTATTACAAAAAATAAATACAATGTAGAATTTTAAATTAACTTTTTTACTATTATTTTTGATTAGATTCCAAGCTAATTATTTAATTATAGTATAAATAAAAAAAATACTTTCCCCATATTCACTCTTTGCATTAAAGATTTTTAAAAAACAAACATTATAAACTTTTCTATACTGTTGTCTTCTTTCGTAAGTGTTCAGAGATAATGAAAAACAGGTTGTATGAGAGAGAGGTAATCTCGCTAACAGTAATAGTAAAACTTTCTCGTTTAGGCTCACTTTTCTCACATGTTCCACCCCTTTTAGGAGCAAAAAAGAAGGGGACCATTTTTTTTCCATTTATAGGTCCGAATTGGGGAGGGGGGAATATTTTTTCAATTTTTAAATGTCAAAATCGTGTTGGCAATTTGTTTTTCATTTTTAGATGTCAAAATTGGGTGGAGGAATTTCTTTTTTTCTTCTTAAGGGTCAAATTCGGGTGGGGGGGATTTTTCTTAGTCTTTTAGGGGTCAAAATTTGTGGGGAAATTTTTTTTCCATTTAGGAGTCAAAATCGAGAGGAATTTTGTTTTTCCCTTTTATGGAATCTCTATAAAATATCATTTGTTTTCATATTTGAAGTTATTTTTCACCTGGGCAATGCCAGGTAACCCTGCTAGTTTATAATAAGTCACCAAAGAGTCCCTTTGTATCTCACTGGGGGGGAGGGGAATTCAAACCTATTGACCTTTGCAGTCGCCTTAACTGACTGGACAAACAAATATTTTCTCATTTGAAGACAAAAAGGTTCCATTTTCTTTTTGCATTGTAGGTATCCTAAGTCATAGAAGATGGTCTACGTGCTTGCCATTTTTTAGATGACAAACTTCTGCATTCACTACATTGTCAGTGTTTCTATTTTTAGATTAACTTGTATCTCAGGCAGTTATCCTGAAAAACTGCCAGGTTTTTGTCAGAGGCAAGCATGAGAAAAGAAAATCCCATATCTGTTAATTGCTCTTAGCAATGTGTGTAGTTGTTGTGAAGATATATATGCACATATTTTACATTCCTTTTGTTAATGAGATAATACAACAAGATTTTTAAAGACTAGCTTTGCCATAGATAAAATATTTTATGGAAATTTCATTGATGTTTATTGCATTATTTTCCATCTATTTTTAACACAGCAACTAAAGATAGAAGTGAGAGTAGATAAGAGAAATAGAGATATCTCTTTACTGGAATCAGTTATCTTAATATAGGGTAATTCTGTGTCAAGTGAACCAATTTTTGGAAAGTGCCTCACTTGATCATCTCAGATTTTGCTCTAACTTTGCTCACATGTTCATTTGAGTTTGAAATGAAGCCCTGTAAAATTTTAGCTCAATATCTTTACTCGTTCAGTCACTATGGATCCAAGAACAAGGACTACTTTGTTCGAAGTGACAATGACCAAATTCTTTTTCTCCATTTCCAATTAGCAACCATTCCACAACAGGAACTTCTACTGCACTGAAGATTTGTTCTCCGGGTTAACTTTATATGTAGCTTTTGAAAATGTTATCAGCCTAGCTTTAGAAAGCATCATTTTTTCAGAAAAAGATGTCAAAATGGGCTCTAAATTTCATTGGTATTTCTGAGAAGCCATGTTTAATCATTACTCGGGACATAGCCAACTTTGTGTGCTCTGTCTGGCACGGAACAAAGTGATGTCAATGCACTACAGAATATTACAATCTGGATCTTTCTAGCTTTCCTAGATCCTGAGATATATGGTCTCAAAAATAGCCCGAATTAAAAAACAACAAAAATTTTCAGTGCAGTAGAATGTCCTGTTGTGGAATGGTTGCTAGTTGGAACTGGAAAAAAAGATTTGGTCGTTGTCGTTGTCGCTTCGAACAAAGTAGTCTTTGGATCCATAGTGACTGAACGAGTAAAGATATTGAGCTAAAATTTTACAAGACTTCATTTCAAACTCAAATGAACATGTGAGCAAAGTTAGAGAAAAATCCGAGAAGGTCGAGTGGGGAGCACTGGTCTACTTGACATGGAATGACCCTATAGACAAAAATTATTTTTACCAAGAATGTTGCTTGAGCGTGATTGAGCGTAGATTAAAAAATAATATCATCATCAGCCGTTATGAGACCACTGCTGGACAAAGGCCTTTCCCATCTCCTTCCATGACGACCTAGATTGTGCTAACCTCTGACACATCTTGCTGGCAAACTTTTCTATTTCATCCCTCTATTTTGTATCTGGTCTTTTTCTACTACATTCACTGTCCCATGGTCTTTTGTCCTATCTATTGCCATCTCTTCTTGTTAGGTGACCAGCCCATCTCCATTTTTGCTTCTTAATTATTTGTATAATAATATCTTTTTCTATCTCTTAGAGTTGTTCCTAGCATTGCTCTTTCCATGGCTCTCTCTGTGATTCTAAGCTGGTTTTCAGTTCATTTTATTAATTTCAATGTTTTGCATCCATAAGTCATGGCTGGTATTAGGCAACCATTGTATACTTTACACTTTAAGCACATTGGCAAGGTGCTCTTCAAAATGTCTATTCATACCGAATGCTTTCCAACCTATCGTTATGCATCGTTTTATTTTGCTATCATGGTCCTTCTCTAACTTTATCACCTGTCCTAGGTAGATGTATTCATCGTCTCTTCTAGAGACCTTTTTAGGGACTTTATCATTGAACATTACTTTTGTCTTTGTGCTGTTCATCTTTAAGCCTACTTTTTACTTTCCCTATTTAGATCAGTTAACATGTTTTGTAATTCTTCGGATGCTTCTGACATCATATATTTTTATTAAAATGCTTAAAAATGTCTGGATATAAAATTTTGAAGATTATGTGACCAGAAAAAAATACACACACACAAATATACTGCAATAATTTGACTACATAAAGATACAAATAAAATAAAGATGGGACAAAGAGTGAAAGAAGAGGATACAATTTTGCCTAAACTATTTACAGCAAACCTTGAAAGCTCCTTTCGGAAAACTGATAGGGAAAAAATGGGAGTAAACATAGATGGAGAATATTTGAACTATATATGATTTGCTGATGAGATTGCAATAATATCAGAAACATCAGTTGAATTACAAAACATACTGTGATCTAAGTAGGGAGAGCCTCAAAATAGGGTTAAAGATGACCAGAACTAAGACAAAAGTAATGTTTAACAATAATGACCCGTAAATGACCATAAGAACAGAGGATGAAGATTTGTAAGAGTTCGAGGAATATTTACTTAGGTCAGTTGATAAAGTTAGAGAAAGACCATGAAAGCAAAATAAAATGACATAACGATTGGTTGGAAAGCATTTAGTAAACATATTGAAAAGCACCAAGCGAATATAAGACGAATGTATAATACCAGCTATGACGTACGGATGTGAAACATGGAAACAAAATCACTTGAAAAACTCAGAATCACACAAAGAGAAATGGAAAGAGCAATGTTAAGAATAACTCTAAGAGAAGGAAAAAGATCAACATGGATCCGAAAGCAAACCAAGGTAAAAGATATCATAGAAGAGTTTAAGTGACAAAAATGGATATGGGCTGGACACATAGCAAGAAGGGATGTTAACAGATGGTGCAAAAGGTTATTCGATTTGTGCCCAGTGGATAGCAAACATAGTAGGCGAAGACCAGACATAAGGAGAGATGAGATAGATAGATTTGCTGATAAGACATGACAGAATCACGGTCAGCATGGAAGGAGCTCGGAAAGGCCTTTGTCCAACAGTGGTCTTATGATGGTTGATGATGATACATGCAGACATATATATAAGTAAAAGTACATTTTTTTTATTTTACAAAAAAACTTTTCTAAGGTTTTACGAAGGGGATTCTATTTACAATATAATTATAATGTAAAACTCGGCCATGACTTTCCGCTATAGTTTAAAAATTAAGTCGGCATGTAATAAGATTCTTTATTGATAAGACCAATTGGCATAATCATGGTAACCAAACCTCATAAATTTCCATATAAAATGAGATATTTCATTTGAAAATTCATTTAACAAGCACAAATTGACATTTTTTTTGTGAATTTTAGTTCATTAAAATCCTTGTAGCACAAGTTCCCATTTGTTCACCACCATGAAATTTTGTACATACCAAAAGGCCAGACAAATTATTCACCAAATTTAGAAAAGAATTGGTCAACACCTCAAAGGTCAAGTTTGAGGTCAACTTTTTATTTGACTTCTGAGGTAAAAATGCTCATAATAAAAATTCTAGGAGTAAAAACAACTGCGATATTGATTTTCAAACTTTGTCACTACCTTCAAAAATTCACATTTTTGGCAAAGTTCAGAGGTCAGTATCTCTGGAACCCTTTGAGCCAGAACTGTGAGACAGGTGCCATTCAATTTGTCTCAAAGATCTATAGTTATGCCAAATTTGAACAAAATCCATGATGGTCATGGTTTGACCCCTTGTTGATTTGACACAGAATTACCCTAATACATTACCCAATGCTGTAATACAAGATGATATTGAAGTTGGCATACTTGAGCATGACTCAAAATGACAAGAGAGATATACAGAATTCACCAGAGAGAAGTTAATCACAAATTCAGAAAAATCGATATGGGACAAAATGACAAAGATGAAACAAAAACATTTTCATCTGCAGCAAAGGTCAATAAGAAACTTGGGGTGAAGATTATTGAGCTAAAAGGAGAACAAGCTTCGCTTACTTGGTTTCTTCTCATACAGACGACCAGAATTAATGGAATTATCCAAAGCCATTGGCGAATTTGAATTCATTGCAATTCCGAGTTCTTTTTTCAGCCAAAGGCCTAATGCTTATTCCAAATATGTCTTGATGAATGAGACAGAGGTTGCTGCTAATAGTGAAAGTAGAAGAATAGAAATTACTTGGCCAACTGCATACAGACAAAGTTGGCTCTGGAGTAGTGTATGATACAGAACTGATCTTCTCATGCGTTACAGGCTATCTCTAGAAATGTGGATTTTAAAGATGTTCTCTCCTATGGGCTAGCACCCATCCGAAAGCTCTGTTTGATGATTATGGGGAAATGAGAATCTGCAAGTCCAAAGCAGATTTATAGAAGAAAACAAAGATTGAGGTGTCCATGAGGAATGCTGACCAGATGGACCATTCTATTCTGGATGGCTGTGCAATCCTATGAGTTGTCCCATGGCTAGTATCAAGTCAAACCAACCAAGCTCTAGTCAGTGATTATGTGGAGTCTTTCAAGCAGATTGAGAATTGGAGATGTTTATCTTGTGTTTGATAGGTACATAGAGTTTAGCACCAAGTGTTCTGCTCGCAAGGTCTGGTGGTTGCAAGGAGTTCCAACTGTCTTCCAATTCTCCACTTCCCAATCAGAACCAATTTCTCAACATCCCAGAGAATAAGAAGCAACTTATATAGATCATAGTAGAAACTCTTGTGACTGAAGCCACAGTTCCTGGAATATAACAGAGCAAACCAATTGTGACTGGCCAGGACCCTACCCCCACTGAGATATCAAGACAGAATCTAAAGACCACCCATGAGGCGGCGGCAGATGAAATTGTAGTGGCACCTGCTATGTATGCAGCAACTGAGGTGGGGAAGCAGAGTTTTTGCAGATGACACTGATGTCTATTTTATGCTACTGTATCACTACTACAGCTAATCCCTCACTGCTCACGTGACATTAATTCCTACATGCCAGGAAAGAGCTGGAATTCACATAGGAGCTACAGTAGACAAACTTGGAGAACTATGCCTTGAACGCTTACCAGTTTATACTGCGAGTGGATGTGACTAAGTTCCAATAAACCATGGAATAGGTAAGGAGAAAGTGTGGAAAGCTGTTAAAGATGGCAAGTATAGAGGCTGTTGTAAGCCAAGCCACAAAGTTCATGTGTGCCTGCTATGGAATTGATGTGACCTCTATGACTGGTGCTAGAGTGAAGGCATGGATGGTAAGGACCAGGAGAAAGACTGTAACTAGAATGCCAAAGCTCTGCTCTCTACTGCCAGTATCAGAGACCTTCAGGGAGAATGTAAAAAGAATCCATCTCCAATGTGTTATCTGGAGGATGGCTCTTCATGAACCCCCAAATGCAGATCCCACTGAGTATGAAGAGGAATGAAGAAACCAAATCCCAACGTCATATTAAGTGACCCCTATTCTGAAAAATGCCTAAAAGGTTAGCAGGTGGAAATGTGTTATAGAGGTATAGAATGACCTAAAAACATCTTTATACCCCGAAGCGAACCCCACCTACGGTTCTCTTACAATAAGGGTATAGTTCGGCAGAACCTTACTTGAAGGACCCTATTGCCCTGTTGTAGTATGGGGGCTCGTATAGAAGATTTTATGATATCTTAAATACTTTTTTGTGCAATATCTATTAAAAAAATTAATAAAAATAGAAACCTGAGGCAGAAATATTATATAGAGTTCTTTTTCAAATCCAAAGTATTGAGATGAGAATTTTATTAAAAAAGGTACCAACATTATATAATATATTCAACTCAATCATATAGAGCTCTGACATTGCACACTATTATTGACACAGTAACATTGTATGAATTTAGGACAGTCACAGTTTATGCTCAGCTTACATTAACTCCTCTTACAGTTGCTTTATATCTTTTTTGATTCTAGGTTATATTTAAAAATAAACTTTCCCATTCCAAAGTATAAGTAATTTTCAATTATCTCCCTACACCAGTAGAGAGGGTGTAGATACAGAGGGAATGAATATGTAGATCTAAAGCTAAGCCTAGGGTGTACTTACGATTGGTCACCGATTGGATTTCGTCAAATCTATGATTCTTTAATCGTCTATAAAAAGTCACGATCTGTGATTAAAAATATAAATTGACGACACTTCACGAAAACCGACCTGAGTTCAACTTACAGTTTAATCGGCGATAATTTGATCAGATCATAGTGTGTTAGGCTTAGCTTAAGAGTTCAGCTCCTTGGGCAGGAGATGTCAGAGTTTTGATAACATCTAGATAATATATTCTTCTACCTCCTTTAAGAAAAATGTCTTTCATTGGGAAAAGAATTGGTCAGCCTTTTGTTTTTCCTCTCTTCCTCAATTCTCCCGTGACTTAGTATGCATTTATGATAACTTCACACATTTTTATTTATTAGGCATTCAATTATAATTTCAATAATATTTTTAGATAACCAAAAACTCGAAAGAATTAAAAAAAATAATAAGTCACATATCTTATTTAGCAGCATTGAGTGGAATTGTATGATTCTGTAACTATGATTGCAAACAGAAAAAAACAGTACAACTAGAATTATTTATTATAAAATCTTGTTTATTAGACAATTTTAAGACCTAAAAGAGAGAAAAGTAACAAAGTTTTGAAGGTTACTTTCAACCTCTACCTATTTCAGGTGAGGATTATATGAACTAGACAAAATAATGCGGTAAAAAAAAATTTAAAAAATAATAAAATAGATAGATAGAAATCAGATAGTATTTAATTTAATTTGTTTTTAAAAAGTGATGGAATACTAAAATAAATAAAAAAGATCTAAAAGTATTTATGTTAAAAGGGGGGTGGGGAGTCATGTTCAATTGGTCATAGACGTTGCAATTGTGTGTCTGTTAATCACTGCTACCCACAACACTGGTTTAATGCTGGGTTTAGATTTATTCATGTGTTCTGACATTTATATGTATCTATCTATGTATCCAGACTTTGCCAAGCCCTAACTGTTCATAGTAAAAACTCTCTGTCAATTTTATTCGGAAACCACATTGGATTAATTAGGGACGGACAGACAGACATTTGGTGAATTATATTAAGATGCCTCTCTTGCTGCAGCATATAAGTTTTATTAAATAACAAGAGATGGAATACATTTTTATTATGAAAACTAGCAAGGATAACTAGTGTTGCCCAGGGAAAAAATAACTCCAAATATAACAACTCATGAAAAGATATGTTCTTTAATATATTTCTTACACAACAAATGAAAAAAAGACTATTTACACATGAGAAAGTAGCTGTTACTGAAGAAACATTCTGATGCACAAAACAACATTAGTGCTTCTCCCACTGGGTGCCAGAATGAAAAGGTTTGTTGTTTTTTTTCATTTTTACCCCTTTAAGTTCTTGCGTTTGGCTGAAAAAAAAGCTATTTTAATTCCAAATTGACATCTGGTGACCTCCAATAACCCTGTCCAAGTTAACCCCATGTATCAATTTACCTCCAAGAATGTAATTGTTTGGCTGCAATATTGCTGGAAAAAAAGATGCTATTTTAATCCAAAACTGACTTTGGTGAACTCCAATGACCATATGGAGACCAGCACCACCTATCCTATCATCCTTTTCTGCCCAAGTTAACCCCACGTATCAATTTACCCCCAAGAATGTAATTGTTAGGCTGCAATATGGCTGTGGGAAAAAGAATGGAAAAAAAAAAACAATTTTAATCTAAAAGTAAACCTGGAGGTCAGCGCGACCTATCCTATTGAATTTTACCATATCCTCCCTAGCACTTGTTAGGTCAAAAACATTTTTGTACGTCTAAAAAATTGGAAAAAGTGGTGATCAATGAATAAGTTACTTCTCTCGCATTTTGTTCGGCACTAAAAATAGCTGAAATTTAAAAAAAAAACAGGAGTGAACATTTCTGGACACAAAAAACTAAAGGACAAGTTTAGCATAAACTTACATTGTGAATTGAACCCTACACTAAAAATCCATATTGGGAAGACATAAGGAGTAAATGTTTAAATATTTAGCCCTCTAGCGCCATTGGTGTGGCCTGTACATAGCCAGCCAAACCAGCTTGAAAACTGAAGAAACCTTGATGTTGACAGTCAATCCCAGAGATAACTTTCTTTTCTCCCCTCTTCCTTCCTACCATGTCCATCACACTTACAGTATCAGTAACAGTAACAGCCGTCAGCCGAGCCTGTTATTGTACACTTATGATAACCGGCAGTGAAGCGACAGATCATCATGAACTAGTTTTTAATAAAATGTCTCAAGTCTGAAAAATTTCTTGAAAGCCATCCTGGTAAGTTTCTCAGCTTTTATGTCACAGACAGAAATTGTCAGACATTCATGGGCATATAGGAACGCTTTGGTTAAGGGGAGCAGAGGGCTTGATTTACCAAATTAGGAAGGGCAGTTGCACCCCCTCGCTCATACGCCTATGCATACATTTGGCAAGCCTTAAATCTTGAATGTTACAACTATGCAATGCTGGTTTGGCAACAAGGCCGAGGCTGATGGTTGTAGCCCAGTTTGAAGTGGACAAAAAAAGAATCAATTTAAAGCAGAGTAAGCATTTGGCTTTGATAACCAGTGCTACAAGTGACAGTCTTTCTCAATATCCGTGTCTGAAAGTGGATAGGCACAGCTGGCATCTATTTACTCAAACTTAGAAAGGCTTTTGATTTCAGTACTTACAGCTTGAGTGAGGGTCATTATAACAAAGCAACCTAGGAAAAAGAAAGATAAACCAAATATAGTTTGGGCCGTATAGCTCTGTGGTTATTAATTAGATGTTCCTCAATCCTCTTAAAGGATTGTTATTCGGAATTATGGCAATCATAAAATCCATATTATTACCTCTCTTTTATGCTGTACTCTCAAATAACAGAAAACCAATAAACTTTAACCTAATGTGGCTGGAGAATACCTGCAAGCGTTCCAA
>VCCN01000462.1:862348-873455 GCA_006491835.1 Architeuthis dux | reverse complement strand
GGGGGGGTGACACTAACCACATGAAACTCTACAACGCCACGCATTATGACATTCAGGAAAATAAATTAAATAAAAAAAAAAATTCTCATATTCATAAAATATTTTGCGAATATGAAATTCTTGCTTTCCCGATGGTAATCTAATAAAAACCTTGAAAGAAATTAAAATGAACCCAACTGGATTTTTATAAATTTGAGAAATTAACTTAGACATTGGTTGAATGTCTGGACTAACTTAAACCCCAAAATTAAAATAGACAAGTCATCAAGATAAGATCCCTTTCATACTGGAACTCCCTTTCAGATAAAACAGTAAACTGTTTCTATTAACATATCTAAAAACAACCTATCAAAAGAAACTAGCTTACTTACCACACAAGTATACACATTCTATTACTCACAACTAAAATGCCAACCCCTACATCTGTAAGATGTATCTTAAGTTGGTAATTTGTTTATATATTTGTGATAATGTCAAATTAACTTCTTTTTTTAAAAGCACCACAAAGTCAGTCCAGAGGTGACTGTGTTGATGTCCACAACGATGTACTAGTGGCGTACCAACAAAATAATTCACCCAACTGACAACGTATCCACATTTCAGATGTAACGATAATATTTCAATATAACTTTTATTTAAATTAAATTACTTTGAATTCTACTAGAAAAGAACGCGTGTCTAGGTGTCAATAGAATTCATATTAATTCCAAGTCTAGGGTAGATATTTTGAAGAGCCATAAAGGTTGAGAAATCAACGAAAACATCCTTGATATTTAAAACTTAAACTTAGTTAACTTTTTATTTGTAATTTTGGTAAATGGTTCGAAGCCTTTTCCGCACCTTTAAAATAAAAGGAAGCAACATAAGTGCATACATGAAAATATAAAAGTTTTAAAAATCAGCTGCAACACCAATAAATGGTGATGATGTAATGGACAATGATGATAGTGTTTGAATTGAATCATCACTGCCCTACTCGAGACTATAGACATCCGGAAATAAGGAGGTGCAAGAGAAAGTGGTACCAAGTAACAAGTCATTTTCTTCTCGCTAACTAAAAAAAAAAGAAAAGAATCAAATAATATATCAGACTTAAATATTCAACAGTAAAAGAAAAGAAAGAAAAACTAAAACTAAATTCATCCGTTTTGTTTGTTTGGAATAGATTGAAGAGTTGAAGACTATATTTTCAAAACTTCGTTAGAGAACAAACACCAACTTATCCCTATTATTCACTTGTCAGAACAATATTAGCAGTAAAAGATGGTTGTTGACGAACATAACGTTTGTAAGCCTGTTGTTAAAAATAAAGCAATAGATATTTTTTTATCAGAAGCTTTTCATTGTCTGTCGTCTGCATTATATCAGCTGGTTGACTTGGTATTATTATTACTACTACTATTTGCTTAAGGTAGTATTTATCCATGTTAAGTGTGTGTGTCCTAATCTTATCTACCAACAAAGAAAAAACGTAAATAAATAAAAATAACGAGAGAAATAGCAGGGCCTGGGTGACTCACAGAAACAAT
Source organism: Architeuthis dux (assembly GCA_006491835.1). Lineage (NCBI taxonomy): Eukaryota > Metazoa > Mollusca > Cephalopoda > Oegopsida > Architeuthidae > Architeuthis > Architeuthis dux. Next base: position 871,926 of record VCCN01000462.1, on the reverse strand, counting down.
TTGTAGAACATAATGCGGTTAACTTAAACGTTTAAGGAGTTTTTGGTAACGATTATTGAGAAATAAATAAGAAAAAAAATCATATAGAAAACTTGACCGAAAACGAAACATTTTGGGTTCGGAGAAAGATAATATAGACGAACAAAGAAGAAAAAGTATTCATAACATAGGCTCTTAATAGAGATTCTGTTTTTTTAATCATCATCTTCACTGCCAAGTCAACTAGGAGAAGAAAAACTGATATTAAATAAAATAATAGTCCTTCCTCATAGCAACCAGTCTCTAACAGATTTAATTAACAATCTCCTTATCTTTATTAAGCAATAATACACATCTTAATCAGTAGTAGTAGCAGCTTTACTAGTTTTTTGCTAAAAAAAATTGCGAGTGAGTGTCAAAAATATGCTATGCTAATGCTACCTAAGGCACTTAATTGTTTTACTTTACAAAACAATACAATTAAAAAAATAAACTGAAGTTGTTTCAAAGCTCGCTCGGCTTTTCGACCGGCGGAAAAAAAACGACAAATTGAAAAAAATGGTAAACAAAACGAGAAAATTTTTTCTTCAACTAGTTGAACATAACATGGATAGGAATATAAAAACGAAAGTCTTTACTGCGTACGTACCCATAAACCCGTGTGTGTCTGGGTAGCTTACTTATATACATACACAAGTCAGTAATAGTTCCAACATCTCCAGTGTATTCCTTGTTTACATTGTGACTAGTTAAAAATCCTTCTTCGTAGATAGTAAGCATCTGTTTCCAAGAATGACTTGTGCATCCCTACAACAACTTTAAATCGACTCGCCCGACTAAACCATTGCGTAACAAGAGGGGAGATAAGATTCAGAGTTTTTCTGGTTTTTTTTACCGGACTTAATTTCACAAGCTGGGTGAATCGAGTCAGGGTTATATTTCGTAAAAGCAGTGTTCCGCTGGGAACACGCAACTACTCCAGTCACCAGACAGGCTCTTGTACGCAGTATTGATAAATCGTTTGCAATAAAAGTTATTTCTTTATTAAAACTAATTTAGTACTTTAAGACAATGGCCGTTATATTGAGAATCCATTTCACAAGCAAGCAAAAGAAAATTGAAGGACAAGAAAGAAAAAAAATGTTTGTTTTTGAACTTTCGGCTTATATTTCTTCTTCAGTATCCTGCGAATAATGGTAACAGGTGAGTTTCCCAGGACATAGCAAGTTCGATTTTCATTATCAGCGACAGAGGTCTGTTGCTGTTCGAGTCCAGGTAAAAAACAGGATTTATTTCGAATGCTGATTCTCAAGGTAGACGGGCACTTAGAAGAATAGGATCAAATTTATATCGGTACCCTAAAAATTTTCGAAATGAAAAGGGACACATTTTGCCTTGATGGCCAGACACTTTCAATCCAACTATTCTTCGTAAAACTAGGTTTTGGCTTTTATAGTGATTATTATAATTTAAATTTTATAAATAGAAAAAGAAGGTTGGATTGTAAGCACAAAAAATACTTATTTTCCGAGAGAAAGTATCTTAGTAACTGTGAAAGTTTGTTAGTTTAAAAAACCCACCAAATCAACCTTTTTCTATTACGCTAAGATGACAGTTACTGATTGACTGTAAAATTTAAACTCTAATAATTGCTATGAAAGCCAAAACCTAGTTTTACAAAGAATAGTTGGATTGAAAGCACAAAAAATACTTTCTCCCGGAAAAATAAAAAATATCTTATTAACTTCAAAAATTTGTTAGTTTAAAAAAAAACCCAAAACAACCTATTTTTTATCAAATGTAAGTAACTTTGAACATTTACACTGTTGAGGCAAAATGTGTCCCTTTTCAATTCGACAATTTTCAGGGTGCCTGATGTAAACTTGATCCGAAGATTGGTGCAACATAATCTTATTCTCCTTTCCATATTTGACCATGTACCAGACTAAGCTAAGCTAGTACTATTCCCAAACTGAAATTGATATCTTTGACCATAACGACCACATCACCATGATCGTTCATTGTATATAGTAGTAGTTGCTGTGTTTTTCTTTTATCTTAGGGGTTGTATGCTTACCAACTAAAAAATACCTAGTTTGAGAATCCAATAATAATTATTGGAGAGAGAGGGAGAGGGAGGGAGAGGGAATTTGTGCCATAAAAGTCTATGTTTCTAAAAGACGAGGTAAAAATGAGAAAGGATAAAATAAGCCTGGCTGCTGCAGGGTCAAACCCCACTCCTACTTCTATTCCGACTGAAGATGATTACTGCAACTTTTGCATTGTATATATATAATAAATAAAAAATGTATTTTTTTAATATAAATGTAACTATTAGAATGAAATATGATAAATTTCGTAGATTAAGACTTGTCAATTTAGCTCAGTTGGTAAGAGACTAGCCTAAATCAGTTGGTCGTGGTTTCAAATTACAGTACAGGAATTTACTCCCTTAAATTTGGTGAGGATTGTTCTTGTTGTTCAAGTCAACACCAGACTTTGTACTGAAGTTTGACAAAGATTATTGACACAAACTGTGAGTGTGAGAGATCTTTTGTTAGCATATCTTGCTATTGTTATTTAAAATTAGTATCTATGTATTTGCCAAAACCCTTTTTTTTGTAATTTATGACATAATAATAGAAAAAGTTATTAAATTCTATTACAATTTATTACAGGATTCAGTAGCAACAATTGTAAATTCAATTTAGACATTATCTATGTTTAAATAATCTTCATAAGATATTTAGCTTTGTTCAAATTTCACAAGATTTGCCCTATAATTGTTATTTGGATAATAAGCACTGGTTATAATTTTAAATTATTTTTAACAAGAGTGAAACTCAAATAGAAATATTAAGAATATTTATATGCCTCAATGTGTACACTATTCCTAAGAATAATAACTAAAGCTCCAAGATGATTTATTTTTACTGAAATCATGACATTCCCGATTACAACAATTAAATCATTGATACAACAGTCTCAAGTGACAATAACATTGTTAAGTGAGTAGAAAATATACTAGAATATAAAGTACAGAAATATGACACTTGCTGAATAGGATACAAATTAATCCGGAGTAACTAGAAAGGCAAGTAAGGATTTAATGGATAACAAGGAAAAGCTAACAATAGTACATACAATTTTTTAAAAAGTGCATAAACTATTGGTATTAGGAATAGTGTACACATTCAGGCATATAATTCCAGTTCAAGTAATACATTAAATACTATTAACAAATATGTACATCCAATTATAGTATATATACTGTTTATAAAAGTGTGATGATAAAAAAATGATAAGCACAAAATAAAATACAATAAATAAAGATCAGTTATGGAAACTCTAACTAAAACTGATTTATAAATCAATCCCTATTATTGGATGAAGTAATGTGAAAGTGTGCAATACAGAACAATACAATGATCTTTGGACAGTTCCTATATAATCTGGATCCAGTTTTGAGGCAAGTTATTCACCAACTAGAAAAACTGATTAAAAAATAAATAGACAATCTTTGTCAGTCAAATTCAATGAAACATGTTTAATACATTATTTTTATTAAATTTGACTAGTTTTTACCATCATCTTTTTTTTAGTTGTCATTCCTACAGAGCTAGTAGTATTGTTCTATTTTCACATCTTATACTCCATTGACTGTAGTCCCGAATTACCAAATTGTACTCCTACCCCTAACCTTAAAGTAGTGCTCAAAAGGAATGTCGGCAATGTTTTGACCATATATTGTTGCATATTTCTCTATGGTACACTTTGAATTGTATTTAATAAATTAATAATTACTACTTTGAATGTATTTTCTTTTGTAATGCGTTTTTAAAAAAAAAAAATTAATAATTACTGCTTGTAATTTGGATCAGTCATTGGAGTATCGGATGCTATACAACTTATTAATTCGGGCCACTGTTTCTATGGTAACGAATAACTGTGCAATCGGAAATAAAGAGTAAGCCTTCGGTGAGAATCAAAGTGACCCAAATTAATAAGTTGTATAAAAACAACTAAAATTAGGATGAAGGTGAAAACTAGTCAAATTTGGTAAAGGGTGGTATGTTGCAGTACTTCATCCAATAATAATAGGGATTGATTTATAAAAAAGACTACTAAGTCTCATATGTAAAACATAAATGTGGTGCAGAGAGTCAGTGGTGGGGAGTGAGTTTGAGTGTAAATCAGCTTCTGCTGATTCATGAAGTCTTTGTGGCCGATTTGTAAAAGCAGCTGTGTAAACTGGCCTCCCTCTGGCAATGAGGATGTGAGTTCGATTCAAATTTGGTAAAGGGTGGTGTAAAACAGATTTATACTAATAAAAGCAACCAATAGAAACTATTAATGCAGTAAAAGTTAAGTAGTGGGGTTTCTAAAAAGAAGTGCGGTCCCTCCTACAGAGCTAATTGCTTTACTTTAGCACCCGATACTCCAATGACTGATCCCGAATTACAAGCAGTAATTATTAATTTATTTTTAAAAAAAAACGCATTACAAAATAAAATAAATTCAAAGTAGTAATTATTAATTTATTAAATACAATTCAAAGTGTACCATAGAGAAATATGCAACAATATATGGTCAAAACATTGCCGACATTCCTTTTGAGCACTACTTTAAGGTTAAGGTTAGGGGTAGGAGTACAATTTGGTAATTCGGGACTACAGTCAATGGAGTATAAGATGCCAAAATAGAACAATACTACTAGCTCTGTAGGAATGACTGCACTTCTTTTTAGGGACCACGCTATTTAATTTGTACCGTTAATACAGATTTACAATTTATAAGAATAGATCAGAGTAATTCGCGTATTTTAAAAATACCAACAAAAAAAACATTCAAACATTTTTAAATAGTCTCATCCATTTACAAACTTATATGAGAACATTATCAAGAAAAAGAACAGTCTCTGTTCAAAACCAGCGAAGTCGTTTATACAATTTTTATAGCATTTGGCTACATTTGTCAATATTTGTTTATGTAATAATACTATATTTGTTTCCAATTGATTTTTCAAGTTAAAACGTCCAAAACAAAAATAAATAATCATTGCATCATAAAATAAAACGAAAAATATCATCCGAAATGCAATATAATCCATTGGAAAATGAAAAAGTTATAAATACAGGGTGACATGTCGATTGCGTCCTGGACAACTGTCTCCCGATCATTGGCGTCCCTGGACATTTGTGTCCGGAATTTTTTGCGACCCACTATGTGTAACTATTACTGGGTAACAAACCACATGTTATAGTTGTAGGCAAATGAGCTACTTTAACTTATATAAACAAACCCCTCTCTGACAGGTTGCAGCAACCTTTTCCATTGCATCTTGTAATGTTCATGATCGCGAAATGAACGACTTGTCGAGATCTAACAATAGTTTAGAGTGGTGACATAATGCTATCCAAAATTCATTCACTTGTCAACACATCTGTTTGGAAATGAAGTAATGCGTTGAAGAAAGACAAAGAGGAAGCTATGGCCACAAAGAAGAAAATAGACTACTAAAGTGGGATTATTGTCCAACCAAGATATATATATATAGACTTCAATCTTTAATTGCATGTTACAATCCGGAGTACAAATTGAGTTTCTTACGAGGGGTTGCCCACAACGTGCATACTTTTTAAGTCTGGACTTACAAATTAAGTTTTTTTAATCAATAAAATGCATGCTACAATAAAAGGATAACAACTGCATTAAAACATTTAAAAAAAAGATAATGAAATAGAAACTTGTTTTTGTTACAAAACTAAATAAAAAGGTAGTTATAATTTAATCAAAAGTTTATTAAATTTAATCAAAACAAGGATAACTGCATCACATTTACAAAAAATAACTAACTTTGTAGATAATGAAAAATATTTATTACAAAATTAAATAAAAAGGTAGTTATATTTTAATTAAGAAATGTAAAAAAAAAAGAAAAACAAACAATAATAATAAACAATGAATGCAAATCAGTTGTGGCAGACTTAATGTTGCCTAGTCTAGCACCTGGAAGTAGAGAAATGGATTTAACAACATGTACCAGTCTCATAATGCCATCGCTAGTGAGTTTGGTCCTTACTGGGTGCTTTCTAATTGTAGCCTTGTGCCAGACTACTAGTCTAAGCTTACAAATTTAACACGTGACCAAATTTAAATGGAATATCATCAACATTGCAATTAATCATAATGAAACTAACAAACAAGCGTACAGACACGATTTTACACTCTGATCCGAAGCTTTGAAATATTTCTCTAGTAAAATATAGTAAAGCACGTAGATTTCTCGCTTCTAGTATTTGGGATTTTACTGACATCGACAGTGTTACATAGACTTTTAGTGTTTAGGTTTGTGAAAAAGAAAAGCCGCCTTATTATTTTTGTGGTTAAGAGAGTGCGAGTATTATTGAATAATATTAGCTAATTTTACTTTTATACTCCTCAAATATTCTCTAGTTAGTTTACAAGTCTTTATCTATAACTGAACGGTGCGGCGATTACTCAAATAAGTTACGAGTTCACCAAGGACAAACAGAAGAAAAATTAGAAATGGGCGGAAGAGAGGGAAGTTAGGGAGAAAGAGGAACAGAAAAAGAGAGGAGATTGATATTAAAAGAACACACAGCCGGGTAAGTGATAACACGAGTTGATTAGCCAGCCTTGACTGACCGACTTTTCACACTGTACAGTAATAGCAACTTTTCGCAAGATCTTTTGCTATATTGTGCAATATTATAGCTGAAAAGGCGTAGGCATTGCGCTTCTGATTATGAATCCAGGTCAAAAGGTATCAGTTCAAAAAAAGTGACCGGTCAAAAGGCATCAGTTCAAAAAGCACCAGTCAAAACGCAAGCAGTGTAGTACGGACGACTGCAAGTTACAATGTCGATCGGTCAAAAGGCATCAGTCGAGAATGTCAACACTACTACGAATATTTTAACTGAATTTGTACTAATTAAGTAATTTAATTTAGTATTTTCTTTTGTAAATTTGAATGAATAAAGGTTTTATTGTGATTTTAAAATTTTTTTTTTTATTTCATCCCATATTTCACAGGTGGAAGAATAGAATAAGTAATAGTTAAACATTTTAAATTTATATTAATAAAATAAGTATAATGAAATAAGTTATATTTAAGACAATTCTGGTCACCATTCTTCTTGTGACCAGTAGAACCCTACTTAATTATTCACTTTATAATAAATAAATAAAATTTATAATCTGTTTTCCACTTTTTCCTTTGTTAATTTTATTAGGAAGCTGTTAAATTTTTTTTTCTTTGGCTTTTATTATGAAATTTCTAAATTTGATCAAAGAAAAAACACTTTTAATGATTAAACAAAAAAGCCCTTTTCACTGGTGTTTAATTTTTTGTGGAATAGAAATATTGAATCTAACTTGCACTAACATTTACATGAACAGCAAGAGGGGCATTCATAAACCGATGGGGAAACTCTTGAATGTTCAAATAATTTAACAATCACCAAAATGACTCATAAAAGTGGACCCCCCCCCCAAAAAAAAACCCCAAAAAACAACTGGATAGGCTGTATTTATATTTTGTTCACACAAGTAAAATCAATTATGTACTGATTTAAATATTCACGTATGAATATTTTATCTCATTTAATGTTTACCTTTTCATTAAAGGTTTTTAATCTAAAATAAAATAATGAAATAATGAGTTAAGGAAAGAAATTAAGCTATGATTTTGGGACTTCACAAGAACATTGATAACGATTTGTTAAAAAAAACAAAAAACAAAACAATTTATAACTCTAGTATTAAAGTAATTCATTTTATTTATTAAATTAAAATTCCTTTGACATATAAAATAAATAAATAATAACTAAAAATTAAACTATATCCACGTGTTTGAATAAAATGTTGAGATGAAGAGAAACTGATAAAACCCCTTTCTATTTGAAGATACACAGTTTAGTGAGTAAACAGATTATAAATGTAAGACCTTTAGTCCTCCCAAGCGTCTCTTACCTTAAGCAGCCAGGTCTTGGAGAATCTGTGAGAACGTGGGCACTCCTGCTGCTATCAATGAAAAGCTGGCTTGATTCTTCACATCCAAAATGAGACTCCCCCCACGCTGTGTTCTGGATCTAGAGGTCACTCTCGGGCACTGATTAGGAACCAGTAGATGCTGGGTTGAAAGGTGGTACAAGCAAAAATAAATGTCACAGGAATAACGAAAGAAAATTTACTACTGTAAGGGTTGCAAACATAGAAACCCTTCCCACTGGTTAGGTGGCAAATGTGATACCGGGCAACCCTCTCGTTTGGATTGGAACACTGTATAACAGCTAACGACTCGCAACAAAGTTGGCTTTTCCCAAAGGCTTCTTATACTGGGTAGTACTTTGAGGATTCAGCCAGGCAATGTTGGACTTCAGCTTAGGCTGCGATACTTCCGGGGTGGTCGGTCAGAAGAAGAGTTCTGGCTATCTGATTCACACGTCTCTGGGAATAGCTTCTGGGTGAACTGGTTTTCTGTCTCAAGCATGCTGCCTTTATGGCAATCGTCTCCAAACGAGAGTGGGTTTGACGGTATGGGGAATTATAATTAATTACAACTCACAAAATTGCACACGTTTGCGATTTTCTAAAATTTGGGGTTTTCCAGCTCTACTTCCCTGACTATCTTTCCTCTTAACAAGTTAGTCCTGAATCTCATATCAACACCTTTTGGGGCCCATGTGCCTAATTCCATTTTAAACTTACATGGGAGAAAAAGCGGTCCTTAAGGGTCTGCAATTAATTCTCATTTTAATTTTATCTGCAAATATTGTTTTCCCCATTTTATGCTTACCCAGCATAATCTGACTCCCTGGTCAGAGGAAAACCACATGGCCCCTTGGCTTTTGAATATTGGCTGGATGCTAGGCGTTTGCACCATGACTGTCCATAGATAAAAGTACCCAATCCATCACCTGTCACTGTCAGCCATAGCAGCCTTAAGGTTCCAAGAACAACAATTCCATTATGTTCTTTATTCTGCACTTCCGATTGTGCTCATCCCAAATTACCATTCTCAGTAATGCTGACTTTAACACTTTCCAAATATCTATTTCTTTATGGTTTTCTTTCACTGTTAATCCCTGGCCATCCTATAGTATCACATAAAAATGCATTCTAGCCAAATAATGGCTATTACTATAATTTAAAAAAATGTAAATTACTTATTCTATTCTTCTTCCTGTGACATATGGTACAAATAAAAAAAAGAAGAAATTACAATAAAACTGTTATTCATTCAAATAACTTTAAATTAAAAATTAAAAAAAATATTATTTATTCTATTCTTCCTCCTCCTGTGACATGGTATGAAATAAAATAAAATCACTATAAAACCTTTATTCATTAAATTTACCAAAAAATACTAAATTACTTAATTGGTACAAATTCAGTTAAAATATTCATAGTACAGTGTTGACATTCTCTACTGATGCCTTTTGACCGTTTCAACTTGCAGTCGTCCATACTACACTGTTTGCATTTTGACCTGGATTCTTCAAAAAGCATCAATCAAAATACATACAACTATGACGTAGGGTGGTAATTGTGCATTCTTCACCCTTCCAGAAAAT
>VCCN01000462.1:836167-854252 GCA_006491835.1 Architeuthis dux | reverse complement strand
ACCAACTTAAAAACTGAAGAAACCTATGTTGATGTTGACACTAGATCATTATTATCTGCATCTCTTATGTAAGCCAATCCGTTCTTTCTTTTCGTGACGAGCACCAACTTTGAAATCTCTCTTTTTCCTCAGACCAGGGTCCCGACCACACTTGCTTATTTGTGCTCTTTCTTTTCATGATTTGGCCCATCCGAGTGTGTGTGGTAAACACGTTGCTCCGGACAGAGCTTATCTCAAAAGAAAATGTAAGTAAACCCATTCAACCTGTTTTTTGCACAAACACATTTACCTGAACCTAACGACAGAAACCATGTTACCATCATTAAGAACTCTCAGGCACAATTAACAATTTGCATTTTATTTACACTATCACAAAACCCACACGAAAACACAATGAACATGTAGTGGAGACACTGACAATCCACTTACCTCAGTCCAAAAAAGATTGAGTGTCACTTGTGCTCTGTGTGCCGACCGGCAGGCTTGTCACGCAAAAAGCCAATAGAAGAAAGTGTCAATGGAAATGAAGCGATCAGTGTAGCAGTGACCCGCCTGGATAGACAAAACTTGCTACAATCAGTCACCTGGATGAGCTGGTGAGCTGATAACTATAAAAGTCCCACCTGGATTTGTAGCAGACATGTTAGTTGAGACCATTTCAGCTAGTCCCACTTAACACGGTTGAAGGACGTGGCAATAAGCGAAGAAGGAAGAGGAGTAAGGAGAGAAAGAGACTTTGGTAGTCTGTACGGGATGTATACAACAGCAACAGAGGCGTTGGAAGTTGTCACCGTGACCAATTGAAAAGAGTACCTTGCGGTTTTGTACCATCATTGTGGTGATACTCACGTTGTGTTGCATCATTTGCGGTGCAATCGAGGTGTGTTTCCCCAGGCCCTTTTGTGCAACTTTTTGACATCCCATTCTGTGACTTGTCGCAAAGAGCAAGTGTTGTTGTACACAAACAACATAAAATACAGAACACTCTTGCATACACATGCTAAAACAAACGCGCATTCTCTTGTTCATTGAATGAATAAAACATTCGTCTTTCTAAAGATTGTCCTTGCATTTATTGTTGTTGCTTGTTCATGACCGAACCCCAATGGAGTCATTTATCCCCTTACCAATCTTAAAATATGTAGAAATTCTAAACCCTATAAAGCTGGAGCCCATCTCTTCCTCACAGAAATCCCCTTAACCAAATCATAAATTGGGAGAATTCTTTCCTCTATAAACAAGTGATCTATCCCATCCTCCATAAGACCTTGCTTACCTCCTGGAAATTTGTCAGTTTTGAGAAAAGCTATTATAATTAGGAGATATTTTCTTTAGTTCTGAGAAGGGTCATTAACATTCAAATGGTTCTTCGGACGATTGTGGTTTGTGTTGTAAACAAAGTTTCAACCAATCCATTCTTCGACCTTCTTCAGGTGTAAAATCTGAGTGTGATTACCCCTTTTAAAAACCAGACAACACAAGAATAAAGAAACATCCGAATCCTACATTATAATGTTTACCTCCTTTGAAATTAAAAACTTCTGTTTACCCCATCACACTCTGATTTTACACGTGAAAAATTTCCCAAGAATGGATCAACCGAAATGTTGTGTTTACAACACAAGCAACAAGAAGTTCAATCGTACAAAGAACTATTTTAATTAGTTTTATTTATTAAATTACTTTGCTGACATTTTATCAAATAAATAAATGATAATGTCCATGTGTTTGAATAAAATGCTAAGAGGAAAAGAAACTGATTTAAACCCCCTTTAAAAAAAAAAAAAAAGATCTGTAGATAAACACTAACACAGTGAGTAAAAACACAGACAAATGATGAATTTGAGAATTCCCTATTGATTTGCCTATGCTTTTTTTAAGACAACACATTTTTATTACAGTTAAAAAATTTAAAAAGGGGGAGGGGAAATGTTATCTGTGTCCAGAATGCGTTTTTATAATCTGTGTACTCGTCTGCAAATCTTTAAAAAAAAAATCTCCAAAAGTATAAAGGTCTCCAGCAAAAAAACTTATTTTGATTACCATATTGTCTGTATCATGTAACATGTTTTTGTTTATAAAACGTAAACAAACAATCGGATCACCCATAACTAACTATACCAAAGTCTTCATACCTCCCCATACCTTCATACAAAATATCTAAAAATAAAGAAGTTATCCAATTTTAAATTACATATAAAATGTAAACAAACAATCAGATCGGCCATAACACACCATATTTTAATTCTGGCAGTTTCCCCAATAATCTAACTAAATTTCAGGAAAAGAATTCAAAAGAATTGAAAATTTTTTAACACCAGTTTATCACCAGCCACTAAATTTGAATATTTTTTTTTTTTTTTAAATTTATTTAGGATAGATAGATCAATGTAAATAAAAAGAAGAAAGCTTTTTTATGATGCCAAATGGAAAACTGAAATACAGTGGTCTCATCCCTTATGATTGATTTGAATGCCAATAAAATCAGTGGCTGATGTTGCATACCATGATACGATCATGATGATTGTTGTTGTTGCCAACTTCCGGTAAAGAGTATTATGGGATTGGATGTTACAGTTATTGTTACAGTTGAATAAAATTATTGTACTGTTCACACGTCCCATCTTATTCTTCCTAACATATATATATTTGCTGCCAAGATTCAACCGTCACTCGGACCTGACTTATTTTTTTCATCCTAGCCCAGATGGTGCTCTATTGACAAAATATTGATCATTTAAAAAAATCTTTTTTTATTCCTTTAGACTCCTTGTGGAGCATAGGACCTCAACCACTCTGCTGCAGTCCCAGAAGCAAGTAGGTTTTATGGGGTAGCTAGCCCTACGCCTAGCCCCCCCCCCTCCTTTACCCTGGCTTGCCAAACTGTAGGATTTCTTTGTCAAAGTAACCTTCTCTTAGATGGACTACTTTACAGGTCTAAAGGACTCCAACTGCCTTGCTATTCAACCATAGCTGGGGGAGAAGTGAATTCACGCCTTTCCCAAGGGCATTAAAGCTCGAACTCAGTCCGCCAATTCCGTTTTCTGTGACAGTAACCGTTACACCATTCCACACTGACCATTAAAATCTTGATTAATAATCAATCAACTGATCCTTTTTAAGTTTGCAAACTTTTTCAGTTATTTTACAGAGCCAATATTTCAGTAAGAGTTTTATAATCAATGTAGACTCAAAATCAGTTGGAAAAAGACATGGTTACTTTACAAATAAAACAAGAAATAATCAAATGAAATCATGTATATAAATTTGGATACTTTTCCATTAAATTACTAGAAAAGTTAATGAAAAATATATAAAACATAAGAACAACTTTGTTTAATATATATATTTTTTAAAATTCTGTTTATTCAATTTACTGATTATTTAATTAAGAATCTAAATCAATGTCACTATATCATTTACGAGTAAATTCCATTTACTTTTGTCCCTAATCACCAAATAAATTATCTTTCAAAAACAATGACAAGTTCACAGTGAATAGTGTGAGGAAACATATCTACAGGGACAGCATGTATTGGAGTAAAAGGTTCACCAGGGAAATCTTCATTGGGGGGTCGGCATAGACTGAAATTAGAATAAAGAAACATAGGTTAGTTCAAGAGTTCACAAGTAGTTTACTTATCAATAAACTAGCATAGGTACTCATCACAGTCTGAGAAAATAGGCTATACATGGAAACAGCTGGTGAAATGGCCCAGGACCGAGATGCCTGGAGAGTCTTTATTGGCGGCCTATGTCCCAAACGGGGCCACCGGCTTAGATAGATAGCCTTCTCTTAGATGGGCTGCCTTACAAGGCTGAAGGTCTCCATTAGCCCTACTATTTAACCAATAGCTGGGTGCTAGGAGATGGATTCTTGCCTTTCCCAAGGGCATTAGTGCGGAGTGAACACAAACTACCTCAACCGAAAATTTGAACTCGGCTCACCGATAACATTTTCCGTGCTGTTAACAGTTAGGCCATTCTGCACCTTCCTTTACCGATAATGGAATATAGCAAACAGCTAGATCAAAGAGAGATATCTATTTCAATCTTTATTATCATTATTATTATTGGATAAAGTAATTGTAACACATCATTTTAATCAAACTTGACTTTTTACCTTTTTACAAATAATATCTGACTGTGCTGTTATCCGTGGAAAAAGCGGCCCGATTTGAAAGTTGTATATTTTCTATGCATCAATCTTTTGCCAATTAACCTCAGTGGTGTCTTTTCTAATTTTACTGTAAGAAATCAATAACAACATTAATTCAGATGAGAGAGGTTATATAACAAGTTACATATGTACCTTTTCCTGAATGTCAGCATTTGAAGCAGGAAATAAAGTTATCTTTTGTCAATATTCTATAAGTCATTAAAAGGTGTGTTACGATTATGAACATACATTAGACAATTGGAATCAAAATGGATAATTGAAACATTACTTACTCAATAAAATTAGTCAGAGTGTTACCAACGGGACGACAGGTGACATATACTAAGCGTTTGATTGGCTTGCACCTACGGAGGGACCGAATCACAGATTTACCTACAAAAAATAAGAAAATACAATGAATTGAGATTTTGATTCATTCACATACATACACTTTCATGTTCATATACATACATACATATGAGGTTAAATCAATAAGTCTGTAGTCTGAAACAGTTATTAGCTAAATTTGGTCTTGAATTTTCACTGTATAACGTTTGATCTATTGGGTTAAATGCATTGACAGGGAAGGAGATTATATTGAAAAATAAATATTTGTTGTGTAAAATAAATGCTTTTTAAATCATTAGACTATGGACTTATTGACTTGCCTACATATATAAATGTACACACACACACATATATATTCATATATACACATACATATGTGGATAAGCAATCAGGCTTGTCTAAAAGATTAAAGCCTATTTGTGATAAACTTTACCACAATTTTATTTTTTTATAAAATTTGATTAGTTTTTACCTTCATTTTAATTTTTAGTTGTTTTTATAAACTTTCAATTCGGGCCATCATTTCTATGGCAATGAATAACAGCACAATCAGACATAAAGAGTAAGCTCTTCGGTGAGAATCGAACTCACACCCTCATTACCTGAGGAAGTCTAGTTTACGCCTGGCTGCATTAACCAATCGGTCACAAAGACTTTTCATGGTTTGGCATAAACTGGACTCACTCTGGTAATGAGGGTGTGAGTTCGATTCTCACTGAAGGCCTAGCCCGAATTGAAAGTTGTAAAAACACAATTAAAAATTAAGATGAAGGTAAAAACTAGTGAAATTTAATAAAAATAATGTGTTACAATACTTCATCAAATAATAATAATAAAGATTGCTTTTCCACAACTTAGTTTAAAAGTGCCATGCTAAAGCTTCTTTGATCAACAAATCTGAAGATCAAGCTGAAAAATACAAACAGGTTATGAAGTTGGCTCTAAACACAATAAAGAGAAAATGTTTAAATTTTCAGCCCTCTAAGCTCCATTGGTGTGGCCTGTATGCGTGATACATACATATCCAGCCAGCTAACCCAACTTAAAAACTGAAGACACCTATGTTTACAGTTTTGGTTGATGGTTACTAATATATAAATTGCTTATTGTCCCTATATGAAAAATGTATTTGATCTACTTTTACTTTGACTGTTTTGGCAAGAAATGATAACAAATCCAACCTATTGTAAATTTTGTTATAATGTGTCAAAGTGTGTGAATCTTTATTTTTGCTATTCTTCAGGCAGAATTTTTGGCATTCATAGAAATTAAATATCCTTCAGGCTTAAGCTAATTAGCCTAATTATGAATAATTATACCTGTAATCATATCTGGGGATGTCTTTTTAATGCATTTTACTCCATTACACAAAGTGAAGAAAAAATTAAATCTGATTTGTTTGAATAGCATGCAGCTGCATCATTAAAAATGGCCCTATATCTATCTGTGCTACCGATAGCTAACTCAAAAACAACTGTTCACAGGATAAATATAAAGAATTGATTGGATTTGGGGAATCCCCCAAATCTAATCAATTTTTGATTAGACATCCCCAGATATGATTACAGGTATAATTATTCATAATTAGGCTAACTAGCTTAAGCCTGAAGTATATTTAATTTCTAATGAATGCTAAAAATTCTGCCTGAAGAATAGCAAAAATAAAGATGCATTCATTTGCAATACCTTACTTTTGGTGTGTAAAGAAATTAGTCGGCACTTACTGACACCTGGTCGTCCTGGGTTCACTACAGCTACTGCAGTTTCACTGGGATCAAAATATGTTCCAAGAGAAATTTGTTTGAGGGCCTGACTTGCTCTAGAACAAATGAAGTCTGCATTTGTTACACCTGAAAAAAAAAAAAAAAGAACCAGAATAGGTTCAAAATTACGTACACTATTTTTTAATTTGTAGAAAAAAGAAAAACATGAACTGCTTTAATTGAATCTGACTTTAGTTTCTTGGAGACTTTATTTGTTTTTGATTAAAAGTAACTTTTTTAGGGGCAGAGTGAATTGACTCTAAAGTGGGTGATCGATTTACAATGCATGTATAATACAAAACTGGACACTGATTTTAAGTCTGTCTTTGCAACACCCAAGGTTCAATTTTCGATATAAATATCTCCTAAACTGGACCCTGACTTTCTGGCCACCTTTTTTCCTGAAGAGGGTTAGGGTTAGGGTTGGGGTTGGCGTTAATGTAAAAGTCTCCAAGAAACTATGATCAGTTAAAGCAGTTCATTCTGCATAGGAAAAATATGCTTTTATAACAATTTTGTTAATTTCGATTTAACAAATCTTGACCATTATAATAATAATAAATGATTCCAAATTTTGTTCCGACAATTGAATCTATTCTTTGCATCTTCGATGTTGTCAACATCATGGTTCGGTCAATCCATTCTTCAGCCCTTGACAAGTGTATAATTCAAGAAAGGAGGCAAACCTTTTTTTTTCCAGACAATTTACCCAAATTATACAAGAGCTGAAGAATGGATCTGCCAAAATGTGGTGTTGACAACATCAAGGGTGACAAGGGCGATTTTCAATATAAGTCAAACAGCAGACACTGAATGAAATGATAACTTTATTGTGATTTGTTGATTCAATGATTCCCAAGTGATAAAGGGCCTTTGTAAACATTACAGTGATGTAAGAAATTCTCTTTTAGTACATATTTTTAAAAGATTTAAAATAAGTAATGGCAAGGAAACCATTTTGGCTTTAAATGCGTTAACTATAATGGCATGTATTGTCTTTTAGAAAAGAACGGGATAAAAAAAATAAAATTAAAAACAACTTTTACAGACCATTTATCACAGCATTTATTTTGGCATCGTTGATTGCATCTTGAATAATTTCAACACCAAATAGTCGTTTGGCATTTGGTGCTAGTACAATTCCAATTGACCCTGTAATTCATTGATGAAAACAAATTAAAAATTCACTAAAAATATCCATTTAAAAGTGTACAAATTTAAGACTTAATGGATGAAAATAATGCAAAAAAAAATTTGTAGATAATTGATATGGAATTAGTTTGGATCATATTTTGATATACATTAACATTATCTTCAGAACATTATGACTGGAAAGAACTTTCATTTTGAATTTGTGTCAAATGGTCTCAGTCTAAGCCAGTGTTTCTCAACCTTTTACTGCCAAAGGCCCCCCCCCCATGACACCTAGCTATATGTCAATGCCCCCTCTAGTTTAAATATAAGAAGTACTCAACACAGATTTTCAGAGACATGTGTTAGAAATGTTGTATAGTGGCTGAATGTTCTGGACTTGGATAGAAAGGAAACTCGAAGACTTGCTTGTAAAAATATCTGGACATATTTTTATTACATAACATACATCTTTGTCAGCCAGAGAGTGAAGAGTGGGAGAGAGATAAGGAGAACCGCCAGTCTGTCCCCAACAGGGACAGCAGTCTCGTGCCTTTCCGCTCCGCTGATGTCTGTCTCTTCTTTGAGCGTCAAGATTTCTGTCCGTCCTCAGGTCTGTTTGGGTCTGCTTTATAGGTTTCGCGAACACCTATGCAGGTGTCATTCACATCCTGTTGGACACCTACGCAATATATCTATTTCCTAAGGTGACCGGGGTCACTTACATTTCTGCACAGGTGTCTGACCCCAGAATAACATTTTTGTCGCAGGATATCATAACAGAAACATCAATGTTTTATTAAGGAAAATATTATAGTAAGTATATCAATGAATTTCTAAGCAGATACTTCTAAACAGCAATTTGTAAATCAGAATCATAGATGTTTATGGAATCTCCACAACAGCCCCCTTTAGAAGCTCAAACGGCCCTTAAGGTCTTTAGTTACCTCAATGCCCCATTGAAACAAACCAATGCCCCCAGGAGGGCGCTAGTGTCCCTGTTGAGAACCACTGGTTTAAGCTATCACTTTAACGCATAAGAGTGAAAGATATAGAGTAAAACCTGGGAGAAAAGAAAGGGGTTGAATAAATCTGAATAAAGTCTTTTGCACATCAAACCTCTACAGATCATGCAGTGCTATGTATCCTCAGTGATGGTAAATTTATTTGTATTTATCTCTTGAAATTATGAGGTGCTACCAAAACAGTTGAAGCAATTTGAACAGCACTTGCAAACTGAATGTAGTATAGACTTTTGCTACTCTCCTTTGTGAGATACATGTATACATGCCCAAGGGGATTACTTCGAAACAGTAGAAATTAGGTTAGGGTATACATGCTCAAGGGGACTAATGTGAAGGAGATGGTGGAAACTACATATAAGGGTAAGTAATTCTTTTCATTGTCAAATTCCCCAAACGTTTCGATAGCACCCCATACAACAATTCAGATATGAAAATTTGCATTAATGAAGACTCTTGCTTATGCTACAAAATTATTTTTCATAGAAATGAAAAATAAAACTTATGAACCAATACAAACTATTATCACTTTAGTGAGAAACTTTTAAATTTAAAAAGAAATACTAATTGACAAATATGTAATAAAAAACAATGAGAATCATATGCGATGTTTAAGAATGTAGATGAATGTGCATGGTGCAAACACATGTAACATATTTCAACAACCCATTCACTAGATCAAATTATCAAGTAATATAAGAGAAGAAAGTCTATTTCGAAAATGCTTTGATAAGTATTATTATTTACTGAAATAAAAGGTTTTCTGGGGGGTCTTTTTTCAATTGAAGAATTTGTCAATTATAAAATTAAAAAATGGATAAACATTTTTCTGGAAGATAATTATATTTTTGAGAAACAAAACATCTCTTTGCAAAGGGTTTCTCAGAAATGCATTAATTTTGCAGGCTAAGATACAGTATCGCCCATAAATGAGTACACCCCTATTTATGGGAGATGCTGAATGTGTATACCACAACACAGGAATAAGTTTTGAAGCATATAAACATCTCTATTAGTCAAGCATTATTGAGCAAACAATGGTTTAACCCATTAAGTGTGGCAGGTTGCAAAGAGTAGTATATTATTGCTATTACTGCAATGACTGAAATTTCAGTTATTCACAGTTAATGCAGTAGTTTTTTTTTTACTTGGTGAGTTTTATTTCAAGATCCCTACATACAATACATATTGCAACTTTTCAAGTGCAAAAACCAGTTTAAGATTGTAAAGAATAATAATAAAAATATTAGTACAATAATAAAAAATGACTCATGTAACAGTTTATATAGTAATATAACAACATTTTACATATAATTAAAAGGAATTAATTTTAGAAGAGACAAATAAGACCACAAAAAATACAAAATTGTTATCCAAATGTAGATTCTATATTAAAATGTGTCAAAAAAAGCTGAAATGTACCACAGCAAACAAAAATCGTGAGACAAAAAACCCCCAGAAGAATGTCTAGTAAAGTGTTCATCTTTTAAGAGACAACTCCCAGTGGAGTAAGAAGCCCGGTGACGAAGACCCGGTTTCTGTTGCATGTGTCAGCTTAGTGATCCTTGCAAGTTTCAAGTCTAGTTGAGACCAGGACTTTATTCTTACAAGATTTTATGACCACCCCCTTGGCAGGATGCAAGTCCACCGAAGGGATACCTCCACCCTAATCACACAGCTTAGAGTGTACTCAATTAGCTGCTGAGTGCACAGGGAAATTTGTCCTAATGAAGAGTTTTCCACACTCTTCGTTCATACTGGGAATCGAACCCAGGAATTTCTGCGCTGCGTGTGAGGCAGACGTGCTAACCATTACACCATCCAAGCAGACTCAGAAGAATGTCTCTCTTAGCAAAAATGTTTTTTCCACTTCTCATAAGAAGTATCTTTTTATAAGGCTCTAAACATATCAAGTGACATCTTCAAAAAAATCATATGGAGTGCTTAAGATCAACTGTCTTACAACTTATCTACAGAGTCTAGTCTATCAGTTACTGGAACATCAGTGTGATACCTGTATTTTATTACGTACCTGTGCCACAACAGACATCAAGAATGACATCACTGGGTTTCAACTTGGCACTGTCCTTTATCACAGAGTAGAGAACTTCAGCAGCACTAGTGTTGATTTGGAAAAAAGAATCAGGAGAGATTCGGAATTTGTAGCCAAGCAATGTCTCTGTCACATATGGCTGGCCATAGAGCAGCTCAAATGGGATAATATTTGCATTTGTTCGGGTCCTCCATCTTTAATGGGAAAAAAAACAAAAAGACTTAATAAGTACATACAATGAGGATAAAATAATATATAAATGATAATAACAATACTTAATATTATATATAAAGAAAACTTGTCATAGAGCAATGATTAGTATTCTAGTCTTGCAGGCCATTGTTAGTGAGTTTGTTACTCTTTAGTTGTTAAAATACCCCACTTCATAAACATTCAGTTTGTTAAATTTTATAACAAAATTGTTGTGATCATGTCATCACATAATTACCCAAACTTCTGATCTATTAGCGCATAACAATTATATTAGCAAAACCACTAGAACAGTTGTAAAGATAAGCAAATGAATCCTATTACTAGGGTTAGGCATGAAAATTGGGTAAAAATGAATCCCCTGTCTACAAAACACATCACAAAAAATTCAAATATATATTGACCTCAAAAAACATTTGGTTTTCTTACTAATTGGATTAATAAGCTATGTTAATTATATAAGGAGTTATTAGATTGAAATGACAATTCAGAAGACTGTGTTGTGTACAAATGAGATTTCTTAGTTATGTTAAGTTAAGAAGTTATGCAAATTTAAAGTTGTTTGTTTATATTTTAAGATCAATTTTTTCTTTTTAACCATTACATTATTTCATTAAATTTAAACAACCGGGAGAGAAAAAACATTTCAATGTATCAATATAAATATTTTTAAAAAGTTGATGATTGTATTGAGAATTTGCATAGATTTTTAACTAATTTTGTGAATTGAGGATTCAGGAAAGTTTTCTTCCTTAGAATACTGCTAAAAGATTCTGACTTACCACTGATAAGATAATGAGCACTATGGGCAGAGGAGGAGATGTTTCCATTGACAACTACTTAGTTTTTCTCTTTCAATTTTGAAGTGATAGGGATTTTTGTGCAAAGAAGAAAGCTATTTTCCTTTATAAAAGATTGTTAGTGTATATTGTTATTAAGCAGATAAAATTTGGAAAATTGTTAATCAAAATGATTATATGCAGTTATTTCAATAGGCATTGAACAATTCTTTTTCTCATTATGTAGTGTCAAAATGGACCCCCCAAAAAGAATTTTATTACTTTAAGTGGATCCTAGTGCACCATCAATCTGGCCTGTTAGAACTTGTCACAGAAAAAACATTTTCTAATCAATCAGTTTTTGCTGCACTGAGCTGGTTCTGGGATTCTGTTGAATATCATAAAACGGATTTCAAAACCAACAGTCATTAGTATATACCCCCAAGCAACTCAAACCAGCCTACACCCATATGGATGGACCTTTACATCTTTATCAGTTCTTTTCTCACCGGACTCAAACAGACCTTTGTCACCTGTCTTCATCTGGGTTTTGTCAACCCAAAACTCCTATATTGCATCATTCTGACCAATAAGTGAACCCTCACTAACATTATCTGCACTGCCTGACCTCAATTTAACACATTAGTAATAAACTTATTTGTTATTGTTATCTTAACCCTGTCTTCTTTTACTTTTCCACCAACTACACAGCATAATTTTAATTCTAATTCCAACATTGGTAACAACCTCAACTTTCACAGCACATTCATGACCTGCATTTCTTCAAATCAAATCCTTTAAACCAATATGCCAAGTTTTATTTAGCTTCATCAAACCGTTCTTGAGTTATCTTTTTGAGGAAGTAATGATAACACTATGAGAAGGATTGTGGCAGTTGTGGTTTGTGTGTTGGTCTTGTGAGCAATTAAGAATAAGCCTGCCAAGTGCTCTAGTAAAGCAGCCATGTACCTAGTCCAACAAATACTGATAAAGTTCTATTATAGGAAAAGTTCTGATAGTGCAGGTATTAGTGTGCAGGTCTCACAAGGCATGAAGTGCGAGCTTGATTCTCACCCAGTGTTCAGGAAATGCTGTCTTGTACTAAGGTTGGCATAGTCCAAGAAATACCAAGGAGCCATTAAAAGTAAGCTCGATTGCCAAGTGCATCAGAAATATGACTTTTGGTTAAAGCTGGCCAACTAATGCTTACAAAGCCATTTTATAGGAGAGGTTGTGGTATTACAGACTGCTAGTCTTGCAAATCTTTGAGAGTGAGTTCAATCCTTGCAGCATGTTCTAGAAAAATAGTCTTGTTCTAACATTGGTCCAGTACAACAGATACTAATTGTTCTAGAAATGCAGTAATGTGCCAAAGATAATCTAGTGCAGGGGTTGGCAACCAAATTTGACCTGCAAAGGGATTGTGACCAGCCTGCGAGTAAATATTGGAATAATATGATTATGTTTCATGTTTTAAAGATTCTCTGCATCTTTTTAAAAGATTCGAAATATGCCTTGATGTGACTAAATTGAGTTCTTTGATTATTAATTGGCATTCTTGGTTAAGCACAAATAATTTTTCTAGCATGCATTATTCATCAATTTGTGAGGCAAAATAGAACTAGATGTATTTAAATGGATAATTCCCATATTTCAAGCTTTTTTGTGGCATTTATCTGTCCCACTGTCCACTCATTAATATGTGATCCGGGTTGCAAAGGCAAAAAAGTTGCCGACCACCCGGTCTAGTCCAACAATACTGACTAGAAGGATTGTAGTAAATTTTGAAAACTGTTGATTAAAAGGGTCACTCACGTGGGCTGAAAGAACATGGTATTTATGCCACAGAGTCTTCCAGGGCCGTGCAGGTAAAAATTCTTCAGTTCTTCTTTGGCTTCTTCCAGTACTTCCTGGGTAAAAATTTGAAAGTCTTTTAAAAATAAGGACACCACAAAACTAGAAATGCACACCCTGTGTACTACAATGCTATATCAACAGTAAGGGCTACTGTGGCACAAATTACAGCTTTAATCAATGTGAGGGAAGGAATGCATCACAGTACATCGATCCGTGTTGCGTATGGAGCTGCGTAGCTGAAAGCCAGTCAGAATACCCATGCTAACCAATGTATATCGCTGGAAGAGTCTTCAATGGGCACGTGAGTATCAGAATTAGACATAGTAACATTGTAGAAGGTCACCTGGTCCAATAAGTCTCACTTTCTTCTGAATATGGTAGACAGCAAGGTCATCAATCAACTGAACAGGACAACCTGTTTGTGGTGCATCTCTTAAGCTGAAGTCATCTTTTCTAAACTATTTTCGGCAATCTCTTTTGTTTAAAGAATCTACCCCATAAACATAATGAATATTTTGGGTTGCTTCTGCAGCATTATTGTTTTTCTAACTTCGTAGAGCATTACATGACTAATGTGCTATCTTTAGGAGAGTCAAATTAGTAACTAAGTTAGTTGAATCATACTGTGGCTATGTTACTCACTTGTTTAAAACTGTACGAACATGAACCAGTGTATATTATCATTTAGGTATTTTAAGATAGTAAAAATAACATTCAATCTATCACTATCAGATTTTGGACATTACCTGATAAATAAAAAAATATTTTAAAAGTTGTAATTTTCCATTTTATATATTTATGAAATTCAAAGATGTTTGAATAAATGTCTTTCAATTTCATAAACAGCATGTTTATGATAGTGTGAAAGACCTGACCAAGATCCATACAACCATTCTTTAAGTTAAATCAGCATGATTTAAGTTAAAGAATGGTTGTATGGATCTTGGTCAGGTCTTTCACACTATCTCCAGTAGGGTCACACTCACAAAATCATTGATACATTGAGTTGTATAAATTGCAGTAGTTTACCCGGGATTTCCCTCGAGGGTGGAATATAACATAGGACAATGACTCATCTGAAGAAGTTGTTCTTGTGCAGATGAGGCGCCAGTGACCAGACGAATAATAAGGTTGATCATTGGAAGTGCCAGCATGTAAGGTGAATGGTTCAAATTTGCTTGATCTTATAAACTCTTGAAAGACCTGAAATAATGATAAAAAAGCATGGAGAAGTTGAAATAATTTCCAAGAACAACAAGACAACAAAAGTCTGGTTAGTCATTCAATAGAAACCGTCACCTAACCAATGTCTTTTGGCAGCATGCTGTTTTGGGGGTGATCAATTAAAAAATTGGAAAAAGGCGTGATCAATGAATAAATTACTTTTCTTGGGCAGTGATCACTAAAAAGGATTGAATTATAATGACACGAACTAAGGGACCATTGGTGCAGCCTGTACACGCAACACATACATAGATAGCCAGACTCACTTGAAAACTGAAGAAACCAGTGATGACAGTTTTGGTTAATGGTTTCTAATAAAAAAGATTAGTTGAAATAATATCAAGAATGATGTCTACTATTGTGTTTAGGCAGCAGTCTAACATTAATACAAGTTTGATTTAAGATTGTAGACAAGGAATGTTTTTTTAATTCTTTAGTTAACCTTTCTTGTTTATGAACAAGAGAATACATGCCTGGATTTCAATGCACAACATTCAGACTGAGTGCCAAAAGAATTTGGTGTTTAATCAAATATTTTTCCCCTACCACCAGAAATATTGAGTTTGTTAGTGCAGAAAATGACTAAAATGAAGCAAGGGAGTAGCAGTAAAGTCAGTGGGCAGCGATAAGCTGAAACCTTACCTAGATACACTGGGTTCAAATGAAGCCAGCACTAAAATACAACCATGATTATTCTTTCATTGTTTCTCCTATCACCAGAATTTGTTGTGTCACTACATATGTAATCATTAGAGTGAATAAAAGTTTTGACACGTCTGTTTAATAGATCCAAACCGTGAAATCACAGCTTGTAAATATATCATTTTTCTATTGCATCCAAGGGAATAAACATTAAGCCAAAGAATCTAATTTCTAAGTGTGAACCGATTCCATCTGAATTTAACTCACTTGGCCATATTTTAAAATGATTTCAGGTGGAATTGAAAAGATTCTCAAAGACGTATTTCCATTTGTTTTTATGCTTAAAAAAAAGAAAAGCTTTGCCTACCTCAAGTGTGTATTGCACCCAGTAATCCTCGAATACCACCTGTTTTTTATGAACTTTGCCCCCTCCTCAATTGGAAGAGGTGTTGTTGCTATTAGATATTGAAAGAAGCAGCAGCACACATACTATACTCAAATCATCCAATTAGTAAGCCAAGTGTAGATATCAAAACCAGATAGGATCCACTAATTAGGAAAGAATAGACACTACAAAATCACTACCTGACATGGCCTAATGGATAAAAGGGCTGGTAAAGCGCATCTGGCTCCCTGGAAAATATGAGTTCATTTCTTAAATGAATGACTGTATATGCCAGTATATAAGATATATGAGAGCAACAAGAATGCAACTATCTTTTATTTAAAAATTATTTCAAGATTTAGTTTAGGAGAGTTTATTCTACTAATTGTAGGCTAAAATTAGCGAGAGTTTTAATTAATTGTTGCATCAGTCATTTAACTGGGTTTTAGTATCGTTTAAACCAAAGACAAAAGTTTTAGTTCCCAAACAGTAGCTATTAGTTTGCTTATACTTAATGCAAACATGTAGCGATTTCTGTCATGTGACATCCATATTATACAATATTACTTTTGTACTTACTTTGGCAATTTCTTTGTGTTTTTGGCTGATATTTGACAAATATGTGACAGGAACACAGAAAGAATTGAAACCTAAAATATAAACAGATCAAATTAGGCTCCCTCTTAATGCATGTAAGACAATGCCAAAGTTAGAGTTTAAATAATGAATTGTTAACACAAAATTGAGCAAAACACATAGAAGAGAAGGCAGAAAAAAATAAAATTGTATAAAAGCAGCTTTTTAATTAATTATCAAGCATACCAAAGTGCAGCAGATGGGAAATGGTGTCATTTGGGTTCTTTGGTCTCTGGTAAAAGATTTTGTCTCAATGTGAACCTCGCATTCTTGAGACAAAACCTTTTACAATTCCTTTTCTTTAAGGTATTCAAATATAAACTGACTTGCATTCATTCTTTTCAGGGATTCTAGAAATAGATGGAACAGACCTTTGCCTACAGTAAGCCCCACTGTTCGAGGATCTCCATCCAGCCCGCGTCCAACAACACACTCATCTTTTCCTCGGTAGCCATAAATAACAGGCTGAAATAAAAATAAAAATAAAAAATCAAAAAAAAAAAATCAAGAAAAAACAGTGGGAGTTACACCACCATTATTTCATCTGACCTAAACAAATTCACCAAGCAAAGTCTCAAAATCATTATTTGAATAAGAAAATTTAAATTATAATTGATAATCAAAAAATTGAAACATTTAATGTAATTTGTACATTAATGCACTTGTAGGGTAGAATGTGTTAACTAAAAGGCATTTAAAGATTGAGAAAATAAACGGATTAAAAGGGTAAACAAGAACCATAAGTTCAACGATACATCCGTCATGAATACGAGTAGTAGGAGGAGTAAGATGAGGGTGGTTCACTCAAAGGTCTGGACCAAGTTTCATATCAATCCAACATGATACGGCTGAGAAAATTGAGAATGACCAACCGACCAACCAAAAAGTGTGTTATAGAGATACATTGAACACATCTAAAAATGCTTTTTTCTTTTTCTTATCAGGAATGTTAACAATACAGAGATTCTTTCTCTCAGGATTTTGTTTAGGATCAAAGCTCTGTATCTATTATTAACAGTTTAAGCCTTTCGAGACTAGTGGAACATATATATCCAGAGGTTTCTATGACTGCTGGGATAATCTCCTATAGATCTCTTATAAAAGGCTACTGGGACGTATATGTCACTAAAAATAAAGTAAATAAGATTTTCCCGGCTTTTACAACTGCAGACAATGACATCATCATAGTATAAAAACCACACAGAAATTAGTTTGCATTTTTCCCTTTCCTCTTTCAACTTGCTTTTCTCAGTTCCTTCCTGCTTAATATTATTATGGAGGTTTCTCGGTCAGAATGGCTGGGATCAGGCAGACACTACACTATGATCCCAGGTAGAAAAGTATAATGATCATAGATACAAACAAGCAGAATAATAGTATAGATCAGAATATGAGAATCCCAAGATGGGACCTGTTCACAGCTTAATGCGCATGCTCATATAAACAGACTTGAAGTGATTGCAAGCTCTTGTGTTCTCGTATTTGTGGATTATTGAAAACAGACTTCAAGTAACAATATAACTTGGTGAACGAAAATTTTGTTATCTATTGTTCCTGCTATTCCTGCTTCTCTGTGTATTGTACGATTTTTAAACACCCCAATGTCTCCAGTTAAGAAAATTTGTTGTCAATACAGCGTTGATTATTTATCTTATGGGTTTATCGCTTCTCCTCAGAGCAGTCAATTACCTATGTGTCTTATGTGCCACCAAACTTTAAGTGACAAAGCCATGAAGCCTTCACACTTAAAGTATCATTTATATTCTAAGCATGCTGACCAGAAGGAAACACCTTTGTCATATTTATTACAACTTAAGACATCATTCAAAAGGCAGAAAACGTTGATCTCAGAATTTCAGAAAGCAACTACGCAGCA
>VCCN01000462.1:801039-813771 GCA_006491835.1 Architeuthis dux | reverse complement strand
ATATTAAAAAAGACCTTGGCAATATAATATTGATATGACTAGTGTAAACAACTTTATTTCTAATAAGAGTGGATCATATGGAAATATTACTAGTTGACAAATTTCAATCCAAAGCATCTTTTGAGTGTGTTAAATCATACTGCGATTAATCAACTATTTTTATTCAACTCAGATCGTAGAAAATGGCCCAGTCTTCTTTTATTCTTCCTCAGATCTGTTCTCATCATTTATACTCTTTCCTCATTGCTTATTTCAATTTGGCTTAGAGAAGAATTCTTACTTTTAAATCTTTGATTTTGAAGAAGTACCTTTTTTAAAAAGAATGTTACGCTTGCATAAAAATTATGATTCTTTCTTTCAGTCATTTGACTGGATAGTAATGGTAGCAACCATCACTCAAACAGTTGAATGGTGAGAATTGTAACGGCTCCAAAGGTTATGGTAGATTAACTTGTTCTCATGACCTTTTTTTTTTCTTTTTAAATTCTATAGGAAACCTTGGCTAACTTGGAAAGGCAAATTTATGCATTTGAAGGCAGTTACTTGGAGGACACCCAGCTTTATGGAAACATTATCAAAGGATGGGACCGCTATTTAACCAATAACAAGTAAGTTCAATTTTGAAAAATTCATCGTTTGGTTTTATAACATTTTTCTGTTATAACTTTTGATACTTCTTTATGGCATATTGTTCTTTGCAATTTTGAATTCTATTTTCATATTTCTAAGACATTATCAGCAAACTTGAATGTAGTAATAAAATTATTTTATGACATGCAATGAAATATGCATTGAATTTCTACCTCACACTTAGCTTACTTTATTATTAATTCTGTTTAATCTTCATTCAAGGTGTCTGCATGAAGAAGAGTAAAAATAAACAATCTGTTTTTTTAGAAGTAGCATTTTCACTATTATTATTTTATTTGCTCTGGTTCATCTTACCAAAAATCAGCTTGCTGAACGTTGATTGGTCACTTTTTTCAGCGTGTACTATTTACCATAAACACTGGTTAACTGTTTGTTTTTTTTTTTTTCTTCTAAAATTACTGTGGGTGGTATGTTAATGTTTACAATTTATGAAAACAAAAGCATCTATTGTAAATCTGGTATTTATTTACGATAAGATTTAGTGACATATTGTGTATAAGATTTCTGAAGAAAAAAAAATGATTTTATTTACGATCGTATGTGTCTTTATGTGATTTATGAAAAGTAGAAAAAGTATTTATTGCTACGGTGTAGATTATTTTAACATATTTTGATGGCAGCAATTTAATGAATAATAATAAAAATGTTATTTTTCATCTTACAAAGTTTATTTTGCATAGACTTGGGTCACCTTTATCTCTTTAGTTTATTTATTAAAAGGAAAAATGATAAATTGCAGTTATCTTTTTCTTGCATGCTAGTTTAATTTGAAAAAAACAAAAAACAAAGAATATTTTATGTTTTGGACTGGTTCTAAAAATTTATGATCACAGATGTAAGACTGCTCTCAGGTTTTGTCATTTTGATCTGGGCTAATACTGTGAAGTTTGTTTGTTTTTCAAAATTAGAATTATTATTTTTCGTTGTTATAAAAAGTACACACACATTTACCAAAGTATATTGTTGAGATTTCTTTTTTTGCATTCCGCATTGGTTTAAGCATCTACCGATTTTTAAATAATATCCCCAAAGTCAGATGTTCTAGAATGAAAAGGATTTTAGCTTTCAAATGATGTCATTATAATTCATGTGTGATAATAAAGTACAAAATAATCTTTTATCTTCTTAGAAATACAAACAGCAAAGCAGATAAAAGAAATCGAAAATTTAAAGAAGCTGATCGGTTGTTCTCAAAGTCTTCAGTTACATCCGCTGTGGTGAGTAAATTCTCCATTTTAATTTTTCTTTTTCTTTGCTATTTTCTCTTTAAGATTTTTATTTTTTTAAATCCTGCAGTAGTTAAAAAGGTTTATTTTTCAGATATTCCAACAAGAAATAAATATATAAGCTAGCATATTACCTGTCAAAAATGACGAAATTATTTACGTATGGATAAATTATACAAATATATATTTTAGTATGAATGTATTTATTGCAAACAAAAAATGCATAACTCAATGTCAATCTTCTACAACTCTTCATATTTTCTGTTTTTAAATAATTTTAAAACAATAAAGCAACAGAATTGGGTAAAAAAAAAATGAATTTCTTTTTTGATAAGAGAAAAAAACAGAGATGCTGTATTTGTTCTGTGTCCTATGAAGACCGTGGCAGTAGTAGTGATAGAACACAGACAGCTGTGTGCTTTAGCGCATGTGAACACACACAAGTTTTGCTTTATCCTCTTCTCTTTCTGTTTGCTTTAGAGTGATAGAAACCAACAAACCAAAGAAAAAAAAATGACATTGACTTTTATATAATAAGATAATTAAATAACAGACCTGTGTCTGCTTGTGAACCAGAACAGTTTAATATATTTAGTTGTTTCATAAATTTCTATCCTTCTCAAATGATTACCATTTTAACATGCTTTGCATAAATAATAATGATATCATTATTCACAGTTGGCCAAAATGGTTTAGTACTGTAGCAGTGTGTAGTTTTAAGAAGGAAAGATTTGTCATATTTTGCATATTGTGGCTGTTTTTGTCCAAAATTATGAATGATAATTCTCAATGTTGTTGAATGTGTCTTGAAAAATCCCCTTCTTTTAATTGCTATACATTTTGTTTACCTTTGAAATCATTTTACTGTATGTGCCGGTATATAACACGGATATTTAATTAAAAACAAAAAAATAATATGCAAATGTTACACTGCGTCCAATGTGTTATTATGACTTGGGATTCGTCTTCCGAAGCTCGATATGGACAATTACAGGGTTTGGATGAATTGCAGTGAGCTGTAGTCGTCCAAATGACCTTGTAAACCATTTGTCTTATAGTCCAGCATATATGGTATATCCATTAGTTTTCTGAAGATTTTTCAATCTTTTTTTTTTTATTTTTAGGCCGTAAGTGGAGTAGCAGATAACACAGAAAAAAGTAAGTGAATTCCTTCCATTAAAATGCAATCTATTTCCAGATCTCGTGTATTTGTGAAAGGCATTGTACAATATTTTTCTTTGAATGATATTATTATTATTTTTTTGTCCAGGAGAAGCTGCTAGTCCAATGACAGAGACAAGCCAACCAAGTCAGCCTGAGGCAAACAATGATTCCTCCACTTCAAATGGTCAAGTGAGCATAACAACTACTCCCACCACTGCTGCCACCACCACCACCCCTACGACGACCACCACAAGCATCAGCAGCACCAGCAGCAGCAACAACAGCAATAACAATACCAACAACAACACCACCAACAATAACAACAACAGTAACCATGCGCCAGCACAGAATCACTCAGGGAAAGTCACAAAAAATGCCATCAGACATAAAAAAGGAAAGGCAAAGTCCAGACACAAGTAAGAATCTGCATAAATAAAATGCTGTGTGTGTATGTGTATATATATATATATATTTGTGTGTGTGTGTGTGTAACACTTTTCAATGAGCACACAGACACTACACTCTGATCCTAGGTAGAAGTGTCAATCCATACACAAATAATAATCATTTATGCTAGTTGATTTGTAGTTTTTGTCCAAGTTGGAGTTGACTTTGTTTCCCCCCTGTAACAAGAACAAGAACAATGGTTTTCCTACCATGATTTGAAATCACGACAAAGTGATTGGTAGGTGGCTCTCTTACCAACTGAGCCAAACTGCCCAGTCTTATACATCCACGGATTTATTTATTATATATACAATACAAAAGTTGCAGTAATCATCTTCAGTTGGAATAGAAGTAGGAGTGCAGTTTAACCCTGCAGCAGCCAAGCTTGTTCTCTGTACAACAATTTGCAGAGGGGCCAAAAGTGGCCCCTCTGCAAATTGTTGTACATTTACCCTCAGGAAAACATAATTAGTCCTGTTTGTATTCCCTTTGTGATTTCTAATATTTTAAACTCTTATTCTACTACTGGATGTGGGCTGCAATTCAGCTGAACTGTCTACTGTGCAAAATTATATAGTTCCTTGATTAAAAGGTGTTAAGGCATGTAAACCTTATAACTCTTTTACCTGGTGTAGCCTGTATTAAAATTGTTTCTGAAATTATTATTATTACAGCTGTTGATTAACCATAAAAAAAGAAAGAAATGTATTTGAAATGTTTGATTTCATTATTTTAACAATGTGGCATGCTATTTTTTCATTTGTGATGAATATCAATGTTGTAACTGTTTGTTTTTTTTCTCTAAAATAGAAAAATGAAGTTTGTTCAATCTCATCTTAAATATAATTTTGTTCATTTATTTATTTATTTATTATGCCTCTTTGGGCATCTCCAACTATACACAATATTTACACATCAACTTCAAAACAAATATAAAATTCATAAAAACATATTCAACTGTACATAAATACAAACATCTATAATTAACACAATTCATAGATCAGACTCTCTTGAAAATCTCATCTGACAGATTCAAAAAATGTCCTTGTAATCTCATGCTTTTTCTATAATTTTTAAACTTTATACACTATTGTTATCTTTAACATGACTAGGCAACTTATTCCAAAAATATATTACTCAATTAGAAAAAAAATCTAATTGTTTAGTAGGTTTAGTTTTTGACATCTGTCTTGTCAATAGATTTCCAGTTAGAGGAGAGATATTAAAGAATGGTGTACCATATTTAGAAATTCCATTATTTTGAATGTCTCCATTAAATCACCCCCATTCTTCTCTCTAGCAAAGTTGTTAAACCCAAGGACTCCAATCTTTCTTTATAACCAAGATCTTTTATTAGTTTGGTTACTTTTCATTGTACCCTCTCAAATTTATTACTGTATTTGACGGCATATAATAATAATCTTTTCCCATCTTTTAAAAGTTTGTTTCTTTAGTTCATTGTATTAATCATGCTTGTGATATATATTTCTTCCCCCACCCCCATTTGTTGGTAATTTTTTCTTTTGAAAAAAACATTTGATTAGGATTTGGTCAGCTGCTTTTGAGAAAATCTGGTCAAATGGAACATTGGTTATAAGGAATAGCAGCTTAATAGGATCAATTGTGCAAGAACAGAATCAAACGTATGTAATAATCACAAACAAATGCAAATCCGTTTTAAAAGGAACAACCGCTTATAGGGACTGAAATTTGTGTTCTGTTTAAGCTGAATCCACTGTATTTATTTGCAGAAAATTATAATGTATGTGATATCGTCAGATGACACTATCTAGTTAAATCATGTATATTTTGTATAATCAGGTGATATGCTGACTTGTCAGTTGATTTAATGCTGATATTTGTGCCATGGGCTTTTATATTGTATCTTGATTATTTAAAATTTTTAATTTACAACTATTTTGTGTGAATAACTTCAGCTTTGCCATTTTATTTTTCTTGAAGAAATATTGATATAGCTTAATCTAAATGATCAATTAATTACTATGTGCAGACTTTTGAATGAATTAAAATAAACTGTATGTGTGTAAATACTTTTTATGTTTTTTAGTGTAAATTCTCATGTGAGGATATCTAAGTAGCAAGTTTTTCAAGGACAAAATATTTTTTCTTCTAATGCAATATGGAAAATTACTAAGAATTATCAGACATTAATAAAATAATCCTAATTTTAACGTATTTCAATTTTCTTTTTCAGAATGGAAGCCAAAATACGTAAAACCAAAGAGGTAAATTATTTTTATGCTAGTAGACATAATCCTATACTTTGTTGACAGTGAATGATAAGTTATCTCCCTTGGAGTTTCTCTGTTAATCAATGGTTTACAACGGTATAGCATCTGATTTACCATTTGTGACTTTTGAGGTTACACGTTGAATGTTTGTCTGTCGCTTCAAACTCAAGTAGGAAAACTAGACACATTGTAAGTTAAAGCAATAAGAAGCTTACCGATATTCATTCTTATGTGATGTTAATTAAATCGTATAAATATTAATGAAATTTAGATTAAAATATTTTAACCTTTCTAAGTGGTAGCAGAGAGGGAATTTATAAGAATTGCGCACTTGGTGCCAAGTTTTTGCAATTTGTCATAATGTTAGCTATGGACAATAACATTTTCAAAAATCCTCACAAACAAGTTGGTGTCAATCTGTGGTAGCCTGTGCGTGCAAAATCCAATATGGCCACCACCGAAACTGTCAATCTCATGTCTCTACTGCTAGTAGCCCAAAATTATTGTGTAATACCACTAATTATATGTATTTTGTTATGAGAAATCCATTGTCAGCATTATTTTTCTTTTTCAAGTTCATTTTAAGGTCAGAAATCACTTTTGAAGGTTTTTTTAAAATTAAAATTACCATAGTTCAATTCATTTAATCTCTGTACAAACATATATGCTCTGATAAACAGATAGTTAAAGATAATTTAGGCTCGACTATACATATTACATATCTATGAAAAGCTAGATCAGGCCTCCATATCATTGTTTGTGCAGCCTCCTTCATTTAAGCTTAGTCTAATTGTAAGTTATGCATTTGCCCTGCCTTTGTAAAAATAGAAATAAGGAGATACCAGCAAATTTGGAAGAGTCCAATTAGCCTGGAGGTAAGAATTATTCCCTAGTCCTCACTGGTCATTTGAAGTAGGCAAGCATGAAAAATTAGCATGTGTGGTTAGGCGGACATATATACTGGCAGGCTGAATTACTGGTGACTCAGGTCACCAGTCATTTAACCTGCATCGGTCTTCTCATTGAGTGAACCAAGTTATTACCAGTTCCTGCCTGCCAACCTGAGAAAGACCTTTTCTTTTTACACAAAGAAGGGAGCACGACCGGAAGCCAGTGACGAAGATAGGAGTGCGACCGGAAACAATGATGAGAAGCACCACCAAAAGTCAATGATAAAGAGTACTACGATAGAGATGAGAATCCAGCCATTGAGATGGTCTACTAAGTGTCAATGGCTGGATTCTTGATTTGATCTTAGTACTCTTAGTATTACACAATAATCTGGGACTACCAGCAGTGGAGACATGAGATTGACATTTTTCAGTGGTGGCTATATTGGATTTTGCGCACACAGGTTGACACCAACTTGTTTGTGATGATTTTTTAAAAACTACTCAATTTGTACTGATTGACCTCAGTCTTGTGTCTATAAATGAATTATTAACTGTTAATCTACTAAGTTATTTATAGTATGACAAAATATGCTTAAATGATATTGTATTATCAATATAACGAAATGTTTTCTGAGAGATGCACTATAACCATCAAGTTATTTCATTCTTATTCAGTCATCATTCTCTGATAATATTTATTGTGTAGACCATGTTTGGCACATTTAAATGATGTTTTACATTTTCATTATTGTTTTTATTTCTTGAATCTGGAGGATTTTCATTGAAAACAACTCTTAAAAGCCTCAAACAATAGATGTGAAACTGGCAAATTATGAGTAGAGCTCAATTTCTTTTAATATTGACTTGATAGAATGGGTTAATATATTATGGAAAGTTGCTAACCACCTAGACAGATTATTTACCTGCCTTTTTGCCAGTAACACATTTGCTAAGATTTACCAGTTTGAACAACAGAATTTAGAACTATTTGGTAAGGTGGGATGTCCTTCAGTTTACTGGATAATTAAAATCACTACCTAAAACCATATTAATAGTGTTAATAGGTAAATGTGTCTTCTTGACTCAACTGAACTTCGACGGCATCTTGTATCAAGACAAAATTTGCTTGTTTAAACTGGGCCACATGATTTAATTTTTGAGTTGCTGAACTGTAGCCAATTCAGATTTTGGTACATACAAGCCAAGGTGGTAGTTTTGGTGCATTTAATTATTAATGTTAATAAACCACTTACTGATGTGGCTTAGTTGCTGGAGCATAGAATTGGATGAAAGGTTATGTCGGTCATATTTATTATCTCATAAGATAAAAAAAGATGGTTTCCAGCCAGTACATTTCACTGTAGTAGTCAGTTTAATATTTAAGTATTTAATTTACTTAGTTTGAATTTCAATGCTGACTGAATAATTAGTTAATAATTTATTAATTTCTGCCAGTTAATAATTGATTTGTCAACACTTGTTCATTGCATAACTTTTCTCTATTGTATATGCCAGTATATAAGATGGACATTTCATTAAAAAAACCTATACAAACTATGCAAATATTACACTGATATTATTATTAGGGGACTGTCTATCAAATCTCGATATGGACAATGATGGGGCTTGGATGAGTTGCAGTGAGTGGTAGTCCTCCAAATACTCTTGTAAACAATTCGTCTTATAGTCCTGTGTGTATAGTATTTTTCTTGAGAAATTTGTCTATAATAAAATTTTAATTCATTCCAGAGTACTGAGTGATAGCCAGATAACTGATCAAGTCAAAATGGCCATGATGTGTGAAGAAGAAAGATCAACACATGAACCCCTCACCTTCCTCAGAATGCAAAACCATCCAATGGCAATGACCATAATTTTCTCCAGGCCCCTCACACCAGTTTTCAATTTTTTTGTATACTGCTGGCATATTTCTTAAAGCAGAAAACCCACGTATGGACCAAAAATGCAAAATAATAAAAATTGGCCCCAAAGCAAACATCTTCCCATCTTATACGCATCAGATTTTGTAAATAGTTTATGCTCTGTGGGGGCGGACAAAGTAAAAAGGACCCCCCCCCCCCCAGAAATGTGGTACACGTACATATGGACGTTTCAGGTAACAGAAGAAAATTATGGCTTGCATATTTGTAAGCTTTGTTAAAGCTGGGAAGTCGGTTACTCTATGGGAAGATATGGCACTTCTTTCTCATATTTTTCTCTTTTTCTGCAACTTCCTTTCAGGAGGAGACAAAGAAACACCTTTTACCAAACCCCCCAAAAATCATAAATTCATGGAAACAAAACAAACCCGAACATAAAAAAAAAACAATATAGTGGTGAAGAGACTCGTGTTAAAATTTTTTCTAAAGGCAAATGAAAAAAGCCCAACACCAAAAAATGAAATTTTAATTTTTAAACTTACTCATCCTTTGTGATGGAAATCAGTTTTTACTGGCACGGTTACTGTTGTGTATTAGTACTTATAATAGTGAACCTGATTACAGAAATGTGAATAATTTTATCTTATTTCTCTTCAGTGCACGTTACTGAAGAGTTAAAGGGAGAAAAGAATCTTTATATATATATTTTTTAAAGCGGTCATTAATAGTATGTATGCAAGATTCCAGATCTTTTTAGTGAAGCTACTACCGGTTATGATTTATTATCAACCTCCTAACTGCATTATCTGAAAGTGATCAGTGACTGAGGAGATCAAGGTGGTCAGATCACAAACGAGTATAGAAGTCCCTCCACCAGTACCAAAAAAAAAAAGTTCTCCAATTTATAAATTCTTTTGTATGAATTGGGGAAATTCTCAAATAAAATCTCCCCCCCCTCCCCCAATTTTTCTTCTTTTTTTTTTTCATGAACATTTAAACGCCATCTGATTATGATAAATCACTTTTTCTTTCTCCTCATTAAATTCACTTGTATCTAAAAGCTTGGTGTTTAGAAACTTCTAAAATCAAAGTGGAAGAAAGAACAAAAAATACAAACTCTGGGTAGGTGCTGTACAAATTAATTTTAATAGACTTAATTCTGTCTTATGTCCAGTTATCTGGTCCTCTCGCCATTCTGAAAATGCTTGTGGTACTGGATGTGATGGATACAGGAAGTGGGGTGTCCGTGTTTCTTCGATATAATGCCACCTCCAACAGATTTCTAGAACATTCTGAAAGAAATGGTGGTTTGGTGTGGTGGAAAAATAAATTGGTGCGACAAAAAATAAAGAGTAATAATAAATTGCTTTTGGTGAAATACTCTCTTCTTTTTTTTTCTTCTTTCTTCTCCTTTATTTCATTTAACTTTCTCTTTGGGTGTTATTCACATGTAAATATGACAGAGAATCAATTACTATGTTGTGAAAAGGACTTTGTTTTAACGATTTGTGAGGTACATTCTTTTATAATGTTATGCAATGATCACTTGATTAATACACCTTTGTTCAGTTATGATTTTTGACAGTCCAGCTTGCATGTTGTAATCAATCGACGATATTCTTATTCCATATTTAGTTTGTTTCTTCATATGTATATTATGCTTTCATTGTTAGTTGTAGTTAGCTTATTATTTAAATGTAGAGTATCCTATCGTGGCTCAGTAATAAGTGCCTGCCTGTAACATGTAGAGAGTTATGCATTCTGAATCCTGCTGAGATTCAGAACAAAAGATTTTAATTTTGAATGTAGTATGCTCATAGGTTTTATTTTTCCAATTTTATATTATAGATAAAAATTGTATTGCCTAAATAATGAATTAAACATGATAAAGTTCAACCTTGCATGCATCACGACTTATAGAGAACATTTAATTAGTAACACCTGTTTTTAAAAAAAAGATTTTAAAATGTTCACTATTGGCTTATTTTTTTTATTAAAACCTGTTGTTGGGCCTAAATTATTCAATTATCCTATGCCCATGAATATATTAGACATTCTGCAGATAATCTTTTCAACAAAATTATTGCAAGTTACACAAATATATCTCCTATTTGGCAGTAACTGTTGAATTTTCACAGGTTCTTATAGTTTTAATCAATACGAGGTCTGTCCGGAAATTATCCAGCCATTGAATATTAACGAAAAAAAAATATCCTACCTAGGGCAATTAGTCCCCTACATAAAACCTCACACACTTATCCTAGCGTCCCTTCCATTTTTCAAAACAGTCTGCAATGTCCTAGAAATTGCCATTCCCTTGTTACATTCCCCTTAATCTTGTCCAGAGTTTGCAATCTCTTCCCCTTTCAATGTGTGATTTAAGCTTTGGGAAAAGCCAGAAGTTGCAGGGAGCCAAATCTGGGTGATGTGATGTTTTGCCCCCCAAAAAACCTTGATGCATATTTGCTGATCTACTCACTCGGTCATTGCGAAATGCAGTTTAAGTAACCCCACAGGAAAGTGTCTGTTCATGTATGTGTAGTGAGATCCCCCCTCTGATTAATTGCCAATTTACATCAAGGCTGCAAAACTGGTTCTGGAGATATTCAAAATGGCTGGATATAATTTTTATTTGATTTTTTTTATATATATATATATATAGTTGTCCCATAAAGCTTGTAAATAAATATCCTTCCTGATGCTGTCCATAAGGAATGTTTTAAAACTTTGATGGCAGCAGAAGGGATTATAGAACCTTATTCATACACCTGTAAACAATTTATTCCAGAATTTGTATGTCAAAATATTTTTATATTAAAATGGTTGCATGAAATCAATGATAAATTTAATTTTAAAACTATGATCATTAGACAATTGAACCATGCTATTTTTTTTTTTTCTTTAAGTAGATCAAATTTATTAATTTAAGCTTGAGGAAAGTTTAAATAATTACTTAAATATCTTGATTAATCAAAGTAAATCAAATTCAGATTATAACATAATTTGAATTTAATTGTAAATTTATTTCTCTGCATGATTTGCGATTATGCATTTTCTTTACAGTATTTGTCCAACTCCATTCCAAGTTGGAGTTGACTTTGTTCTTGTTCTTGTTCTTGTTACAGTGGAAAAACAATCCTCACTAAATTTAGGGGAGGAAACTCTTCACTGTTTGTCTATCCTGTCACGTTAAACCAAACATATATAAAATTAACATTTGATTTGACAAATTTTGTCGAAATCACTTTGTCCCAAGAATATCTCCAAAAGTTCTCAATGAATTTTAATGACATTTTGTTGAATGGTTGGCCATGGGTTAAGGAAGAATTGATGAAATTTTGGGTGGATCCAGGGACTTTTTTTTTTTTCGATAGAGAGAGATTTGTTTTATAAATTTTTTGGATGGATCCTGGAATTTCTTTTCCTCTCAATTGAAAAGAAATCCTTGGATCCACCCCAAAATCTCATCAATTCTTCCTTAGTCAATGGCCCACCATTCGACAAAATATCATTGAAAACTTTTGGAGATATTGTGAGGACAAAAGTGATTTAGACAAAACTGATATTTGCTCAAGTGATGTTGCAATAATCATCTTCAGTCGGAATAGAAGTAGGAGTGGTTTGACAAGAATATATAAACAAGACTGGTCAGTGTTGTTGTTTACTCTTTTGGAGCATAGGGCTGCGACCATCCTGTCACAATTTCAGTAGCAAGTTGATTTTTTTATGGGCGTGGAATTGCTAGCCCTACGCCAACCCTCCTTTTATCTGGTCTTGGAACCAGCTATGTTGACTGCCAGGAAATATTTTTTCACCTTTCTGTCAGAGTAACCTTCTCTTGGGCTAAAGGGCCCCAAACTGCTCCGTTATTACCCATAGCTGGGAAGAGAAATGGATTAATGCCTTTCCCAAGGACGTTAGTGCAAAGTAAACAGCCTCGGCTGAAACTCGAACTCTGTCCGCCGATTCCGTTTTCCATGCCGGTAACAGTTCCGCTACTCCGCACCTTCATGTTCTTGTCATTGATGCAACTAATTTGTTTAAATAAAGCCTAGATGCTCATATTACTTTTGATATTTGAAAAAGAAATTTACCTCACTGAAATAGTATGAAACAAATATAGGCCGGGGGCCAGCAGGGCCTACCGTGGACCCCGCCCCCATGATTCTAAATTTAGGGACATGAGGAATTCAAAAATCCACTTTATTTTACCTTAAAT
>VCCN01000462.1:741995-754050 GCA_006491835.1 Architeuthis dux | reverse complement strand
TTACACTGATATGCCCGAAATTTTACTCGCTTTTGCCCGAATTACACTGATTCGCCAGAAACCTTACACAGTTTTGCCCGAATTACAGTGATTTGCCAGAAATTTAACACGTTTCGCCCACCCGCCGCCTACTAGCTCGTACGCCTTTGATAGACATAAATGAAAGGAGATGTCTACAGTACAAACGAAAGTTAATGTATTAATGTTTTTATTTGGGGGGGAATGAGGTGTATTAATCTTTGATTATAAAAAATACTGATTCATTTTTGTTAAAGTGGTTAAAATTAGATACGTAGGTACATCAACAAGTCCGTAGCCTAATAATGAAAAAAAAAAGCATTTATTTTGCGCATCAAATATTTACTATTCAACATAATCTCCTCCCTTGCCAATGCACTTATTTCAGTGGTGAATATGAAAAATAGTATAGATTGAACATCATACAGTACAAATGTACGATAAAAATTCAGCTAATAACTACGTGTCAGGCTATAGACGGCCGTCGTATATTTGAGCCAATTGTTCTCTCATTCTTTCTTTGCCTTGTAAGGAACAGACATTGGCCAACAATCGGAAGAACTGATGGCAACCCGTACACACATACACCAACATGTACGTTCAGATACATACATACATAAACAGAGAAAAGACTCAATCATATTTTGAATTAAGCAGAGACAAGTAAACAAAACTCAACTTCGCGTTCGTTGAAAAGGAAAAAAGATCTTGCAAGCGCCAAAGGTTCTGATTAACAAACTTTTCGAGTGACTCCTTTCCAAACCCTCCCAGTTTCTATAGCCAAAAAGATGGCGGTATTCTTTCACAATAATCGATTTATTTACTGGGGTTGGGGGGCAGTAAATAAATCAATTATTGTGAAAGAATACCGCCATCCTTTTGGCTATATCCTTGGCTATGTACAGGGTGTTTCAAATAAGATTCAACCGACTTTTTGACAACTCCTCTAAAAAAACATTTTAAACCTAAAACTAATCCCACCCCCCAGTAAATAAATCAAATTGAATGGATGCTCGAATGAGGCTAGCGCATAATGCAATCTTTTCTACTGCTAAATACTATTGTCTCTGATTATGGGATTCGTCCTTCATGAAACACCCTGAATATGTACATATATACACGTTCCCTTTTTGACAACTCGTCTAAAAAACATTTTAAACCTAAAAACGAATCTCCCCAGTAAATAAATCAATTATTGTGAAAGAATACCGCCATTTGTTTTGGCTATAACCTTGGCTATATAGGGGGTGTTTCAAAAAGGATGCAACCGTCTTTTTGACGACTCGTCTAAAAAACATTTTAAACCTAAAATCTATTTTTTAAAGATACAAATTAGAAGAAATGTCACAAAAAGATGCTAATTACACATACATCTTAACTTTACAATAAATGTTGAAAGTGATTTCCTTTAACCTTGGTGCAGCTCCGTACATGTTTCATTGCATAAACGTTTCCTTACATTGAAAAAGAGCTGACACAACACAAAGGAATGGATGCTCGAATGGGGCTAGCGCATAATGCAATCTTTTCTACTGCTAAATACTATAATCTCCGTGCACAGTGTTGTCACGTAACTAATATTGTAGCAAAAAAAAGAAGAAAATACACGTTCGCGTAGATTCTACCCTGTTATCCTTAGGGTCTCGTCCTTTATGAAACACCATGTGTATGTACATATAGACACACACACCACAGTACGTTTTTCTGTCCGGTGAAGCTATCCTTCGACGAAAACGTCTGCAGAAGCCATCAAGATCGATCGTTTCTCCTAAGACAAGGCTTCTCTTTCATAAGCGAGATCCGGCTGATTTTATTACTAGCCCGCACGTACTCCTCCTGGACTACCTTGGGACTCACTTCGCCTCTTTAATTTATTTTGTTTCATCAAACGTGTTCTAAAACCCTGACTGGAACTCCGACCAGTGGCAAGCGCTACACACACAACGTTATTTCATCTTATATTCGGCATGTATACTTTGGTAGTGTTGAAGGCTATACAAGTCATTAACGGATACAGCTCTGTGGTAACGCATGGAATTACAATTCACAAACATTGACATTTATTGCAGTTTCGCTTTTAGACCAGAATTTGAAAAAAAAGAAGAATGGGTCATTGTATCCTGGAATACAACAGATTTACATGAACAGAACATGCGTCATTGTATCTTGGAATACAACAGATTTATATAAACAGAACATGCGTCATTTTATCCTGGAATACAACAAATTTATATAAGCGAAATAATATATTTTGTGTAAAATAGCACCTATTTCATGTTGTACGTTGTATTAATCGGTGCATTGTTATAAAAGAATTAGTAATGTAATCATATTCAGAAGCCTCGAGTCGCTTGTGATCTTTGTGTTGCAAACAGGTAATGTTCTTAATCTAATTCTATAAACTGTACCGCTTATTATTATTATTATTATTATTATTATTATTATTATTATTATTATTATTATTATTATTATTATTATTCATCATCATCATCATCATCATCATCATCATCATCATCATCACTTTTACAATATGCAATTTACATTACTACCCACGTATAGGTTATTGATTTGATTGACATGGGGAAAACTGTGTCATATTTTATGAGAAACAAAGTCTGACTCAAACTATCTACAAGAACAAATGAAACTGGCTACGGCCAATGTTTAACCAGGAACCGTTTTACGTAAGTAAATCAATAAGTCCGATGAAAGTAAATCAATAAGTCCGATGAAAAAAGCATTTATTTTACACAACAAATATTTATTTTTCAGCATAATCTCCCCCCTCGTCAATGTATTTAATTCAGTGACATATATTAATCGCATAGTCGAACATTATACAGCGAAAATGTGTCAGGCTGTGGATTTATTGATGTACGCTAGTATTTTGGGTTTTTTCACAGTCAAGACATGGTTAAACTGTCAGAACCAAATAGAAAACAATGAAAAGACGGAAGGAACCTTTTTTGTCAAACTCCAAGACACAGTCAGGAGTTGACTTTACTTTCCTACCGAAACAAGAACAAGAACAACAATCCTCACCAAGATTTGCTAGGCTGGTCTCTTACTAACTGAGCCAAAATGTTAAGTCTTAGATATTAAGGAAATTGTATCATATTTAATATATATACAATACAAAAGTTGCAGTAATCATCTTCAGTCGGAATAGAAGTTGGAGTGGAGTTTGACCCTGCAGCAGCCAGTCTTATCATAAGGATTATTGCTATCTGTGAAGCTCTTGGAAATGAGTGATAATACTCCTTTTATTATTTTATCAAGGTTCTTTACATTCATTATTGGGTAAATCATTATATAACACCAATTATTTCGTTTATTCTGTATCATCAAAATATATTTATTATTTTGAATTTTATGTTTAATCTGCAGAGGTGTACTAGGAAATGTCCACGGCTCCTGTCAGTTATTATTGTTATTATTATAGTCGTAGCTGTAGTTTTATAATCATCATCGTTCTCATTTTTATAATTATGATTAAATTCAACTTTCTGAAATAAGACTTTATATTTAGACTGTAGTGGTTTCAAGACACCCCATTCACAAACTGCTTTGAAATATAAATATACACATATATATAGAAGCGGCTAAGAATTCTTGCGAGTGAGACGATCTTGAGTTTCAACTTGTTCCATCATGTGCTTAGCGACAAATCTTTTATAAGCCCCTTCTCCTCAGACTGATAATGGTATCCAATTTGCGATGATCAGAGATTAAACATGGTCGTACTAG
Source organism: Architeuthis dux (assembly GCA_006491835.1). Taxonomy (NCBI): domain Eukaryota; kingdom Metazoa; phylum Mollusca; class Cephalopoda; order Oegopsida; family Architeuthidae; genus Architeuthis; species Architeuthis dux. The sequence continues at coordinate 750,285 of VCCN01000462.1, read as the reverse complement.
CGTGATATTATTAGCTAGCGTCGGGTCCATCGTTCATGTTTAGTTACAACCCAAAAACGTGACGGTTGGCAAACGAAACAATTTAATGTGTGACTTGTTATACTAAATGGGGATCTATTCTGAACAGAATCTTTGATTGTACTTTTCCATATTGGTGCTCTAGTGATTTGGAAATCCTTTCAGTCTTGCAGACTTGAAAAGATAATGATATTGCTTATTGGAAATTTCTGGTTAGTTTCGTATATACGAGGTCTATTTCGAATACCTCGAGAACCGGTTGCTCGGCTTTGATGTAACTTGGAAACCAATCAATTGACCTTACTGCACATGCATGAGCAGGCATTCTCCCGTGGGGTTACCAGTGAGCTTGTGTACTGTATGACCTTCGCATTCACAATGACTCGGCGAGTTATTCTTCACGTCTCCTGCAGGTTTCTTTTTGCAAAACATCGCATCACCCATATCTATCAGCCTCCTACAGTCCAGATTTGTCTCTCTGTGAATTCTGGCTTTCCCCAAAGAGATTTCAGATCGTGGACGAAATTACGCGACGATGCAGCTGATGGCGATCCCGGAAAAGGACTTTGCAGTCTGTGTTGAAAAAGTGGAAGAGACGATTGGATAAGTGTATGAGATCCAAAGGGGTGTACTTTGAAGGGTACTGAGACACAATTGCCCTAGGTTGGCTATGTGTTTGTTCATATTAAATTGCTATATTCCTTTGTTCTTGGTCACTGTCACTGGCGCCCGCTGCTGCTATCAGCAGCATCTTCCGGTCTTGCCTCGACAATACTTCCGATACCAACGAAACTCCCGCTGCTGCTGGTATGTATCCGCTTATATTGTTGTAGCTGTTCTTTGTCTTGTCACCTGAACTCATACCTCCCATGCATTAAAAAGCTTTCACCTCTAATGGTCCGAACAGAGACAGCAACCCAAAGAAAACTTGTTGCTATGGGCTCGATTCGATTACACTGGTAGACAATTACTACTGCAGTGAGTTCGTTTCTCACAGAGTGCTCCACGGTTGTGGCCTTGTGCCAGACTAAGCTAAGCTTACCAATGCCCAAGGTGGTAAGAACCGGATTACTCTCTTCTTTAAAGGTGTGTGTATGACGAAATGTTTGGATGGTGACTTTTTGGTAGTTGGAAACCTTTCTCTCTCTGCAATCTTTATCTGTCACTCTATTTCTTTCATGTTTCTCTTTTAAAAAGCCTGCCATATACACATTCTTTTCTGTTCGTATTGTTCTATTACAAGTCGAGGGATTAGCTTCTTTCGTTCGTTCTTTGGTTTTATGCTTTCTTCCTCTCCAACAGAGACAGTTAAAAAAATGCAATGGACATCAGTTAGTAAACATTTTAAAAAAGAAGATATTTTCGACTGAGTTAATGGAACACGACTGATGACTCTTTGAGTGCGACGTCCCTTCATGTGGAAATCTGTCCAGTACGTTTCTCTTCCAAATTTATGGCTTTATAAACACACCATACTACCACGCGATACGATCTGACCACCTGCGGCTTAAGCTGTTTAATTAGGATCGGTCGATGTCATGGTAATATAATTCCTATTATAGGGTCACTTTATACGTAAACAAAGACTGTTTACTTGTGCCAAAAAACGTGAGAGAAAGGAATAAACTGAAAAAAAAGTCTCACCCCTACACTCACATACACGAATATAATGTGGTTCTCTATGCCGACAGTATGAAATCAAATGATGGATACTTTTTATATCCGACAGAATATGATAATTATAAAGACATTTATTAGTTGAGAACTTATATTTGCCCGGCGCCAGTGTGAACGACTGCTAAACGAGCGGCCTAAATCGTAAATGTGAAAAAAGAAACTAATTCCGTGTGGGGATCGAACCCGCGTCCACCCTGGAAGCAACCTTATACGCAGGTTCTGCTCTACCAACTGAGCTATGTATAATGGATAACTAGCTACAAAACCATTAACAAAGCAATTACTTCTGAACACGATGGAACTAGGAGATACTTTATTATAAAGGAAAGCAGTACACGTTTGTAAAACAAATAATTAGCACAGTACTGTTAATTACTTTATCACCGAGCAAAAGTCCTAAGTGTATTTTGGAATAGACCGAAATATTTGAAGACCTAATCAAACGAACATATCATCATTATCAAACGCAAATTTTAACCTTTGAATTCTTTAAATGCATATGAATACACGTAATCTCAGCCAGAACTCGAACTCGGTAATCCGATTCCGTTTTTCGCAACGATAACTATTACACTGGAAGGGTTAATTACATAACAGGTCTGGTTAGTCACTCAATAGAAACCGTTATGTGACCAACGTCTTTTGGCAGCATGCCATGTTGAGGGTGATCAATTAAATCTTTAAAAAAGGGTGATCAATGAATAAATTACTTCTCTCGCCTTTTGTTGGGCCGTGATCTCTAAAAAAACTTTGAATTTTCCAAAAAACAAGACACAGACTAAGGGACCAATTTAGAATAAACTTACATTGTAAATTGAACCCCCCCCATTACAAACCTATTTTGGGGGAGAATTTTCAAAAAGCTTTTTTCTTGACATAATAAGGAGTAAATGTTTAAATTTTCAGCTCCATTGGTGTGGCCTCTATGTAGACAGCCAACCAGCAATCCAGACCGACTTGGAAACTGAAGAAACCTATCTTGACAGTTTTGGTTGACGGTTTCTAATAGCATAACACTGTGTATAATTTTTTCTCATTAATATATTAGAGTGTAGCATATGACGGTGTTTTAATGTTAGGAATATAGTTTTGTCATTGTGGGTAATATCAAGTTTTGTCATTTTTGGTCATCCATACTTGAGCTGTTCCATGAGACGCTCATAAATGTAAGAGGGTTTTCATCACATATGGGTAAGGAAAGCTGATTCAATACCCACTTGACCTTTGAACTTAGTTGACAGGTAACAGACACCCGCCCAGAACAAATGTATTTCCACTATATTTCAAGTAATAACTAAGTAATTCTTTTCAAAATCCAGTCAAGTAGTTATTAAATTAGCTAATTTCCGTCGAATCCCACATTTCTGTAGCGGCTACTTTAGATTTTGAATTACAAAGTTAAAATTTTTCTGTTGGTAGACACCAGTCATGATGTAATCAAAGTTAATTTTGGATGACAAAAGTTGACAGTAAAACTGTCTAAAACCTGCCTTAAGTACGCAAAAGTAAATTTTATTTTTTATAACTAATTCTTTGCATTTTTCAATAAAAACTAAAATTAAAATTTCAAAGAAGATATCTAAAGTATTGAAATACGTTTCAAAATCTTTATGAAGAAAGTCCTTGATCGTTGCCACAATTTTGTAATTTTTCTGTACCAACCTAGTTGAGATGAACAGCATATGAATTATACCATTGTGCAGACATATTTTGTGGTTATGTATGCAAAATATGATTTGGTCTATAGTCTTAGATATGAACAAAAGCATAGCGTGACATATTTTGTGCGTTACAAAGCAACGGACACAGGCCCATATAGATATTAATAAAGGAACATAATCCAGCGAAACTACACAACCTGTTAATGAAACTGCCAAATTAGTGTGGCTTGTTTTGTGGTTGAAGTAGTTATGTATTTTTCACTTAAAAAAATTCGAATGCTGATATTATCAGAGAGGCAGATCCTCCTTATTTGAAAGATTGGCGTAACACAATCTTCCTTGCCCAATTTACCTCCACGCTCAACCATGCTGGTCTCGTACCGTACTAAACTAAATAAATATTAATAGCTAAGTGAGTGGCTCTAAGTAAGTTTCTCTCTCATTATCATAATCAGCCTTTTAACGTCAGTTGTTGGACATAGACCATCCCCAAAATTCTCCAGATCTCTCCATCGCGGGCGTCACGGTGCCAATATCTCCTGAATCTGTCTAAATCGTCATCTCGTCATCTTATTTTCTGCCGGCCACAGTTTCGCATACGATCTCTGGGAATCCACGTTGTGAGTCGTGATGTCTAGAGGTTGTCTGACATTCTTGCAACATGGCCTGCCAATTACCATTTGAGTTTTCTAATGGATTCTATGGTATCTCTGGCTTCTGTTTTCTCTCTAATATACTGTGCTGTCTTGTAATCTCTCCAAGTGATGTTAAGCATGATCCTTCCTTGTGCACTTTGCATGGTTCTCTTGATTATTTAGTTGTCTCTCTTTTATACTGCATTTGAATTCAATTAATAAGCGTGGAGGAAAAATATCAACTAATAGAAACACAGGTTGACTGACTCAATGTGGATCTTTCTGCTTGCATCAGTGATTTCTCCTGCCTCACCGCCACCCACCACCCGCTAAATTTGGTCGATCTTGTGTCAAACGGTTTGCGCTTGCTTAAAGATCAGACAGAACCAAATATCAGATTTACTGATGAATATAATCGAAAGAGTTAAACAAAAAGAGGTTCATAACAAAGTGGAATATATTTTTTGGTTGACCTGACGTAAGCGCAGCCGTACACAAACGACACACACACACTTGTTTCGCTGATGTGTTGCCGTCTGAAGATTATTCATTTCATTGAATGTTTCATCGCTCTTTATACGTGAACTACCTACAATGAATTCATTTCTTTGTGGATGACGGACAGTCTGTCAATAGACCTTTGCTTCCCTATTCATCACCAGCCATCGGCCAGTTAGCGACATACATTACAAAGGACTGTAGAGACATTGGTTTATGCACAGTTACATAGATAGTGACAAATCATGAATTATCATCATTGTTTGTAAATATTAGCTCGTAGCTAGCTGGTTCTTTGTCTATTGGAAAGACAAATGACTTTGGAATAGTAGTGATAAAGTTTCTGAAGCTGTTTTCTGAAAACTGCTTCAGAAACATTATCATTACTATTGAGCAGTTCAAAAAGTTCTTGGTTAAGCTTTGGCCTGGCATTTTTAGCATAATGGCTGGAGAGGCAATATGAACTTGACTGGGTTTATTTTGTACACGAAATATTTTGGCTTTATTCTGGATCTCTTCTTATTTTCGTGGTTTCTTTTTATTCTTTCATTCGTTTGAAACTTTTAGAATTGTCTTTCTTTCTTATTTATCCCAATTCATTCATTCATTCATTCTTTCTTTCTTTCTTTCCCTTTTCTTTCTATCAACTCTTCCTTCTTCTGTCTACCTTTCTTTGCCAGCTATTTATTTTTTTATACCATTTCTTTCTTTCTTTAACTCTTTATGGGGTAAGTGACTATATATGATCACCTGAGGACCCGTCAGCCACATGCACATATTGTAGCCACAAATACAACATAATCCGCACCAATCTGGTCTGCAAGCTTTGCAAAGTACATTTGTGCTTGAATAAAGACAGAAACTGTTTTGAGGCATACCACACCCCATTAATTAGCATGGTTTGGCCCGCACAATAACATTTTAAAATCAACCCGGTGTTATTTGTTTTATCAATATCAATCTTTTTGTATCTATTCATTACATTGAATGTTATTTTTTAATTCTATGTTTTATTTAACTTTCTACTTTTTTGGTCACTTTTTGGGCAAGGCACCATATATAATCACTTCATCAGAAGGGGCTTTCCCCCCATAAACAAAACAAAAATCAGAAAGATTGCAACTGAAAATATCTTGTAATTAGATCTACTTTAACATACAAAAAGGTTGTTTTGATATCTAAAATATGTTTAGGGGTGCCCTATAAAGGGTTAACACGTTTCTTTGTGAATTATTTATCTTTCTTTCTTTTCCGAATTCAGTAGTTTGTTTACCCCTACTTTGTTTCTTTTATTTGTATTACACAGTTTTAAAAATGAAATCTCTAAAATTACCATCAACCAAAATGTAGCTGAAGATAAGATCATTATTATTATAAAGGGCAACTTGATTAAATATAATTTAAAGTTAATGAAAGTTAATAATCAAGTATAAATATGATAGGAAATATGAATACAAATAAATTGCCCGAAAATCAGTGGCCACGGTGCAACATTCAAATACTGATGATCCACCGTTTTTCTACACGACGAACAATATGAACAGCCAATAAAAATACAATCTATCTCTCTTTCTATCTATCTATGTGTGTATGCTACTTGGCTCGGTTTCTCTGAACGGTAGAAGTTTTCAACAACCAATGTTCAAGTTCAGTTAAAAGTAAAGCTTCGAATATTGAATGTGAAAAGATGGGAGCAATACAATCGTCCTCTATCTTTAACAACTATTACATATTTATACTCTCAAAACCTGTGATACACATTTAATTTATCTCAGGTCGGATAAACTGTTGGCCCTAGCGTTAGTACACGATGTTCGCATCCTGATAAAGTCTAGGAATTTGAATGCTCATTTTCAAGTCAGGCGGATGTGAGATTGTCGCTACAAGATCTTCGTAGCTCTTTATCTTCGGTAAATTCATCTACTTTTAAAATCTGCAATACTTAAGAAATCTCTCTCTCTCTCCTCCTGTCTCTCTGTGTTTTTGTATACATGCCACCAATATTACTCGAAATAAATATTATTGCTAAAAAAAGAAAAGAAAGAATGACACCTCTACAAAGAAGACACTTACATCGCTATCCATTTCCGTATAGATAAAAGATATGAACATGATCACGAAATCTTTTTTCTCAATCTTTCGCTTTGTGTTTTTGCAACGAGCCTGTTCCACCAAAGTTTTCTGTGTCTATGAAACAAAGCCAACCAATATGTTTGGCTTTCCATCATCTTGTCAGTGTCACTAAGTTTTTTAAAAATTACTTTACTTGATGTGTTGGGATATCAGTTTCAGATTGACAAGACTTTTATTAGTATTTATTTTACATACAGACAGAACAAACCAGCATTTACATTACAAGTAGCCATAGCAAATATCTATCACACAGACGAGATGTTACCCAACAGTTCGTGGAGATTTAACAGGGTGCGCGGATCAAAACGTACTACGTACTTTTCTCGTTACCCCTTGTGAGCAGTAATCCTTGTGAGGTGGGTACATACATACATACATACATAAGGGGACTACTTTTAATGACACGGTGGAAACTAGGTGTTAGGGTAAGTAATTTAAAAAAGGTTAAATTCCCTGAACTTTTTGATAACGCCTCTTAAATACATACCTACATACATACATACATACATATGTACAAATGCTCCCGGGTACGTGATGGAGAGCAATGGCTTTACATTATCTCATAGACCACTGCTTGTATATTATTTTGGCCTTGTGCCAGACGTATATAAGCTATCTACATACTAAAGCTAACTTTCATTACATAAACTCTCAGTCACATATGTAAGTATACATACGTACACGCATATGGAAACTCGCTCAAACCCAATGCATACATACACACACATATACTTGAATACTGGGCGTGAATACGTATACACATTTAATTAGAAATAGTCAACCAAAACTGTCAACATAGGTTTCTTGAGTTTTTAAGTTGGTTGATCTGGCTGGCTGGATATGTACGTATATATGTATGTATCCCGCGTACATGCCGCACCGATGGATCTAGAGTGCTGAAAATTAGAACATCTAGTCCTTATTGTGTCTAGAAAAAAACATTTTTGTTTTTTCACCCCCTCCCCCAAGGGTTTAGTAAGGAGTTCAATTTACAATTTAAGTTCATGCTAAATTGGTACCTATATTATACCCGGTGCGTTCACGCTTGTTTTTGTCTTTTTAAATTCAGACTCAAATCAATAATCTATGAAGGCAACCAATGAGCATTAATCAATTCATTTTCTGCGTATTTCTTTATTCCACACCATGGTGGAACTTTTAAAATGTTCTGTCGGGAAGTATATCAGTCACTGCGCATGCAAAAACTGAACGTACATCACATCCATAAACATAGATTTTGTATTAATATAATTATAACAAAACTGACTTAAAGTCCACAATATTTATCAGCCGATTTCATTGTTAATCTGATTATACAGATTCTCTAACTTAATATAATCTCTGTGTGGATGAGTGCGAATCTATGCATTTACAACAACAACACATACACATATGTATATGGATACGAAGGTGGATCAAAAAGTCCGTAACCTGACACGTAGTTATTAGCTAAGTTCTGATCTGAGATTTTCACTGTATAATGTTCGATTTATGTGATTATTCACCACCGAATTAAGTACATTTACAATTAATGCTTTTTGCATCATTAGGCTGCGGACTTATTGATGCACCTACGTACATTCATATATGCATATTTGTATGTGTGTCTAGATATAAATGCACGGTCATATATGTGTATGTACTGCATGCACGCGTGCACCAACCTCC
>VCCN01000462.1:534175-548257 GCA_006491835.1 Architeuthis dux | reverse complement strand
TACAAAGTATCTAAAGATAATCCAGAATAAATTATATTTAATGATATCGAATTGTGTAAAAAACTAAGTCTTAAAGTAGACGATAAGTTAACAACACTACCTATTATGTATTGGATACCAGAAATGCACCAAACACCAACCGGTGCTCGAGATATTATAGGATCTAAGCTATGCAGTACTAAACCTCTAAGTAAACCAATTTCGAAAATCTTCAAACTAATATATAATCTATAGATACAGGGATTCCATAGGAAAAGTAATTCTATAGTAACCTTAATCTAGTCAAAAATAATTACCAGTCAAAAATAAACTGGATAATTTTAATGCTAGAAAAAAGGCAAAATCAACCTCTACATTTATACTTTTGTACTCTCTATACCAAAGTTCCACACAAATGCCTCATTATAGAACTGAATAATATAATAGCTCTAGCATTTGCAGGAGGTCATACCAATACATCAGCGTTACAAACTCGAAAGCATTCTGGTGCAAAACAATAAACAACAATAAACAACAAACCATATTTCAATAAATCGACACTTAAAAGTACCGCAAGTCACCTAATAAACGAAAGTTACTTAAAAATCGGTAACGAATTACTGCTACAACCAATTGGGATCCCCATGGGTATCGATCCTGCACCTTTCACGGACATGAATACAAATTTATGTCATCACTAATTAAATATAATATAGGTAGAGCATAAAATTTCCACGGGTGTATCCGCTTTATAGATGATTTATGCTGTCTGAATGATACAGATGATTCCGGGAAAACCTTTACACAGATATACCCTAATGAACTAGAACTCAAAATTGAACACAAAGGCGAAAGAGCAACATTGCTCGATTTAGATATCAAGATTGAAAAAGGAGTATTTATATACGAGTTGTTCGATAAACGGGATGCATTCCCATTTCACATAGTAAGGATGCCACAAAAAAGCAGTGATATACCGTCATACATTTTATATGGATCAATTCTAGCAGAATACCTAACAATAGCAAAATCAACCCTACAAATTACGGACTCTATAGAAAAAAGTACCAACTTAACAATCAGAATGGTTAATGGGAGACCAGTAAATCTATGAATAGACACCCGATGATATTCAAACGATATAATATGGAGCAGGTAGAAATAAGGAGTAAGATTCAACAACACATCTACCAAAATAACAGTAGGGAAACAAACCAGTAGAATATAGATTCGAAACACGGATCAAATTAGATAAGAAACCGGTTCCGTGGAATTCCAATTCAGTAAAGCTATGAATAGACACCCGACAATATTCAAACTGGTGGTTACACTTTCTGCGTTATCGTAAAAAGGTGTTTGAGTTATGCTAAGAACATTTAGGCGGAAATCAACGATCATCCTAGACCAAGGATGGGGAACCTTTATTGTCGTCTAATAAGGCCGCACCCAAGAAATATTTAGTATGTTTACAGCAAAATCTAAAGTTCTAAACTTTTGGTTCAGAATCTATGCCCTAATTTACCTCTGTCAACGAAGTTGAAAAGAGGTATATGTTTTTGGTCACGTCTGTTTGTTGGTTTGTTGGTTCGTCTGTTATACGCTCATGAGTGTCCACACGATATCTCCAATAGTACTAAATGAATTTCATTCAGATTTTCTGGAAGGGTGGACAATAGGAAAACGAAGATCTGATTTGGAGCCGATCCATGCACAATTAACTCCCCTACATCGTAGTTATACGTCCAAACCACATAATTTCGCAAAAATGTTATGTCTGTCCACATGATATCTCCAACGGTTCTCAATTAATTTCTATGAAATTTTGTGGAAGGGTGGTCTACAGAAGAAATGATTGATTGGGAGGATCCATGCACAAATACTTCCTCTAACAATGGCGTTGGATGAGGTGTGCGCTTTCTGAGTGCTTACTAGTTTAATTAGTATATACTACTTAAAAGAAATGAAAAACTTTACTAGCCTTTTAATGACTTTTTAGATTGTTTTTTTATGAGAAAGCATTGGGATATCCGGCTTTAAAGTAGGTGCGCAATTTTAATTGGTCTTCCAGTTGCATATTTATTATCAGTTGCGGCGCTAGGTCCGATTGCGCCCCCCAACCCCCGCAATTCTTTTTTTAGATTTTTCACATTATTTATTTAGATTTTTCAGTGCTTCTCAGATAAATTGCCCCCAGAGCTCCGCACCGCCCCCTCGCAGTTGCGATCTCTGCGGGTGCCACAGCTGTTATTTGGGCTTTAATTTGGGCTTTAATTTGGGCTTTAATTTGGGCTCTCAAAGTGTTGTTTAGCCATCTTGGACTTCGAGAAAAGGGAAGACTTGAAACTTGGTTTATAAAAATATGATGATATATTTTTATTGCATCAGATACATCGTGCCGTGGCGGAGAATGAAGAGTGGGAGAGAGATAATGTGAGTCGACAGACTGTTATTAACAGTGAAATTCGCCGTGTGTTCCCAAGCCTAGGTGCTCTCTGTCTCTCTGCCTGATGAGGGCGCCTATGTGGCCTTTATGGGGTTCGGACGCCCACGCTAGTTTTCCTACCACCACCTGCAGCTCAGGGTTCAGTCGATATCCGGTTTATCACTTTTGAACACCTGTTGTGTCTGTTCCCGGTCCTCGACACCTTGCAATTTGGGGTTTTGGTCGATATTCTGTTTATGACTTTAAACCCCTGTGGGGGTCACATCTGTGACCCCCGCCCACGGCTGCCTAAATATCTAACAAAAGAAGTCTTAATTTGGGTGAGATACGAAGAAGTGGATTCACAATGATAAATTGTGGAAAAACAAGAAACCATTCGTTGCGCATGTTCTCAGAGGCTAGGATATTCAACTGCAGATTTCTTGCTATCAAACACAGATTTCAAAATGTTATCTCCAGAGGGCTCGATCAACTCTATTTCCAACTCTTCTGGTGCCTCGAGTACATCAACTACATGGGTCTGAAAAGCTAATTTCAGAATGGTATCATGGTTTTCAAGATCTGTGAATCTTTCATTGTATTCTTTAATTAATGTGTCAATAACTAATTTGTATTCCTCAAAAGATTCATAAGAATACTCCTCATCTTCCCTAATTACTTTTCTTAGTCGAGGGAAGTGTTCTTGAGAAAGTTTTAACTGAGCAAGAAATGATCTAAAAAAGGTTAGCTTCTTTCTAAATGCCTGAATTATTTGCCACGTGTAATAAATAGATGTACACTTATCTTGAAAAGAACTGTTCTATCACATAGAAACGCGACATTTCTGTGGAAACCTTTGCGAGATAATTCACAATGCTAATTCCTTTCTTGAAAAAACTTAATTATTTATTCCCATAAAGACAATTGCCCTTGCCATAACCACACACTTTGGAATGATATGGAAAATCAACACTAATTATCTCATCATTGATCAGAACATTTGTCGAAATTGTCGATGTCTCTTTGGATTTGCTCAAATATAATTCACAATACCAATAACCTTCTCTAAAGTTTCATTTAAAATAATTGATTGGACACATAGATTTTACTGATGCAAAATACAATGGAACAAAATCATGGCATTTGGATCAGAAAGTTCTTTTTTAAAGAAATGCAATGAATCCTTAGTGCTTCCCTGTCATAGATGGTGCTCCATTAGTACACACACTCACTAAGTTAGAAGAATTTAGTCCAACGACATATATCTTTAAAATTATTAAAAATATCAATTTCCCGTGTCTTCCCTTTTATTTTAGTGTGCCCAAAGAAAGTAAATATTCATATAAATGAATCTCCTCTGTTATGGCACGAACAAAATATAATACTCAGTAGATTCATCCAAAGCTACTGAATAATATAGTTGCCTTTTGGATTATTTTGTCAAGTTGGTCTTTTAGGTTGAGAGCTAATTCATGCTGCCGATCAGCATTTGTTCTTCTTGAAAAAGGTATTTCTTTATATTTGTTAAACTTATCAGGATCTAAGCACTGTACAACTTCAATTATGCATTGTTATATTTCTACATCATTAAATGGCTTTCGGTTTTTTTCAACTAAAGAGTCTACTTTATAACTTTCTTCAGTAGTAGCTTTTCCTTGCAGTAGTACTGATTTAAATAGTCGTCTTTGCTTTTGCTCCCCATCTTTTAATTTCTGCAATGCAATCTTTCGAGGCTCGCCTTCTAGCTTAGCATATTTATTTTCCTTATGCATAGTGATGATGTGCATTGTATTTCTTTATTGTTGAAATTGCTCGACTTTCTTCGTAGACATGATAGAGAGGAAAATACAATAAAATAAATCAAATATTAAACACCAATCAATAGAAACACACACACACACACGTGCGACACACCTGGCAGGTACTAACTGATAATAAGTAATAATAATGATTTTACGTGGTACTCAATTTTATTCCAATGTAGATTTATACATAAAACATTAAATTAGATTATTTTTCATTTATAATTGCTATTGTTGTGAATTATTAATTTGTATAAAGCCGTAGGAGGCCGCACATGATGATATAGAAGGCCACAGGAAGGACTAAACAAACATAAGTGTATCATTGGCCCACGTAATACTCTGGAGCTAAACCATCGAAATGAATAAGAATGAACACAGATTGTTAAATTAGTTTTCAAAAGGAATCAATACTTTGAATTAACATACCTACACCCGAGGAATACCACTGCTTTTAAAAATAAGTAATTGCATTAGATAAATTCCTTTTCGAAAATCTCGTAATTTACTATGATCACCGTTAAAAAGTGGAAGCTGAGGTAGTTACACGTTTCCCGTCGAAGTTGGTTTTCGAATCCAGGCAAAATTCAGGATTTTGAATGCCGATTTTCAAGTCAGACAGACAGGTAGGCAAGCCTTTCCCACTTGAAAGATTGGCGAAACACGATCTTCTCCACCTATCTCTACATATTTGGCCGTGTGGCTTTCCCAGTTAATCTGTGAATATAATGAATGAAAGTACTTAGTGAACTGGCCCACATGCTTTCCCCAAACGTTTAAGTGATTTAAACTTTATATGGGTGCCTATTTGAAAAATAAATATCTAGAGATGTCCATAATTAGTTGAGACAGGAGTTCTACTGAGTGATCTTTTGAATAGTTAACATTATTCTTCAAGTAGTCACATCATTATAAATTTGTAATTTGATTGCTTCTTTTGTGAGAGCTTATTATCTTCTGTGGTCTGTTTGATTTGACAGAGATAACAGCTGTAGAAAGACTGAGGGGGGAACGGGGAGTTAAACTAGTTTCAGGGAAAGGGTGTGGTCCGAAGAAAAAAGGTGAGAGGAAAGCTGAGACTGTAGAGAGGGATAAGAAGATGAAGGGCTGAATTGTCAATTGAAGGAAAGAAAAGAAAAGCGAAATCAAAGGAGAAAGTTGAGAAAAGACTAGAAGGTAAAGAAGGGGAAGAAAGAAGGAATAATAAAGAAAGAAAAAAAGAAGAAGAATGAAAGAAGAAAAAAGAAGACAGAAAATAAGTAAGAACAATATATGAAAGAATAATAAGGAGAGCGAGAGAGAGGGGGGTGGTAAAGAAGGAAATGATAAACGTAAAAGGAGAAGCTGAAGCGATAAGAAAACCATGTGCAATATGGCTACTAACTTTGATGACTACCGAATTACAATTATTGACCGTTGTCCTACGGAAATTACGTCCGAACCTTAATCCCTATTTATCGAATAAGCAATCCCGGCTAATCCGTTATGACATACGCAACACAGCCAGGTTGTTTACCTCCCGAGGGACGCTAAATGACTTGTCACCGTTTCCCCAATTTTAAATTATCTTTGTTTCTTTTTAATTCTCTTTCTTTCATTCTTTCTTCCTTTTCCGCCTCTCTTCACTTTGACTTGTCACGCTTGCCCAACACTGGACACATGACAAGAAACTTAAAGCGAGAAAATGAACCAAATAACGTCTTATCTTTGTTGGCTGTCGTAGGAAATGTAGCTCCTTTCGCGCTTAACAATACAACTGAACACAAATGACATCTTCTGTAGTTTTGAGAAGGATCATTAACATTCAAATAGTTCTTCGGACGATTGAACTCCTCCTTGTTGTTTGTGTTGTTAACACGACGTTTCGGCCGATCCATTCTTCTACATTCTTCAGGTGTAAATATCCGAGTGTGATGGGGTAAACAGAAGTTTATTAATTTCGAACTGAGAAGAAGTCCAGATTATTTACAGAGAACGCTGTTGGAAGCAGAGAAAAATCAAAGTAGCAGCTCATATCAACATGTCGACTGATTGCATTAGTCAGACAAGTGCGGAGTTCAACCCGATATGGCTTCCGCTGCTCAACAGACCCAAACCCGACAAGACAAGGACAAAGAAACACCCGAATCCTATGTTATAAGGGTTACCCCCTTCGAAATTAAAAAAGCTTCTGTTTATCACATCACACTCGGATTTTACACCTAAAGAAGGCCGAAGAATAGATAGGCTGAAACGCCGTGTTAAAATGAACTCATTTATCTCATGCTTGTTATGTATTGACGAATATCTGTATACGAGATCCTATGTTTATTCTAAATACATTTTATTGTTGTTGAGGTCTGATAAAGAAAATCTTATCGAATCGTTGACCGACAAGTGGCATACATTAAAACGGCGATAAAAAGAAATAATTTCATCAAAATACCAAGTTCGACAATTACAGAAATCCCCCGCTTCACGTCATTTCGCTTTTACAAAGGACCCCAAGCTGCCATAGCTTTGAACTGTGTGAGCATCTGCGCTTTATCTCCATTTATTTTGTGCGTCCGTATTTTAAGGTAACAGAACATCCCAGGAAAGCTCTTAGCATAACATTGGTAGACATAGAAGAAGGTTATTTTGGGGATCTGGGAACGCTCAAAATTTGTTCTTATGTAAATTAATGGTAATTGCTTCTTCGCGTAACGGCATTTCGTCTTACGAAAGGTTTAATAGGAATGCTATTCCGGGGGAAACCTGTACCTGCTTCTTTCTTTACGAAAGATTTTTTAAAAATGTACTTATTTATCATAACAGTAAGTGACGTGTCAATGCTTTAAGCAAGCAACCGTAACAACTAGAGTAACAGTCCAGACA
This sequence comes from Architeuthis dux, assembly GCA_006491835.1. NCBI lineage: Eukaryota > Metazoa > Mollusca > Cephalopoda > Oegopsida > Architeuthidae > Architeuthis > Architeuthis dux. Next base: position 541,198 of record VCCN01000462.1, on the reverse strand, counting down.
TGACTCTAACTTCTGTCTTTAGCTTGTAAGAAATGTCACATATACATATAGTAATGTTTATGTATGTATGTATATGTATATGTGTATGTTAAGCCAATAAACATGCCGAATCAGAACCTACCCATCAGCCTCCATTTAACGAGCCGCATTTCCGGTACCGAAAAGGGGAGCTCGGAAGTGAGACCTGGGAAGGTTTCTTCTTCACAGGCAATCACCCTGCAAACACGTGTCTTTGTTTCCCTCCGCTTCTTTTTCTTAAACACATCTAAATACAGTTATGAACCAAACGCGTTCAAACTAAACGCAGCTAAACAGATAAGAACAAACAAACAACAAATGCACTAATATCAGATATAAATATCTACTTGTTTTAAACTTTAAAACATCTCATCAGAAAGCTACTATTTTCAGTCCAAGAGAAGAAGGAACATAAGAAGATGTAAGAAAAATAATCAGAAACGTGGACATATATTTCGTTATCTTTCGACAATATAAAGAGCGTGCAAGACTGTTTCCTTTCTTTTTTTTAATATCTTGATTCAACTAAAATCTGTCAATGATATGTGCATCATTTCATTACTACTGGTTTAAATGATGCTCTCAAGACTGGAAGTTGATATGACAGAAGCTTGTTTCTGGGACCGAACACAAATCTCCTGATTTTAAAATAACCTGATTATATCTAGACCTTGTTCACCCGCAAAAGCTGGTAATGATTGACATCCTTATGGTATCACTATATATCTTGTTCATTCGCAAAAAAGTTGTTAATGAATGATATCCTTAGGGTATCATTATATCTAAACCATGTCCATCCTCAAAGAGGTGATAATAAATTACATCCTCAGGGTATCATTATATCTAAACCTTGTTCATCCGCAAAAAAGTGGTAATGAATGACATCCTTAGGGTATCCTTAACTTGCAAACTCAACACGGTGGGCGATAGGGCGTGAAATAGTAGATAGCAGCTTTTAGGCATAAACCGTATCTTTAACCGGTGGAATTGCAACATGCGATTTCTTTCACAAAACTCAATCTTCTATCATCCATATTTTAGCCAATTGGACGATCGATGATAAATGAACTGGAATAGAAGGGCCCATTGATCAGGATGAAATAGGAATCCAAGGGAGAATGGACGGTCGTGTATTAGCAAGATAATAAGCCAGTAGAATGTACCAAATGTCACGTCGACTACTGACAAGTAATGGAAGTGTCATCGGTAAGTGACTGTCTTCAGAAAACCGTAAAGAATTTGATTGATCATGAAATCCTTGCTGTAATTCAAACGACCAGAAATGTAGATACTGATCTGGAAGTTCTTGGCAAAAAATCCTGGAATTTGCCCTCAGCTTAAAAGTGAGATACATAGATAGATAGAAAGATAGAGAGAGAGAGAGAGAGAGAGAGAGAGAGGGGGGGAGAGAAAAAAGATAGAGAGCGAGAGAGAACCTGGGATAGAGCGATGGAAAGAGGGAGTGAAAGTGAGAGATGGTGTGAAGGTGGAGAATGGATATTAAATCTCCAAGACGTGTTGGTTGAAACTTCATTGTCACAAGTTCTAGAATACGAACAGATCGATTTTAAACCATGACTAAAAATACTGGGGCAGCTAATTGCAAATGTTGTCAGAATCGGTCACTTTGTGATACAAGCACCAACTTTTGCACAGGGACTCATCGAGGGTTAGTTGATATAAAAATAACGTTAACCACTTGAAAATGTAATGCCGCAGGCTAGGTCTCTCTTATCAAATGTATTGATCACAGAACTGTCCCATATCTTGAAAACTATTAAAGACAGAAGCATGCAGCTTTCACCATTCAGTAACATGTGTTTTGAAGATTCATATATATATTTTTTAAAACGACCAAAACCGGCACTATCCGGCTCGGCCCGATCTGTTCGTCACAATATTGAGGCTTAACTAGCAAACACGATAGAAACATGGTGTTTTCACCAATCGATATCCCATTATTTCAAGATTTATTACGTATGTGCCAAGTGTGGAAGTCTTTAGTAGTTGGGGAATTATGGTGTTTTTCTGAAGCAGATTTGGTAATCCTTGCTTATACAGATGTAAAATACGATAGAAAGACTCAGTATACAAATAACGTTATTTTACATCCGTATAAGCAAGGATTATAAAGTTATTTTACATCCGTATAAGCAAGGATTATAACGTTATTTTACATCCGTATAAGCAAGGATTATAAATTTATTTTACATCCGTATAAGCAAGGATTATAACGTTATTTTACATCCGTATAAGCAAGGATTATAAAGTTATTTTACATCCGTATAAGCAAGGATTATCTCATCGCTTCAAAGACCATACGCAGGCGCATACTTGGTCACAGGTTCAAATTTGATGGAAGTTTACACAACAGGATGTCTTGAATCAGTACACACAACACCTATCCAGTTTATCTGCACGATTGAGCACAGAGAAGACATTAAATCACTGTTGCAATTCGGTGTACCCAACAGCTATTGTTATGGCCCAATTCCCCCAGTATAATTGTCATGTTAGGATCATAGAAACAGCTGCATGTCGCAGGCATACAAAAGACCGAGAAACACCATATCCTAGTTATGTTGGGTTATCTGTCTTTGCAAAGCCAAGAAATAAACATCTCATTGAAATGTGGCATGACAATGGATTTAGTATTTCATGACAGGATGCTAGAAATATCAGCACAACTAAGGGATGTTGTGATCACCAAGTATGTTGAAGATGGTGTAGTATGCCCTCCTATCTTAACGAAAGAGTTATTCACAACAGCTGCCACGGACAACATTGATCATAACCCAACTTCCACGACAGCACAGATAGCATTCCACGAGGCACGCATTTCCGTTTTCCAACACCCCAGTTCAGATAACAAAGGTCAGCTACGCTGCAAATTTAAGGTGGTAAGATAAAACCGATCCCAGAGCTTCCAGCCATTCACTAGTATTCCCCTAGCTCATTCACTGAAAAGAATCATATACCCCCTGTTACTGTGTCTCCAGATGTCTCTCCAAAACTCTTTATTCAAACCAGTCTTTAAACATGATTATGAATGGATTGAAAAAGTGAGATTCGCTTAAGTGAATGACTCTGTACATGTGCATAAAATAAGAATCTAGGGTTCTACAAGTTATATCTACGTAGAGATGAAGCTCATTCTGTGACTACAATACAAGATGTGATGGCAAACATTAAGGAAACAATGGATTTCCTTATCCAGGACATTATTTGTCATAATTGCCGACCAGTCAATTTATGCAGTAGCTAAGAAGATTCAGTGGCAGTAGCCAACGTTCTATTGTGAAGATATGTGTGTCCCCATGTTTGGTGGTCTACATATAGAGATGGCTGCTCTGAGGTCCATGGGAACACTACTTCAGGGTTGTGGGTGGACAGGTGCTCTCGTTGAATCTGGTGTTGCATCCAAAGCTACAGCAGATTCGTTCTTGTCAGTTTCTAGTTCCACAAAGGCACGTCGGGCACACCATATAACAGCCGGCAGTCTCTACAAGCTCTTGATAGCAGCTTATGAGAAATACGCTAAAGGGGCTGTGGAGAAGTCAATTGATTTGTTAAATCAATAAGGCTGGTGTGGAATACCCAAACAGCAGTCCCCAGTTTCAATTTTGGTATCTGCTGGAATTGTCCGTTTTTACGCTAACTCTGGTCTCTAATGTGAAGCCCTCACAGAGCTGATACCTTATTTCTTTGCCAACAACAATGTAAATTATACTCATTGGCTTTCTATACACCTAAGAATCATGTTACCACATGAAAAATATCACCCAGTTATGGCGAAAGAGCTCTCTGCGGGAACATTTGTTGTCCACAAATCAAAATACTGTTCTCAGCCATGGTAATAGACCAGGCCCACGAACAGGCAAATGCTATTATAAAGAGCGATGGAGGAGTCATTGGCTTTACGGAAGATTCATCAGCATACCAAAGATGGATGGATGCTGGGCCTGAAGTGGGACAGATTATTCAGGAGTATGAGAAATCATCAGATGCCAAGAATGAAGCCCAACACAGTGAACATAATGATCAGACACAAAAGGCTCAAAGGATATTTGTTAAGAGAATAGAAAGGCTAATCACTGTTATAGAGGAGTTTGGAAATCCTTTTCAGGGTGAGCCAGATGACCTTTTCACTCTTGACACAAAGGACATTGCCAATCCTGACTGTGCTGCGTTAGTATCCACAGACTATGAGAAAGGTGCACGTCAGTGTCATACATTCATGAAAGCACTTGAATCCGAGGTTCAATGTACATTCTACCAGCCAATGAAGAAGAACGAATTTAACTTCTTCAGAAGAGAAGCACATTCGAGCAGCTCTACTCAAAAGACGCTGAAGGAAGACATCCATTTTTTCTCTCAACTTTTCATGTCTTGTCAAAGAAGGGAGTGTGACATAATAGAATTCTTTCAACATGAAAACAATCCATTTCCTGCCTCTGAATGACAATGGACAGCTACATGTAACCAATAAATCTCAAGTGGCTGAGGTCCTTGAATCCAAAGTCAAGATCACAGATCTTGAACCAGCGGCAGATGCTATTGTCATCAATAGCTCAGCATTAGTGAATGCCTTGGCACCACGATAATCAAAATTCTTCGGTCAGTATACCATGCAAGATCTTATTCCTACAGTGAAGACATGAGAGGAGAGTGACAGACTTCACCAAAACACCCAATAATTGGCACAACTTTCTGCGAGACAACACCAATGAAACGGAGCCTTTTCATTTTCTAGCAGACAAGATTGCTGGTGTCCAAACAACAAATACGATCGTTGTGACGAAAGCGGACAACGCACAATCCAACGAAGCAATGTGTCTAAACAATGTAACTCCATGTACTCATGAAAGGGCAAATACACGAATGTTTGTGCATGCAAAAGATTCAGTCTTGAATTGCAACAAGGTATTGATGATTAAAGCAAATGACACATTTGATTGTAATAGCAGTATTGTGTTTTCCATATCTGAGAGAGCTGGGTCTTGCAAAACTGTGGATTGCCTTTAGTCAAGGACGAAGCCTGAAATGGGTCCCCTCGGTACTTTGGCTTGAAAAAACAAGAGGAATCTTGTTCTTCCATGCATTTAGTGGCTGTGGTGTAGTGTCAGCATTGAGGCAAAGCAAAGAAATCTGCTTTGGACACATGGAATGTGTAGGATCAGACTATAGTCGTCTCCTCGAAACTTACCCAACATCCACCAGTCATCGATGACACTGATATGCAGACTTTAGAGAAATGTGCAGTCACCATATATGACAGGTCCAGTACTGCTGTAGCAGTTAACGATAAACGACTGTACTTGTTTGCAAGGAAACAACGGACATATAACTCTATTCCACCAACTCAAGATGCCCAAGTTTCAGTAAATACACAATGATGCATCCAGATGCCTAATTACCATGAAAACTGAATTATCAAGTAGAATATTGATAATATTATACAAGATGTCTTAAACCTTCCAATAATAATGAATAAATACGTCCTACAAACCCAGATGTTGCAAAAATAGAAACTCCGCGTTTCAAAATATAAGAATTGACCCCTCAAATACTAATTTTGGAAAGTTCGTTTTGTTTATATGGAGATAATCGCATTGAGTAACCATAAGTTGGTGGCCATCTTGGAAAATGGAGGCCATATTGGATTTTTGTTTGGCTAACGTTAATTTCTTAATAAGCAACCTAAAAGTGAACCACATGCAAAATGTCATGCTTGTATCACCATTTGAACGATTTTGCAGTTAGCTGCGCCTCTAAAGATCTTATCGACATTTTTGCTACTTACAACATCTACAATAAAATACAAGCTTGGCTGCTGCAGGGTCAAACTCCACTCCTACTTCTATTCCGACTGAAGATGATTACTGCAACTTTTTTATATAATAAATAATAAATAAATTCGTAGGTTTGTAAGACTTGTCAGTTTGGCTCAGTCAGCAAGAGAGCCAGCTACCAATGACTTGTTCGTGATTTCAAACCACGGTAGGGAAATGTTAATTTTATAAATGTATTTATTTATTAAAATGAAATAAGCCCTTGCGTATTTCTAACATACATTTTCGTAGGTATGTATCTCAGGCGGTAAGAGAGCCGCCTACCAATCAGTTGGACGTGATTTCAAATCACGGTAAGGGAATGTTAACTGTACCTATCGGTTTGCTTTAACGTGGCGGCCCAGACAAACATTGAAAAGATGACACCCCTAAATTAGGTGAGGATTGTTCATGTTCTTGTTAAAACAATAGAAAAACAATGTACATTTTAGTTAATCGTCTACATTATGCTAAAGAAGATAATCCTTCATGTTCTAAAGTGTTAATGTAACATAAACAGTATTGATTTTCTCTTTAAACTTCGATATGAAAGCTTAATAGAATATGGACTACAACACTTTCGTCTAAATCACTTTAGAAAATATCAGTTTTGTCTAAAATCACTTTTGTCCCAACAATATCTCTAAAGGTTCTCAATAAATTTCCATGGAATTTTGTCGAATGGTTGGCCATGGGTTAAGGAAGAATTGGTGAAATTGTGGGTGATTCTTTCCGATTGAGAGATATTATTTGATTAAATCTTAGGACGGACCCCGGAATTGTTTTCTTCTCAATCCCCCAAAATATCTTTGGGTCCACCACAGAATTTCATCAATTGTTCCTTAGCCAATGGCCTACCATTCGACAAAATGTGATTGAAATTCATTGACGACTTTTGGAGATATTATAGGGACAAATGTGATTTTAGACAAAATTGATATTTGCTAAAGTGATGTAGACGAAAGTAATACAATTTCTAGAGAGATCTGCAGTGTTCATACAATTTACATTAAAATCTGCAAGACGATGCAACGAGAGGTTTGAGCAAGGTATTCAACGCTGATAAGTTCCTATGAGAAGTCGTCTGTGGTTAATATTCCCAGAATGAGGTTTTCGAGTAGAAACAGAGAGTTTTCATAATAGAGGTAACAGCATTGGAAGCATTGGGACTAAA
>VCCN01000462.1:488754-505883 GCA_006491835.1 Architeuthis dux | reverse complement strand
ATAATAATAATAATAATAATAATAATAATAATAATGTGTAGAGAAAATACGGGGTATGTTCGGAAAGTATCAAGCTATTTGATATTAACGAAAGATAGCCTTCCCAGGGCATTGGTGCCTTAGCAATCCTCAAAGAACTCCCCCTTTGGGACCTCACACACTTATCCCAGCGTCCTTCCAAAACAGGCTGCAAAGTCTTCTTTCGGGATCGCAATCAGCTGTCTCGTCGCGTTCACTTTAATTTCGTCCGCGGTCTGGAATCTCTCTGGGAAAAGCCATAAATCGCAGGGAGCCAGACCTGGACTGCAGTGGGGCTGACAGACATTGGTGATGTTATGTTTTACAAAAAAGAAAAGACCCGCAAGAGACGTGAATAATGATTAACTCGGTCATACAGTACACAAGCTCACTCAATGGCACCTCACAGCCGACTGAGTAATCCCACGGGAGAAGTTATGTCCATGCAGTAAGGTCTCCTCTCATTGGTTGCCAAGTTACACCAAGGCTACGCAACCAGTTCTCTAGATATTTAAAGGGCTGGATACCTTCCGGTCAGACCTCGTAGACGAGATGGCAACATATTCAAGTGAATGCAGCAAACTGACCGGGAAGGAGTAAAGAAAACAGGAATAGGAGGTATTGTTAACCTGGAATTGGAAGAACGATTTGCATCCGATTATGTGAACAAATGCTATGAGCACAAAAGAGATGTTTTCGTATGATACTTTAGGACTTCAAAAGAGTCAGCCTGCCCAAGCCGGGAGAACTAGCCACATTTCTGAAACAAAGGAGGGAAACCTAGCAAATAGTAGATAGAGTCGTCCCTGTATGCCACAGGATGAAAGAGAGTGAAGATCCAGATCTTGCCCGAGAGTTGCGAAAATTGGTGAATGAAGCGGTAATGATCATGCCATAATCGATGGAGCACTGGGATTTAGTCCCAAAGAAACTTTCAAAGAAAGTGGAGGAATTGGAATCCGTGGAAGAATTTAGACATTTTAAACGATGACATTGTTTAAGTCAGTGTGAATACTGGGCTGTGTTGGAGATTTGGGAGGATTTGCTGTCACTTGATTCCCAGCGATCGCTACCATAAATATGTTGAGTGAAGATACATAATCAGTCCCGAAAAGCCTTGGTTGGATGAATTGGAAATCCGAAGAATCGAAACCATGCATTACTAAAAATCAGCTAGATTACTGAGGAGAGGGCTGGAGTATTGAGACTTGATGTATATCACTTAATCTCCAGTGAAGTCCTCAAGTTACTACTCAAAACTCAATCAATAAAAATGATGACATGGTTTCTTCTTTATAGATAAATATTAATTTGCTGGGGTTGTAGTCATTTAATAATACAGTGCATTCTATTCATGTGATCACCCATCTAAATACTGCTTGTATGATCATCAGAAAACAGTTCTGAACAAACGTCACATTTAAACACTAACCTGAACCAAACGTCACATTTAAACACTAAACTGAACCAAACGTCACATTTAAACACTAACCTGAACCAAACATCACATTAAACACTAACCTGAACCAAACGTCACATTTAAACACTAACCTGAACCAAATTTTACATTTAAACACTAACCTGAACCAAACGTCACATTTAAATACTAAACTGAACCAAACGTCACATTTAAACACTAACCTGAACCAAACGTCACATTTAAACACTAAACTGAACCAAATTTCACATTTAAACACTAACCTGAACCAAACGTCACATTTAAACACTAACCTGAACACACACGCGTGGGCATGTACACACGAGTAGGCAGTTACACACGATCAAATTTTGCCTTCACCTATATCCATCCAAATCTCAAACGCATACACACATTTACACACGTTCCTATAAACACATAATGTCACACGCACGTGGATATAAAATATTATTCCTGTAGTTATTTACTAAGTTTTTCTCAACCTTGCATACAGGCTTTGGGTTGCTTACAATACCTATTGTTCCCAAGTGGTCACCTATCTAAGTACTGAGCAGGCTTATCGCTGCTTAACTTTAGTGACCGTAAGGAACCGATGCTTTCAGCATGACTTGACTGTAAGCAGAAAAAGTCCTCTAGTTATTTAGTTTGCTTAGCCTAGTCTGACAAAAGGCCACAAGTAAGTGGCGCCCAGTGAGGATCGAAATCACTAAGCAGTAGTGAAGTCCTCAGTTTGGTTACATTACTTGCTGTTCCTAAGTGGCCACCCAACTAAATACTAATTAGAAACCGTCAGCCAAAACTGTCACCAAAACTGTCAACATAGGTTTCTTCAGTTTTTAAGTGAGTACTCCGAATAGAATTTTGTCAAACTCCAGTCCAAGTTGGAGTTGACTTTGTTTTTTCCCCGTAACAAGAACAACAAGAACAATCCTCACAAAATCTAGGGTAGTAAACTTTTCACTGTTAGTCTATTACGTCACATTAAACCAAACCTATATATAAAATTAACATTTCCCTACTATGATTTGAAATCACGACCATGTGATTGGAAATCGGTTCTCTTACCAACTGATTTAAACTGACAAGTCTTATATAACTGCGAAATTATTTATTATATATACAATACAAAAGCTACAATAATCATCTTCAGTCGGAATTGAAGTAGGAGTGCAGTTTGACCCAACAGCAGTCAGGCCTGTTTATGATCGTGAAGTAGTTTTTATCTTGTTATTGTTTTGCCTATCGATAGATAATTATTCTTTAATTATTTTTTCAGTTAATAATAAGAGGAGTAAATATACATATTAATAATTAATAATTATCTAAATTATTCTGTTTTTGCTATTATTTTGCCTATGGATATATGATTATTCCAATTGAATACCACAAATATAAACGATCGAACTGTTAGTTGCGTAGGAAGTTTGTGCAACGTCTATATGTAAACACAAGTTCTGCACCTAATGTTAAAGTGAGCGAGAGAGTATAGAGTTTCACAGGTCATTAGTAAGGTAATGACTAGCAAATCGATTTACACCCAGTAATTTCAGTAACAAAAATCAGAGAAGATTCTCAAGCACACGAAAATATTGACACGAATATATCAGGTGTTTGCAAAGGTTTCCAGCGAAAAAGCAGTTTTTTATAGTATATTTAGTCTCTAGTTTAAAGGAACTCTTACACACACACCTAATGTATCTATCAGAAGCCAATGTAATAAATAAAAAGAAAGAAAAAAAAACAAGCAGAATAAAGATGGCGAAAAAAAGCAATTTCTCGGACGACTTTCAGTTGCTAATATGTACTCTATTTTCAGCAGGTTTTCATTTTCAGTCGAAGTAATTGTCTGTCATAGATATCTGGATGCATAATGTTTTGTACGAAATGTTTCTTCTCATTGCTGATGCATATTATTTACGTCTTCCAACGAAATTGGAAGAGGTATATATATTCACTCATGTTTGTCTGCTCAAAAGGTTCTCAATGAATTTCAATGACATTTTGAGGAAGAGTGGGCCATGTGCTGAGGAACATTTGGGACGGTTCCAGGATTTTTTTCGATTGAGAGGTATTTTTCATACATTAAGACAATACTCCGAAATATGGAAAATCGAAACTTACACTGTTACATCCCCTGCTTCGTAGCTATATATGAACTGATTTTCATTCAGTTTTCAGTTTGTGTGTAGGATTTTACAAGCAAGCGTTTAGATAAGTTAAGAAATTAAAATGCTGTTTTAAATGCGTCAGTAGAGGTATGCGCTCTGCGAGTGCTTTCTAGTTACTTTTTGTGTCAGAATGAGAAAGTTTCGTCATTCAGGTGACCTGAGTAATGTACGTAGTTCAGACGATCTTCTTGCACTATTTGACCTCGTGAGAATAAGATCAAACTTGGTAGTCTCTAAAGCAACAAGTTTCACTGATTGAAGAGTTGCATGATTTTCTTCAAGTTATAAGAAAAGGATTAGCTATTTTCGGTTGAAGCTTTGTTAAGCAATAAAGCTCTCATGTGTACCAGGGATGTGGAATCGGAGTCGTGGAGTTGGAGTCGGAGTCGGAAGCAATTATTGGGTTACTAGGGTCAGTAAAAATGTGCCGACACCGACTAAAACTTTTCCATCATCTTCTACAATGTACTGTCACAGATAATATTTCCCATCTGTTTTGATTATGACGTGTTAAAAAACTACCGACTTTATTAAAACTGTTTTCCATTGTGAATTTGTGCAAAGGATATGAAGTTCGTGATTATGTAATATTTTGAAATTTGCTAAGAACTTAAAATCATCCTTCAATGCAAATTAAAATATATCCTGGAAAGGAAAGAATAGGTTAATCGAATTCATCATCATCATCATCATCATCATCATCATCATCATCATCATCATCATCATCATCATCATCTATAAGTCCACTGCTGGACAAAGGCCTTTCCTATCTCCTTCCATGACGACCTATCGTGTGCTAATCTCTGCCACATCTTACCGGCAAACCTTTCTATCTCGTCTCTCCATCTTGTATCTGGTCTTTTCCTACTTCATTTACTGTCACATGGGCACCAATCGGTTAGTATCCCCCCCACCCCGCCACCGATTGTCATCTCATCTAGCTAGGTGACCAGCCCATCTCCATTTTTGCTGCTTAATTAGTTGTATAATATCCTTCACTCTAATCCTCTCTCTGATCCATGTTGATCTTTTTCTATCTCCCAGAACAACAGCAAAGGACACTGTGAAAATGCTGGAGGAAACAGGTACAAAGATATCTATATCCACAGTAAAACGAGTATTATATCGACATAACCTGAAAGGCTGCTCAGCAGGGAAGAAGACACTGCTCCAAAACTGCAATAAAAAAGCCAGACTACTGCACATGGGGTCAAAGATCTTACTTTTTGGAGAAATGTCCTCTGGTCTGATGAAACAAAAATTGAACTGTTTGGCCATAATAATCATCGCTATATTTGGAGTAAAAAGGGGAGGTTTGCAAGCACTAACATCAAAGGGTGGGAAGGGCGACATTTACCAACACGAACAATAGTAATAGATCGGAAGGTAATAGTATTAAAAAATAAAAAAATAAAAAATTAACTAAATGACCTAGTAAACCAAGGATTCAAAAATAAATAGGGTAACATTAATTCAGAGAAAGGGAACCCATCAGAAGCAATTAACATAACAAAAAAGATAAGAATCCACTGACCAGAGGTGAAGAACCTAACGCCAAAATAATCACAAGTCAGAGTAAATACAGCGATAATAAAACTGTCGAAGAAAAATAGACTCCACACAAAGAAATACATCAAAAAGCACTTGAGAACAAAACGCCCACCCATGACAAGAAATTGAACTGGACTGGCTAATACATAACAATCAATGATGGCCCCCAAAAAACTTCACCATTGATAATTACAGCTATATAAGAAACTAACGAAACACATAGTGACTGTTCATCTGAAGATCGAAGTCTCGTGAAACCAACTGTACAGGTTGTAATGAACTAATAAATATTCGTCCACAATATTCGCTCCTCCGGTTGGAAACAGAGGTCTAACTTGCACAATGACTTAGTCATAATTGGAAGAAATGTACATTCACAGTCGTCCAATTTAAATTTCAAAATGTCTGCTTAAGTTGGGCATCTGGCATGTCCATCAAGCATTTGACATAGCTTTAGCACTCCTAAAGACTCATAACAATCATTTTTTGTACCAATATTTCCCCTGGTGCATAGACTAAGATGCTTGCGTGCTGATAATCGTTCAACGACGCAAATTAGAAAACTTTTAGGACTCAATTCAAACCTATTTGTACATCATAAGTAATCTTGGAAGGTAGGTGAAGGCTAAACATGAATTTATGCACGCTATGTTGTCATATAAACTGAGGCTATTATGCTAATTTCCACTAATACTTTTTGTGAGTATAATGTTTCACGCATAAGTATATTGGTCAACATAACGCTATTCTCCAAGTTCACTGCAACGCACATCTCTATAAAATGCAACGCGTATCCATATATTTCATATATGCTGTCATTTTTGACGGCACAGGTAATCTTGTATTACAATACAGCAAACCCTCGCTATAACGAAATAATTGTAGGGGGGGCGTTAAAGAAGTAAGTTGGTAGTTTGGTTGCCTCTCGTTCTATTTTCGACATTCGTTCGGTAAATAAGAAAGTTCGTGGCACTATCCTACTTTTGTGGTCCTGCTTTTTGCGGCATTTAGTTCAAGATCAAAGTGTTGTATCTGTTCTTCTCACGTCAACGAAACATAACATCAACTTCCCATTTTCAATTTTAAACGTTATTATAGTTGTATTTTAATAAAATCCTTCACGAATTCAATTTGAATTTATTTTTCAATTAACAAAAGTTGTTTTGAATTTTATTCATTGTCATCACTGAACCATGCATTCACATTTTCATGATTGTATTTTAATTGTGTTTCTCGAATTTTAATTTAATTAAAATTTGTGACAATCCCAGTTTTGTGGTCCAGATTGGAATGCGCCTTTTGCAGCATTTAGTCAAGGTTAAAGTGAAGTATCTGTTCTTCTCACGTCAAAGAAACACAACATTAACTTTCTGTTTTCAATTTTAAACGTTATTATGGTTGTATTTTAATTGTTTTCTTGAATTATTCTTTTCTTGAATTTTACAAAACAATAATTTACATACGAAACATACAAAGTTTAATAAAAAGCAATGAGTTAAAATGAGTTTAAAGGAGTTATAATGAGTTATAATAAGTTAAAATGATTTAGTGAAATCATATGACTTGAGATTTTCAGTTTGAAATGCGAGTGGGGTACATTTTAAAATGGGAATGCTATGTCACATGGCTTTCATAAATAAGATTCATAACAGCTTTTGTTTTTATCAATAGAAAAAAGATTTTCAAATTAAATTGAAATTCATGAAGAAAACAATTAAAATACAGCCATAATAACGTTTAAAATTGAAAACGATACAACACATTGATCTTGATCTTAAGGCCGCAAAAGACTGAACGACGAAACTAGGATAGTGCCAATTTCGTTATAGTCCACGTGTTTGCCACATTTATCGAATTTCGCTTGGTAAATCCGGAGACAGTTCGGATGGATCCACGAGTTCGTTGGTAAAAAAAGGGAAAAGAATATTTAAGCAGGTTCACAGTAGAAATACAAGGAAGAAACCTTTGAGCAAAAAATGGGAGTTTCACAATATTAGGTACAACAAGGTTTGCAATGCGAAAGTCTAGAAAAATGATCACGTGTGCAAAGGTATTCTTTGCGCATACCTTTATATAGCTAATACGAGGACGTAGTTATAGATAAAAAAACATTTTTCAAATTTTGCCAATGGCACCTAGATTTTCTGTTTCTTTTTATTTTTGCTCGTCTGAGCTTATCATAAAACCTATCCGGCGGTAACTTGGTGGGAAGATGTCTCTGTATTTTATCTAAAAACTGTGTAAATCTCACTGGTAAAAACGCAGTGGAAATTGTGTAACGGTTTTTTTAAGTAAGCACAAACACAGTAAAAATTATACAAAAGTTATTCAAGCCTCTACAACAGAAAACGTTCGGAATAACACATTAAAAGTCGACTTTTTCATTACATATAATCAGTCATAAAACAAAAGATGAGTAAAGAGGCGGCTAATAGGGATAGGAAAATATTAACTGATCTTCTGGGATGAATGAACGGATGAAAACAATTCTCTGAGGACATAGGATTGTTATGAAATAATGGTTTGATGCAACTTACAATAAAAGAAAAATATCTTTCCTTAATGCTTTTCTTGTTTTTTTCCCCAATATTTTAAAAAGATCTGATGTTTAATGTTACGAATAAAATTATATGAAGCGGAAAGCAAGGAATCACATTTGCCAAGATTACACTTTATCTTTTCCAACGGGAGATCATTTTATTATGATTCAGTGAAAAATATCTATTTATACAACAAATTGATTCATATATCCGAGAGCAAATAAAAGACGTGTATTTTTACGCGTTTATATACGACCATATATGTAGATATGCATTTTTACATATGTTTCAAAGCATGCTTATACATTCATAGAGACATATACTTGTACGCACATACATGCGTAAATGAATGCACATATATAATGCCAGTACACACACATTATTTTGTTTTTAGATGGTTTACAATATTCTTGGTTTATATTTTCTCATATTTTAAGCAGTAATATTTTGGTAAGGTATAATTTTCCCATGAAATTCTTTTTTGTTCGAAAACATTTTCCCTTGGACAGCCAAGAAGCATCTTAGGGAAAAAAATGGCGTCTACATAATTTCTCTAGATAATCCCAAACCGACGTTACTTTACAAGTGTATATAAAAAACGTCACCGAAAAGATATTATTTAAATTTTTTCGAGTTTATTCTTGTAAAAACAGATTGGAAGGCTGGAAATACCATCAACAGAGGTTTAAAGACGTTTGTAGGAAAATAACTTTTAGTTGTCGTCTTGTTCCTTTAATAAAGGTTTTTCTGTTTTTTCTGATTTTCCACGGGTTCTTTTTGGTATACGCTTGTATTTATACCCGATTTTAAGTTGTTATTAGGCCATGGCTAAGAACGGATACATTGCAAAGTATCAAACTTATGTTTATTTAGTAAGTTTATCTCTGGCACAAGTCTACATTAGTGACGTATCCGTTAGGATCGAACTTACAGCACTGATACATGGGTCCTCGAGACGAGCTTGCTTAGGCGCTAAAAAGATTATTTACCCAGCTTAACCTAGCCCGGAATAAGACCAAAGTAGTAGGGCACCCAGTGAGGATCGAACTTACTACGCTAAAGAATTGGTCTTTGAGACGAGCTTGCAGAACATCGTGCTACCGTAGGCGCTAAAAGTATCGAACTTATGAGTACTCATACAACTATAGGAAGGTTTTTCAAAGGTCCTTCAGTTGAAAAATATACGTTTACCCCGCTATCTGAAAGTAGAACGTTTCTGTAAAAACCTTTTGTATGCTGAGTCGTCGTGGAAGGTACAGGAGACTAGAGTGTAGGAGAAAAGAAGAAGAGGGTGTGCGCTGCTTCTATAACGACTCGCTGCAAAACAAACGCTGAACGCTATTTTCTTTTTTCAATTCTTTTCGTAAAAGCTAAAAAGTGGCGCAAAGCGAACTTTCGAAAAGCGAGGGATATCTGTATCAGTCCAACTTACCAGATTAAGTGATAGAACAATCACATAAAAGAAAATGAAAGTATCATGTGTCTAATATAAGATCTAATAATATCAAATATAGTTTTGGCTGTCATACTCATAATTCTTGGAGCACTTGGAGTGAAAAGTCCAAGTGAAGACTAGAAAACACAAGAACTCGAAAGGGGCAATGCGAATCACGGTGTAATTAAATATGAAAAGTATTCTGAGAAAGTTGCTGAAACCCTAAGTGGAGTCGATGCATCGGAGAATATATTCTTTTGTTCTCTTTCACTGTTTTAGTGTATATAATTCGGAGAATTTGAGCAGAATGATCAAACTGTGTATTTGTCAAGCCACCCAGCGTTTGCAGTGTTTTGCCGATATATTTTAAAATATTCATGAAAATGTATTTACCAATTCGGATTAACCTGTACGTTCTCTCTCTTTCCCTCTCCCCCTCTCACTTTCTCTATCACGCATACACGCAGACACGGACACATACATATCTATATAGCTATCTATCCACACACACACACACACATATATATTGTGTATTTGGGCAGTAATCCTTCATTAATGCATGTTTGGTTAAATACGACGGACAAGGAAAACCTTTTCACCTTTTTGGGTAATATTTCTTTACTTATTTTACTTAACGCAATTAAAAAAACAAAATTTCTTTCGGCCATGGACAGGGAGTTTTAAATGTATTTAATAGCTAAACATCTGAAACCCCCTCTTAACAAATAATTTATTCGTCCACCATTCGTCCTGTGACACCACCTCAACCAACCAATGACACGCAATTCAATGTCAGCATTCAAAATAATGAATTTACCTAGGCCCGAACACGTGATTATCTCAACCACAAAAGAGGCTCTCAGATTGTATAGTTCCTGTATAAATTATAAATGCAGAAATCCAGCAAATGACGTTTCCGTTAGACCAAAAATCTATGTCTCTCTCTCCTCCTCTCTCTTTACTCTTTCTCTTTCACTTTCTATTGATCCTTTACGCTTATTGCACGATATTGATTTAAGTGATTATTTTCTTATTGATTTTTCATAACGTCAAACGCATGCTTTTTTTTTCTGTCTTTGATCTCAAAACAAGGGGAACGCTCTGTGATGGAATGGCAATTCATCAGGATACAAAAAACGCACATACATTGCATTGACGGTCATTGTAAATATCAGAGCGGCATAGAAAAGGGGGAAAAGGCGAAGGTAGAAAAGTAATTGTTTGTCCACAAATCAAACATGGCTTTTTATTTTTATTTTCTTCCTGGGTGAATGAGAGAAAAATGTACTTTACAATCAGGTATAAGAAAGAGTTCGGAAGCAAGTAATAAATTCAGAGAAAAAAGATCAGTGGCGTGTAAGTCATACACAAATACACACAGACGGACGCGCGTGTGTTCATAATATGCTTTAATGTATAGAGATATAGCTATATTTGTGTGTTCATAATCTTTAGTTTGCCGGTTATGCAACACACGCACGCGCGCAAGGGTGTTCACAATGTGTTTTATTGTATAGCGATAGCCATCTTTGTGCGTGCGTGCGTGTGTGTGCGTGTGTGTGCGCGCACGAGTGTGTTCATAACATTTAGTTTGCTGGTTATGCACAACGTACAGTTCATTCCTCATGGTATGAACCTGAACAAATATCTACATATATTACTAGGAAATTAATTGGGAACAACATTTGGGGATAGAAACAGAGCCTTATGCATGTATGGTTTGCCTCACCAGGGCGGTGGCGCAAACCATACAATATATTCGTACTGTAATTTGAACCGAAATGATGCGGAGGTTTCAAGTTTATGATCAGAGTTGACAATCAGAATACTAATAGTATGCTTAGATCACCTACATGCAATAAATCAACTAATCGAAACGTCCTTAGAATAAAGCAAACCACTCTGCTTGGCCTTTGTAGATTATGAGAAAGCATTTGGCTCGGTAGAACACACGACAGTCTTCAACGCAAGGCGAGAACAAGGTGTTAACGAGAACTACATACAAATCATCCAAAACATATAGGGAAATGGCACTGCAATAATTAGACTACATAAAGATACAAACAAGATAAAGATTGAAAAAGGAGTAAGACAAGGGGATACAATATCACCTAAACTATTTACAGCGAGCCTTGAGAGCATCTTTCAGAAAACTGACTGGGAGGGAATGGGAATAAACATAGAATACATCTACGTAGGTCAGGTAATAAAGTTAGAGAAAGACCATGACTGCGAAATGAAACGACGCATAACGATAGGTTGAAAAGCATTTGGTATGAACAGAGACATTTTGAAGAGCACCTTGCCGATGTGCTTAAAGCGTAAAGTATACAATGGTATTAACCAGCCATGACTTACGGATGCGAAACATGGAAATTAACAAAACGAGCTGAAAACCAACTTAGAATAGCACAGAGAGCCATGGAAAGAGCAATGCTAAGGATAACTCTAAGAGATAGAAAAAGATCAACATGGATCAGAGGGAGGACTAGAGTGAAGGATATTATACAAATAAGTAAGCAGCAAAAATGGAGATGGACTGGTTACCTAGCAAGAAAAGATGACAATAAATGGGGAAAGACTAGGCGATTGGTGCCCATGGGACAACAAACGTAGTAGGAAAAGACCAGACACAAGATGGAGGGACGAGATAGAAAGGTTTGCTGGTAAGACGTGGCAGAGTCTAGGTCGTCATGGGAGGATATGGGAAATGCCTTTGTCCAGCAGTGGACTTATAACGGCTGATTATGTTGATGATGATATATACGTGTGCGCACGCGCATGTGTGGTGCTTTTTAGTCGGATTAAAGTAATCCGCATCTTACTTTTTATGGGTACTTATTTCTACTATTTTCTTTTGAAAAGCCATTATGCTGTATTATAGAATAATAATCAGGATAATAAACTTTCAACCAACCTGACATTGGTTGATTATTGACAAGTGACTTTTGATTAATGGGAGAAAAGATTAATTTAGTCGCCCGAATGGCCCTTCAATAAATAAGTTTCACAGGCACAACTTTCGTCATAGATTCGCGGAATAGTAAGATGCATATATAAAGAGAACGGATTTAAAAAAAAACAAACCCTCTATTCAGCCAAAATCTGATAGAACAAACAAAAAGCAAAACAAGACAAACAGCCAAAAACAAACATGAGACAGAATGCCAAGAATAAGCGAATTCATGAACGGTACTAGAGCAACAATATTGCAAATCTTCCAGAAAAGACAATTTTCGACTAGTAATTCTTGCATCCTATTTCGACTAGTACATCCTGCATTCCGTTTTTCTACAAACATCAAGTTTGTAGCATAAATCAGAAATAGAGAATAAGCGTCCAGCGAGATTTGAAATCTCATCCTTTATCCTTGGGAATCCGACTGAGACAGCGTCTTACGGATTAGGCTACAAAAGCTCAACCAGTAGATGGCGTTAATTAGCCATATATTTATATTCTCTTCTTCTCTGATCTCCACTGCCCTACCATATTGTTTTGTTTATTCACATTAGTAGTATTATATGTAATAGTCTTTAAATTTCTTAGATGAATCATTGTTATTTACATCTGTCATTATTATTAATTTTTAACAACTATTTCCGTCATCTTATACTGTTGCTTTTTATCGCAACTCCCGGGTCTTTATTCTGCGACAATTAAATAAGCAGCATGGATTGCAAATAAGGAACACGCCCCCTCCTATCCTTGGAAACTTTATAGAATGACGACCTGAGGATTGCGATAAAAAGCAACAGAAATAGGATGAAGGGAATACTTGTCAAACATTAATAATACAAATCTTAAAAGTATAAAGGTCCCCGGCAGAAAACGGTTGAAATAGAGAGAGAAATAGAGACAATTATACTTTATGGCCTTCATCAAATGTGTATTGTATCTAATTTACATCTTTCAATTGGCAAATCCTCTAAAAGTAGCAAGATGTGACTTAAATCTTATGATTGTTGGAAAATGTACCATCTGAAATAGTGGGATAAAAACCTCAAAAGCGTAATGGCAGAAAATGGTTGAAATATATATATATATATATAGATAGATAGATAGATAGATAGATAGAGAGAGAGAGAGAGAGAGAGAGAGAAGAGAGAGAGAGAGAGATGTGCCAGAAGGTGTTAGTATCTCACAACCGATATAATATGGTATGCTGAATTACCAGAGTGGCAATTAGTAGTTTATTAGGACCGTTAACTCCGAGATACCCGATTTCTTTTCAAATCATACAATTATTAAAAACGTTATACATTTTCAGTAATTAGGTGCCCAAGAACCTGTAAAACAATTTTCATTCTAATCGGTTCAGCAGTTTCAAAGTTCAATATCTTTTGCTTGACATATGGTTTACTTATATAATGTAAAAAACAAACAATCGGATCAGCCATAATTCAACATTTTTCAATTTCTGTGAGTTTTGACATCATTATAGCCAAATTCTAGCAAAATTTAAGAAAATTTGAGAAATTTTCCCTATTGTAAACAAAAACAAGGTTTTTGCTTATAAAATATAAACAAACAGTCGGATCAGCCATAACTCACTATCCCCAGGTAGAATCTCTCCACATGCCTACAAACAAAATTTCATTGAAATATATTAAGGAATATCCAATTGAGAAAAAGGATACAACAACGACAGACACCCATAGCGAATGATAATCCCCGGCTTTTTTTCCGCCGAGGACAATATCAATTCTTTATCAAAAGGTTCAAAATACTAAGAAAGTATCTTTTATTTTCTTTAAGTCGTTTTAAACGATATCCTAAAACTGATTCGGTTTGTCCATCTGTAACATCTCACTGTAACAGGATACGGCGTTGCATCTTGTGGGTCGCATTAGATAATATTGCCCTCGATGTAACCTGTTTCTTAAAGTTACCTTCATCGTATCTATGCTCAAAACACTATCAAAAGCACATATTCGCACGTTTACACACGCGCGTGCGCGCGCACACACACACACACATACACACACACACACACACATACACACACACATACACACACACACACACGCTCACATACATGTGAGTGCCCACGCATAAGCACAGATGCAAATATATATAGTGTAAGCAAAGACCACTGTACGCAAAAATATGCGATAAACA
The DNA here is from genome assembly GCA_006491835.1 of Architeuthis dux. Taxonomy (NCBI): domain Eukaryota; kingdom Metazoa; phylum Mollusca; class Cephalopoda; order Oegopsida; family Architeuthidae; genus Architeuthis; species Architeuthis dux. Next base: position 491,615 of record VCCN01000462.1, on the reverse strand, counting down.
TAGAAGTATTTGGAGAAAAAGAATTTTCGCGTTTCCCTCTATTCATACATACGAGGGTGGATCTGTAAGCCCATAGCCTGACATAGTTATTAGCTGAATTTTGATCTGAGATTTTACGCTGTATAATGTTTGATCTGTGTGATTTATGGAGAATCGTTCAGTTAGGTGCATTAACGAGGAAGGAGATTAAGTTGAAAAATAAATATTTGTTGTGTAAAATAATAAACTATGAAAATGAAAAATATTTTCAATTTCAGAGTTCTAGACCTTATACATATTAAAATTCTACAACTTCAAAATTTAAAACAAAAACCCTTAAAATTTCAAAATTAACATTTTTATCAACGTAGTTCCGTCTTGTGTATTGGTGTGTGTCTTCTGATGTACATGTTACTGCTGTTTAGGCCATTTTCAACATCTTAACTTATGTACACAAAGCTGATATATGTTTGTTTATATAATTATTATGTGCATATACATCATGGTTTTCTCTAACCCTCCATACTGATCTTTTGTAAATCTACGAGTGTGGATCAATAAGTCCGTACTCTGACACAGTTATTAGATGAATTTTAATATGAAAGTATCACTGTATCGTTCGGTCTATGTGAAATGTTGGGTTAAGTGTATTGACAAGGATGGGGATTATGTTGGAAAATTAATGGTCGTTGAGTAAAATAAATGCTTTTTTTCATCATTAGGCTACGAATATTGGTAATCCTACGTATATGCATGTGTGCTTACATAACAATATAAAGATTAGCATACGCGAGTTGCTGAAAATGGATGTGCAAGAAGATGAAAAGTTAATTCCTATCATAAATGAAAGAGATCAACACCAGTTTTGTAATAGAACATTATTGATTATATTTCAAAGTGTTAAACGTGCCTAACTCCAGTCAGCTCTTTGAACGAGAGGTCATTATGTTAGGTTTCAATGAACCGATCTGTTTTGAATCTGTTTTGAATAAAAGGAAAATAATATAAAGTTATTATAGAGTTCGGTTCAGCAGCCAATGGCCGAGAGTATAAAGAATTATCTATCATTTTCACCTCGTTAGTGGCAATCCTCATAGGAAAGTGGCAGAGTAGTGGGGCCACTTAGCCTAAAATTCCAAGCCAAGAGTGCATTTTGTGATAAAAGCATATGATTTGGTACACTTATAGCCAGGCATTAAAAAGAATTGTATATGGAGCCATCATGAATTTTCAATATGTCGTCCATGGCAGCCGTTTTTAAAATGGTTGCCAGCGACAACTGTTTCACATCAATTTCCTTATCAACGATGGATATAATATGATATTGAGGGCATAATTAGTTGAATCTTTACCATACACAGAACTTGGGAATTGCCATTTGGATAATACATTCCGTCTATCTCATAATTCAATAGTCGCATGTTATTACATGTGGCCCCTGCAGCAAGAAATGGCCATCAGAAAATCATGATTCAAACTGTTGATACTGATGTTATGGTGCTAGCTGTTGCAGTGGATCAGGGTCTAGCAGCTCATGAGATTGTTGCAGGGCAAATGCACTTCCACTGTTCCATACATTGACGGGTTGTGACACTGGACTGTCTATCCAGAACTTACACATGTCCTGTTGAAACAATCTTCTGTCACGGATGACATACCACAGGAGGTAAAGGAGGTTTATTATCCTAATTCTAAGTTCCAAATTCGAATTATGCATCGTAAAAAATGTATGATATGATACCGAGATCATCCATATCAAACTAGTCTACGCGACTTTATTGCAATTACAATTTTCATGTCAGCCATGGCCACCATCTTGTAATTTCGATGACATGTATTATCCAAATGGCAATTCCCAATAACTATATATGGTAAAGAATTCAACTAATTATGTCCTCAATATCATATTATATCCATCGCTGATAAGAAAATTGATGTGAAAACAGTGGTCGCTGGTAGCCATTTTTAAAATAAGCTCCAGTTAAAAAAAATAGAATAAAACTATTCTCTATTGGTCATACACACAATTCCGGCTCGGAAGAAAGTATTTGCTGAGAACATGTCAGTTGTTTTGAATCTTGACCACACTCGCGCTATTTTAACCTCCTCTTCCCCCCCCTCTCTCTATATATATTGTCAAATCCACATACAGCGCTGTTTCGTCGTCTTACGACTCATCAGTGTGGCTACTGACTATAAATACCTTGGTGCCCCGAGCCAGGATTGAAACCGGACCTCTGGGCCAGCAGTCCAACATCTTACCAATGCTCCCGGTCACCTCGGCGAATGTTGGTCATTTTTAAACACATATAAACCTATATGTTTTGTATCTATTTACGAAAGTGCTCAACTCGAAATACTCCGAAGAGCTTTGTGTAAATAGCTAATTCCCTACAATAGTGCTCTACCTCTAAACCGAGGGAGCGTTTGTCCTGGCTGCTGCCTGCCTTGCCTCCTTCCTAGCCAAGTCCTGGCTCCTTGACCCCTTCCTATTATCACCATCGTCATCATCATCAGCAGTAGCCACTGTCCTACCGTCGAAATGGATCATTTGAATGGAACTGATTTTAACACTTCACCGTCTTTTTCAAATGCTAGAATGCACACCTACACATAAATACAAAAGATATAAGAAAAACAGAAGATTCCAGTACTTGAAATAGAAAGTATCAAAATCAGTATCAAAATCAGTTCCATTCAAATCAGCCAATCTCGACGGTAGGACATTTTAGGTATTCAAAGAATATATATATATAGTTTAAGAAAAAAGTGAAAAAAAGGATAACCAAAGTTTTGATTTATGGTATAGATGTTTTTATTTTTGTCATGGTGTTTTGTCATGGTGTTTTGGCATAAAAATAATAATTATTATTAGCCTTTAC